>CM061041.1:99805847-100227127 GCA_030762985.1 Adelphocoris suturalis | reverse complement strand
AAAAACTACGAGTATACGAAAAGACTGCTCATTTTTCGCATACGGGAGAAGTTCTTTCTTTCTGCGCTCAAACGTATTTTTTGGTTGACGATGTCCCCCCCCCCCCCCCCCCTATAACCAACTACCTTTATGATTCAAAATTATGATTTTCAGTAAATGAGAGTGAAGATGGGGAACCTGGTTGTGATAAACAATTGGTATAAAAAGATTATGAAAGAAAATGGAAGTATGGTAAAGGAGACAAAATTCAAGATAACGAATGGGGAAGATGATATTAGCTGCCATCCGTCCCGATTTTCGAGGTGTCCCGGGCGTCACGTTTCGATTTTTGAAATGTCCCCATTAACTTTTTTACCGTTCCGACCGTGTCCCGATTTTTGAAGAAATCGAATCTTCGAACTATTTTCTAAGGTAATTTCCTCAGAAAAAAAAAAAAAAATAAATAAATAAATAGCTGGATACATTTTTGCCATCCCATCACACAACGCTTTCGTTGAAAGGATTTTTTCACTGATCAGCGCTGAATGGACCAAAGAGAGAAAATCTATTCTCGCAGATACAGTTGAAGCCCTGACCACCATCAATACCAATCTCGACTTCACGTGCTCCGAATTTTTCAACTACATCGAAGTACCTACACTAGGAAGTTCTTCGCTTATCCAGAGGAAAAGATAAATACGCGCAATGACTTTCAGATTTTAAAATACGTTTCTCCAGAAAAGTACAGTTTCTTTACATGAAAATATTTGTTTGTGTACAAAATACATGAAAAAACTTTGTTCTTATATTTCATTTCCTTAGATTGTTCATATTATATCGTAATTATATTACCAGTTTTCAAAAATATGGTACTTTAGTAAAATATACGGTAAGATCATCTTGTCCCGATTTTCGTCCAGATTTTAACACAGAATGTGTTTTAGCCATGGACTAACTAGCCGAAAATGGAACGCGGGATGGGAACGAAATGTGTGACGGATGATTTTCACGTACAACCGAGCCGTTGGTAGGGAAATGGAATTTCCGCCATTTTAATCGCACAGAAATCGTTCACCATTCGTTGGAAAGCTCTTGATTTATCACGAATTTATTTCGTATTTTTTTTCGTAGTTTCATACTATAACTATATAAATTGATGTTATAAATGAATAGTAAACAATGACGCTTGTTTGGTTGTCACTTGGTTGCGCGACAACGCAATTTTCGTAGTTTCATACTATAACTATATAAATTGATGTTATAAATGAATAGTAAACAATGACGCTTGTTTGGTTGTCACTTGGTTGCGCGACAACGCAAACACATTCTGTGTTTCAATAATTTCGTCCGAAGTATGTAAATAGAGGTAACCGGGGGTCCAGGGGGCTTGCCCCCTGGCGAGGCGCGGAGCGCCGAGTTTTTTTTTTTTTTTTTTTTTTTAGGCTGTCCCGATTAGTCCCAATTCTAGCCCACTCTGTCCCGATTTACCTGGGACAGAAATGGCAGCCCTTTTTAGCCTAAGAGATCGGAGCGTAGAGGATTCCACGCCCTCGTACCCAAACAATAAAATAGTTTATTTGTACAAAATAAAAATGTACTGTTATAAAGAGTTCCATTATAAATATAAATAATGCAGAAAAAAAGCGCTGTGGGTGATAAATTGTATTCAATTGTTTGCTTCTAAATTATTAACTCATGGAAATTTGGGTGTGTGCTGCATGAGAAATCTGTTTGATTAAACGAAATTAAATTAAATGGTCCAAGTAGATCGTTTGTTTGGAGGCGGTGCAAGGGTGGGCAGGGTAGTGCCTGGGAATGGGTGTATCCAGCTAGAAGAGTGAGATATCCCATTTATGGCTGATGACAGAGGAGCAGACGTGAGTTTTGGTTTATTTATGATTGGAGTGTGAGGTGGCTTGATGGTCAACTAGTCATTCCTGGCGAAACCCTTTAGCATTTCCAGCAGGGCTGGTACGAGATGACTATCCCACTGCACAGAACTAGGAAGGGACGTGGGTGGAAATAACTCTGGAGGTATTCGATGTAACCCTTAACAGCTATCAGTGGACCAGACCTGGACCTAAGTCTACGGAACCTGTTGCGTTTGTTGTAGATGCTGACGGTGTGATTGAAGGAACAGGTGTGAGGAGCCATACGCAGCTGAGCAATAACCCGATCCCTTAGGATATCATAACCCAGACCCAAGGACCTCTGGCGGCCAGAAAAGTCCACAGCTGACTGGAATAGCACCGAGTTAATGGTTGTTTCAATGTAAGAACTGACGCAATAGCCTTTGACTTCGGGGAAAAAGTCTCAATGAATGATCCTTACGGGTCCATTGGGCAGGGTCTCCCAGTCTAGAATGAGGATGGAGTCCAACTTTGAGACCCAATTGAGATTCACTGAACTGCAGCCTGACATGTGAGAGTTTCCCAAGGCATAGCCTACGCCGTGATCCTCCTCCAGCCAATGCAATGGTTCTCTCGAATAGGTTCACCTTCAGAGGAAGCTCCACATTTTACAATCAAATGAAAGAACTATTAAAAAAATACAATTATATATTTGTCTACGTAATACACGTGGCACTCTCTACTTATACGCTGTTGAAAACCTCAGCGCCACGATGAGGGATGATGGAAAACTCAGCACTGTAATACTGTATCCTCATGATCGAGGTGAACTTTCTGCTGACACCCGAACAGGGGAGCATCGGCCACAAAAGAGAATAATTTATTGTGTCAAAGGCACTAGTAAAGTCGATCATGAGGACCATCAAATCTCGATTCTTCCTCATGCGTCTGATGCCAGCCACGGTGTCAGGAGTAAAGATCTGATCAGATCATGATATTCTTCGCCTAAAACCAGCCTGCTCTTTAGGATGTATTTTATTGGTTTCTGCCCAAGCAGGGACTCTGGCCCTGTGCAGCACTAGATTTAGTTCTTCCAACACAATATCTCTATCAAGACACTCGACATAATGCGTAGGCTCCGCATGCTTGACACCCACCAGCACAGGATCTCCATATACCAGTCACGGAAATGGGATTAATGGCTGGGTTTCATCTCTCAAACTTCCTCACAGCGAATCGAAACTCCCCTGAATTTTGGCAGTCTCTAAAACTTTGCATGGTTTGATTATTAAACTCGAGTTCTCTGGAGCTTCTGCAAAGATGATATTCGGCCTTGAGTTCCAGGTATTGGATAGCAGATGAACTGGATAGCCCATTCTTAGCATCTTTCTGAAGCATCGCATTTTTCATATCAATACTCCACTCTACGCATGCGCTAACGTAAATTACTTCAAGCAGAATTTTCCCGTTTCACGTTACCTACATCTTGATTTACCACATTCCGCTTTGGAGTTTTATATGATTATTAAAACAATTTCAATGATCTACACATTCATGCTATTGTCAGTTGGTAGGGACCTACCTACTAAAATATCGTAATACTTATATCGGGGGAGTCTATTGAAGTGAGAATGTTTTAATTAATTGCATTAATTTTAACTCTGCAGGTGTCTACGCAGGCATTTAACGACAACCTATGGATCTACAATTTCAAATGGAACTCATTTGCGATATTTAGAATTCAATATCAGTGCACACCGATCAGCCGAGGGGCCTCTGAACCTAATTTGTTTCTTAAGCGACTTATGATGATGGAACCTGAGATGGAGCTTCTTTTGGACATCTAGAAAACAATTTACAAAGTATGGAGGCTTACTGTTCAGCTAAAGAGCCTCTGGGCTAATTTCTTTCCTTTTCGACCTGCCTTTTTTACCCTTTTTGTACATTTTTCGACATTTCCCATAAGCCGTAAACTTGAGGGGTCCTGTAACTGTAAAGGTTTGAGCCCTTTTTGGGAGGCACGATGCGCCAAGTTTGAATCATTTACTATTATACGGCAGGGTTAATGAAAATTATAGACCAACGATCTGCGCAGAAGGGCATTATTATTTCTAATATAGAAATAATAAACCTTTTGTGTAATATTTTGCAGCGTTTTAAAAACATTGTTGTTATTTATACATGTAAAACTGTGTATAACAAAATTCAATTCAGCGACTTCACGATATGATGAGTTACCACGATATTTCACCGAGTCCTCGCCTCCAGTGCTTCATCAATTTGCGTTTCTTCCGAGGAACATTGTGGTTTTTCGCAGTATGACTGGGGTTCCCCTTTTCAATACAATATGACGGCGGAGCATCCATCAAACTCAACAACAGCTGGTTTTGATTCGCTTTTTCACTTACATACTCGACAACTTTCTCCTGTCAGCGATAGTTTGTTCATAATTAGTTCTTATGACTAGAATATATTGAAAGGGTTGGAGAGGCGTGAAAAAGACCTGGTACGTATTGAAACAATCATGCAATATGATCGGAAAAGCGAATTTTCGTAATTTTTCGTTGTGTGTTTATGATAAATTACAGGTTTTTGAAATTTAACCATTTTTACAGTTTCTAGCGATTTTTAGTGAAAAATAAAGCTCTTGCAATCTAAGCTACTTGTACTTGTATACGCGCGAGCGTGTCCATGTGTGGGTCATTCCAGACGCAAACTCTCCTAAGAAATAAGATAAAATCCCGTTTTTCGTCAAAAAATCGAGCATTCCAAAAGAGAGGATGAGTTCGTTCAGCACTTCTTGAATGAACCAAAAAAAAAAAAAAAAAAAAAAAAAGTTTATTCTTGCAATTCACTGACAGCTCTGAATAGCGTACACAAGAACTCCAGCTCCATTGCCAAAAGAGATGATATGCATGACTACGAGACCCGTCAACGCGCTGATCTGCAGATTCCTCGATTTAGAGTATTTAGACTGACCAGATCCCAAAATCAATTCGTGTACCGAGGGATTGCTTACTACAACTACATTCCAGCTGCGATTCGTCAAAAATGTTTGAGAAGTTTTACCAAAACGGTGAAGACGAAACTTATCGCTAATCCCTTGTACAATAAACAAGAATATTTCACATTAAGTTTTTAATATACATAATATATAGCTTTTTAGTATATAATATTGTATTTTAATATATACTCGTAGTTTTGAATCCTTGTGACGATGTGTAAAATTAATTTGACGATTAACGTGACGATTGTTATATACATTATGTATAACAACAATGCAGCATGGTTGTGTGAGCATTGCAGCAAAAAAAAAAAAAAAAAAAAAAACGTTGTTTTGAAATTTGATCATTTTGAGTGGAAATCATTTTTTAACCAAGTAGGACCAATTTTATGGCAGACAAACTTGTTCTAAATAATATTTTGCGATTGAAAGAATATTTTGGATTATCAGCTTTTTATAATTTTTATCAATTTTCAGCAACTATTGACCAAGTTCAAGTACATTTTTCAGCATGTTCTTGTGCATGACATTTTTAATTTGCTAGTTCGTCGTTGATAAGTTTCATTAGGCCAAAATTCAGCAAAAAACATACATTTTACGATCCGCTGTTTTCAGACCTCAACACCGCAAGGTAGGAAAGGACCGACAAAGTAAGTAAGTAGCTGTTTTCAGCCATTTTTAGTGATTTTTGGAGTACATTTTTTGAGACTTGAGCAACTTAATGTGCTCAGGAAATTCTGGCCAATGCACTCATCCTTTGATTTCGAAAGTCTGATTTTTTTTCGCAAGAAAGAACGTTACTTTCATCACAATCCTAAGAAGAGTTACCGTCTGGGATAACAAATGAGTGTGTGCATACTATATATATGTCAATGTACAAAATTCCATCCTACTCTAAAACTCGTTTCAGGATCAAGTTCTACGTTTAAAAAGCTTTAAGAGGGGTCACTCTAAAAAATTCCAAGAAATAATTATTCTCAACTCAAAAATATTTGGGAAGTCAAAAAATGTTTCTGGAAATGAAAACGACAAAAGTTTGCATTTGATGCCTATATTCAGTACCTTAGGTTTCATTGAGATTATAATAATTAGGATCAGAATGAAATTTCTTAAAAAAATTGCCGATGACATGATTTTTGATTCATCATTATCTTAGTGCATGATTTGGTCTACTTTTGCTATAAACAGCCGCTAAATTCTAGGCTGTCATCAGAGCTGGAGTACTGGGGTTTGTCTCTTCGACGCAAAATTTAATTTTCTACAACTTATTTACTAAATATGTTGAAAAACATGTTTTGCGGTATTTTTTCGCAAGGAAATATGTGTGGTGAATATATTTTGGAGCAAAATTTCCTATAAGAATCGCTCGTAACATTGCCATGTAAAAAATAGTAATAATAAAATTTTAAAAAATAAATAAATAAAATAAATTTAAAAAATAAATTAAAAAACGTATTTCGCCCCACAGTGCAATGAATCAAAAAGAATTTAGTTGCTCCCGCCCCATATAAGGTAAAACATTTCTCCCCGGAACCGTGTGGAACTGAGATTTTGTTTTTGTAGTTGTATTCATTATTATTCAGCATTATAAATACATTGTACTTTGTTTTCTAACGTTTGCCATTTATACGTTTATGCATGGTGGCAATAGAGACATCTTGAATCTTGGACAAAACATATTGAAAAAACTTTGTGATAAAAGCAACAAGTTAATTAAAGTCCACTCATTAAATTGTGGTTTATTTGCTTATGTCAAAAGAGGAGGGAGAAAATAGATAAATAGAATACTATTGAAAACAGAATAAAATGGAAAACTTCCTACGTCTAGTTTCTTCAACACGGAACGTTTGTTTTTCATTAGTACGTTAGATAATGTTTAGGGCTATTCCGAATCGCAAAATGAGGGTGAGTTAGTATTAGCCTGTAAATAAGGTGCTGATGACTTACAATCGTACTAAACAACTGTTGAATTATTGGTGGAAGCAGTTTCTTCTCCGACTGTTGCTGCTGATGATGATGAGGACGATGCTGGAGACGGTGATCTAGACATCAGGACTTTTGGTTTCCTGATTCTCTCTTGGCTGCAGCTGCTGAGCTGCTTCAACTCAAGGTCTTGCACTATGGTATAAATTTTCGACTTGGCCTCATTTAAAATGAAAGGATCGTACGACTTTATTGTAGGGGCTATTCCAGCCAAAAAAGCATCAACAGGGTGCTTTTCAGGTTCAGGTGTTTTTTGTTTCTCCGATTCTTTCTTGGATAATAAGTACTCTAGTAGCTGGGCAGCTGGAGATTGTTGCGTATTTGCTTGAGCAAATGAAAGCGTCCGTTTGTTTCTTGGTGCTGAGTGTGTGGTAGAACGTACTTTTTTGGGTGCGGTAGGCGACTTTTTTTCAGTTGGTGTTGGTTTTTCGGGATTTGAGTTCAGTTGTGATGTTGCGGATTCTACCTTGTGGGTTTTTGTATCGAGTCTGGAGCTCTTATCGCGGCGGTTAGACAGTTCTTGATCGAATTCGTTACTAACTTCTGGCTGGAAGGAATTTCGATCTTGCGATTCACTAACAAAGTTCAATCCATCATCATCATCTTCATCTTCACTTTGCACCTTAGTGAGACGTTTTCTCCTCTCGCCCCTAGGAGGAACTAAGAATTCAAGTACATCCTCAACCTCGTATTCATACTCGAAAGTAGTTGATGAAGGAGTCTGACCAGATTTAGTTTTCCTTTTCAGTCTGGTCCTGCGTAGACCATCTCGGAGTTCGACCCATTTTTTCATCCTGCATTCTTCCTCACAACCTATTACAGAATAAACCACAAGATAATGAGTGAATTGTTAATGAACCATTTTAACTTATTTTTAGTTATTTGAGAACTACCCATAAATTCTTGGTGGTAAACTATTACTATACTGTAATAATAATTGTTGGAGACGTAAACCCATGAATATTTGTTATTGTTCCTCAACTACCTACTAATTATTGAATTACCTACAAAACAAGACAATGGGGGCAGGCCGGATTCGAATCGCGATTGCATTGAACCTGGCGGTATGGAGGAAGGTACGGTCCAATATAGGTTAGTTGATGTACATGGTTGCGTGGTTTGGATGCTGGAAAGCTCGCATTTCAAAATTACATAACATCAAGTAGTCAATCGTCTAGTAAAAATCCAGATTAGTTGGACATACCGCCAGGTCCGCTGTGATCGTGATTCGAATCCGGCCTGCCCCCATTGTCTACCGCCTACATATTATTTAACCCCCCCCACCACAAAACGCACCGCGTACATATGTTCGGCGAGTTTGGCGTAGGTTTCCACGTATTTTTCACACCGAATTGAATAGTAACCCTTGCAGATCTCTTCAATTCCGTTATAACCGAATTTTAAACGTTAGCTCTCAATTTTTTGTTTATTTGCTAAGCTCAATGGTATGTGTTTTAGGGGTGAAACTAGTTATTTAAAATGTAAATAATTACCCTGTATATATATATTTGAAAAAGCGTTAAAATTCAGGAGTAGTTTCACATTGCCTAATTAGTGCCTTTTATTTGAATTTTTTTGGAGCCATTGCAAAAAATTTGCAAATAATTGAGCAATTGCTGAGTAGACTTTATTTGTAATTTTAAATGGAACCTTCTGGAATCTTGAACTTCCTCATCGAACCTGGAGCGCGAAATTAAAACATCCGGTTCCACCAAAAATAGATTCCGCGAGTGCAGAATCAGGTCTTACCTTCAGCTTTGTCCGGATCAGGCACCGTAGCGGATCGGGAGCCGTTTGAAAAGATCGTATGAACTTTTGTTTCTTCTCATCCTGCCCTGAAGCTAATTTTATAATGACGGCAAGCTTGGGATCCTCTTGCGGCTTTCACCGTCGCCCCAACGGTGGCACAAAATGCGTTGAGTCGAAGAGTTGAATGCGTGTTATGGAAGAGGGGGCTCCTTTCAAATTTCGAGTCTGCTTAGTACACTCAACAGATTGTCAATATACATAGATGTCGAGTAAATGGGGATTTCTATGATTGAGGGATTCTAATAATTATTCAACTCGACTGTATAAATAAATGCTGATTCGTATCCGGCACAGAACTAAGGTGTACACCAATTTACGACCATGTGGACTGTATTCAATAAACTTAAAAATATGTACTTATGTATATTTAGTAACCTATAATAGGGGTGAAGAATATGCTGCACTACTGGAACATTCTTATTAATGTTGAAATTGAAATTGATATTGAATGATTGAATCGTCGTCCCCAACTTTGCACCTAATTTGAGCAAGATCGGACGACTAGGGCGTGAAAAAAATGACGCTCAGAGTAATTCACGTTTGCACATGCGCTGAATGAAGTAATGATTTGTGAAGGATGGAAGTGAAAGAAAACCATCTACATACTATCTCCACTACCATAAAAAAAAACCATCAACACTAACTTGCATATTCCCTGAAATTCTCATCTAAACCGGATGAAAACTGCTGAAATTAGGCTTGGTAAAGAAATACATATTCGAGCATGCGCAGCAGCTGCAAATGATACAATTATGTTGAAATTTAAATGGGTTCATCAAATCGAAAGAGGGGGGGGAGAAAATGATTGGGCGACGAAACAGACCATCTATACCCGAAACCGCACATTCTATGAGAATTTCATAAAAAATCGGTTGAAAATTAGGGAAATTAAGCTTGTTACGACGATTTGCGGACAAAAGGCAGACACACACAGATACACACACATACACATAGAACGGTACAAGAGTTAAGATCTAAAACATAAAATGCGAGTGAAACTTCGATTTTGTAGACGAAAAATTCTTCATATCCCAAATGTGAAAACAATGCTTCCGCTACATATAGGTAGACTTGGAAGCAATTTATGACGTAATAAATACCTATTAGAGAGGAATTAATTAAATTGAGTATCTCACCTTCAATTTCCTAGTGTTTCACTTGAGTTGACTCACCAAATGAAAATCATCACCTTTAAATGAAAATTGTATGAAAATTATCAACTATATAATGCATCACCTATCTAAGCTTCGGAAGTCCACCTGCATGCGACATAAGATATAATAAACCCAGTTAAGTGAAGTGAAAATTCCATTGGTAATATATCAGCTGGTACGAGCGTCATAGATACAAGGCGTGTTTTGCATCTACTT
This sequence comes from Adelphocoris suturalis, assembly GCA_030762985.1. Lineage (NCBI taxonomy): Eukaryota > Metazoa > Arthropoda > Insecta > Hemiptera > Miridae > Adelphocoris > Adelphocoris suturalis. Next base: position 100,217,132 of record CM061041.1, on the reverse strand, counting down.
ACAGAATGTCCAATTTTTTGTGATCTACAACCAGACACACCAAGAAATCTTCAAGAACTGATAGGGAACAATTCCTCACATTTGAACAATTTATTTGAAAAGTTGAAAACATTATCAGTGTTCTACAAACTGTAACATTTTTTAGTTAATTGCATCAAATGTATTCAGCGCCCATGACCACTTAAAGGTTGCATGCGCTTTAATAAAGAAAAAAAAAAATGATTAGCTCCCATGTTGTATTTTCTTACTGCCAAAGTTCTAGCTCTTAGGGAGAGCGAACGGATGAACGTACAGCGAACCGGGTGGTTTGATTCGATTCTTCGGGATGATGTCTATAAATGAGACCCAAAAAACAATGCTGATACCTTATAAGTTGTTGATATCCCTATTGCTCGATAGGTAAATATAAAAATCTATTAAAACCAAAACTACTGTGAAGCTATTAAAAATTAGTTGACTTCACCGTGATTCGATCACTAGCCGCCCGGGCAAAAGTTCGAAGCATTACCATTGACCCACGGTTGGTTACAGAATGATTCGGTTCCTTTGAGGTAATATACCCTCACGCAATATACATATACCCCTTATGATGTAAAATAAACAAATGAACGTACAGCAACCCAGATGTGTCATTCGATTAAATGAATTTCATTGACGGTAAACCAAACAAACAATGCGGAATGCGCACAGACTGCTATTTGTGTGACGGCAATGAAAGTCATAGGGGACCATCTAGAAGCTATCCCACACAACGCCTGAAAATTTCATCAAAATCGTTCCATTAGGCTCGGAGTTTTATCTGCGTCAATCGATATGAGTTTCGCGCATGCGCAATGGTTATTACTCTACCGATTACAATATAATTTAAAGTAACATATATACCCTATCACCTACCTAGTTTGAACAGAATCCGACCAACAAATGATAAGAAATCAACGTTATAATAAATTCACGTTTGCGCATGCGGACGGGCTACTGTTCATTCGACGTCTTAGAAAATTATAGGGGACCCGTCTAGGAGCGAACCCGCACAATACTTACCTGAACAATTTCATTGGAATCGGACTAAAACTTGGTATAGTTTCAGGCGTGTCAAGGATTTACCACGGATAAACAAACAGACAGACACGGAGCAGAAATTGATCAGCAAGCACTGAAACGCAAAAAGCAAGTGAAAATTTTGATTTTCGAGGGAAAAAATTGTTTCGACTCCAATCACGCACACAAAGCTCCACTACCTTCGGTAGTGAGGACGCAATACCCTTTTATGTAGAAAGTTTTCTAGATATCGCATGTTTAATATTTCAGCCCTAAATTACTAACCATTAGTTGGTCAAAAATGAAGCCAATGTACATCCTTGGCCGAACAATGATTTTTGAGCTAAATTTCATAAACTTTGGTCCAGTAGTTTTGGAGAAAAGCTGCGTACTGCGGACGGCGTACTGTGGACAGCGTACAGTGGACAGACTGTGGATATTTTTTAAAATTTTATTCTACGCATCTTTTTGGATTTTTGGATTCTACGCATCTTAAAACGTAAACCAAGAAATTTTGAGGGGGGGATTGAAAATTTTTTTTCCTTGTCCGTTTACAAAAGTTCATAATTGAAAATAATGAACCAATTACAATGTTTTCTTTCCTCCTTTACCAAGGAGGCTGAATGTCGATAGGTGCCTTTCAAGGGCAGGTAGAACTGAATAATTTCAACTTGCGAAGCCATCCGGATCAGATGGTACTCCCACCGAGCGCTCAACCCCATACACCACAACAACAGCGACAAACGGTTCAATGATTCTGTTTACTTTTTGGATGTCATCTGTCGTGATAATGTGATACCTTGGGTCTGTTCTGTATATGATACCTATGTGATGAGGATTCCTTCAGCTATTTTGGTTATTTTTGATTAGTAGGTGCCTATATACATATTCTAAAAGTCTAATTTACATTTTTTGTGAAGTATAAAGATTTCTTTCAAATTGTCAATTTTCAAAGTTTTTCTAAATTTTCAATTTCCAATTTTCACTGCTCTTTTCCGAATTTTTAGTATTTTATAGGTACAGTGTTTCAGAGAAGGAAAGAGGGACTGAATGAATGTAACTTTTCGAGTTCCTAAACAGTTCCAAACGTCCTTAGTCCTTACGTGCCCAATAAATAGATGCACGAGTTATTTTTTTTAGTGAGAAAGAGATTGAAAATGATGTTCCTAATTACATGTATGTATGTAATACAACCTTACTGTAATATGGACTCGTCTAAACTAGACTCGAAATGTCTAGTAATGTTTTCTTCGGAATAAAAATTTTGTAACCTACGTATAGTAAAAATATTACTATCCATGGTTCTTTTCTAATTCCTCAAACCGAACTTCCTTATTTTTAGTAATCTGACACATTCAAGCCCTTTCGTGCAGATGCTGAGTGAAAAATATCTTAGTGTGTAAGTCGAGAACATTAAGTTTAATGTATACTTTAACTTTCATTGAAATACTTTACTTTTCCTTGGTTGCAGCCAGGATATACTTTATATGACCCGAAAAAATCTGGCAACCCTATTAAACATCGACGGAGACATCACGAAAGGTAATCAAACCGAAGCCGGCTGGAAGGTTATGGTACAATCATTTATCGGTTGGTTCACATATCGATTGTTTCAATCGTTTCCATTCGACTATGGATATTTCAATCACCACTGGCATTTAGTCCGAGTAAGACTCTATTAATTTTATTTTACCATTATTTCTACTGGGACTCATACAAAAAATCAGGGACAATTGAAGACTTTTATGAGTTTGAAAACATATTGATGGTGAGAAGGACACAGTCGATGCTACTGCAATGAATCGATCAATCGAACGTGAATCGGTGGTCAGTAAAGGTGGAGAAAGTAGGAGAAGTAGCTATGTTTTTTTTTTTTTTTTTTTTTTTTTAACACAGAATTTGTTTTAGCCATGGACTAACTAGCCGAAAATGGAACGCGGGATGGTAACGAAATGTGTGACGGATGATTTTCACGTACAACCGAGTCGTTGCTAGGGATATGGTACTTCGTCGTTTTTCATCCCACAAAATTCGTTGACCATTCGTTCGAAAGCTCGATTTACCCAACAATATTATGTTAACTACTGCGAAGTGCGTGTCCAACAAACTGAGTTATGAGCATGGTTATATAAATAATTGTTTACACACAGGTGATCATTCTCAATAATTGATATTGTGAACATGATTGCAACCGCTTGTTAATTTCTGATGATTTCATTGAGCTTGTGTTTCGATGATTTGATTTATAGCAGGTGATCTGAGTATTACGAAAACGGTTTGATTTGTGAAGCGGAGGTTAAATAATTTGAATAGGTAATTTCTATACTTTACACTCTAGGAAGCTGTAATTTCGTTTGTAGCCTCTTTAGGACATTTACTTGACGATGCTCAGGGTCCGGATCAGATGTGTGGCTCTTAAAGCTAATTTCTATGCTTTACACTCTAGGAAGCTGTAATTTCGTTTGTAGCCTCTTTAGGACATTTACTTGACGATGCTCAGGGTCCGGATCAGATGTGTGGCTCTTAAAGCTAATTTCTATGCTTTACATTCTAGGAAGCTGTAATTTCGTATGTAGCCTCTTTAAGACATTTACTTGACGATGTCCAGGGTCCGGATCAGATGAGTGGCTTTTAAAGCTAATTTCTATACTTTACACTCTAGGAAGCTGTAATTTCGTATGTAGCCTCTTTAGGACATTTACTTGATAAATCGCTCTTGATTTATCACGAATTTATTTCTTTTTTTTCGTAGTTTCATACTATAACTATATAAATTGATGTTATAAATGAATAGTAAACAATGACGCTTGTTTGGTTGTCACTTGGTTGCGCGACAACGCAAACACATTCTGTGTTTCAATAATTTCGTCCGAAGTATGTAAATAGAGGTAACCGGGGGTCCAGGGGGCTTGCCCCCTGGCGAGGCGCGGAGCGCCGAGTTTTTTTTTTTTTTTACTGTAGATATTTCGCTTCTTTCGGATGGGCTATTTATATTATCCACGGCTTTTGGCCCTTCCTCGAACCACCCTTGGAGGAGCATTCCAAGTTGCTAGGTAACCGGACCCGCATAACAGATGTGCTTTACGGGTTGCATACTCGAACTTAATGTAATTGGTACTGACGTTAGTAATGTGAACTTATTAATTATTGTCCACGAAGCATCATTTGCAAGATGAGCTTCTACATCCTCTGGGATCATGTGGAGGGGGGGGGGGGGGGGGGCTCTGCCCACCCTACCCCTCCTCAAATTACGCTACTGACACAGACAGTGGAGACTACATGACTCCGAGACTAATGGAATTTTAAGAAATCTTCAAGGATTGTGCGGTTCGGTTCTGGATGTTCCCCTATAAATTTCATTGCATTTGAATTAATAGTACTCTGTGCGCACGCGCAAGCATTATTTTCTTATAACGTCGCCTTATCAATTATTTCGACTCGTATTTTGTTCTTCGACTAATTCCGTTCGTCCACGTTACAATAGTGAGAAAGCTTTACTGCTCACCCTATTTGACCTACTTTTGCTTTTTTAATTATCGCTTATACTCGTGCACATTACTGTAAAAGTATCCGCGTATATCTTCCAGTACAAATTGGCCCGCATTGCATTTTCATTCACCGCACCTTTCGTTGGAATCAATCCAACTCCGAATTAAAAAAAAAAAACAATAGGAGGACGTCATTGGCTTCTCTATTGTATCGCGTAAATCAGGACAAACCTGAGAATTTGGGAATTCGGTTGGACGTAATTTACTGTAAAAGCGAATGGAGCTCACCCGCAATCTGCCTATACCGCACCACTCATTAATTAAAAGTGACATTGCCCGCTCAAGACCATTTGATCCTCGATTTTATGAAAACACGATTTCCCCTACTTTACCGTAGGCTAAAAGACCGGGTTTGTACGTAGCAAAATAAAGCCATTTGCTATTATCTCATGTTCCTTGTATTGTAAATTTCCAGTATGAGCGAATTTTCGTAAATTGTGGGATGATGTTAAATTGTTTTGAAAATTCGAGACATTCAGTGAAAAGGGATTGTTAACTACCCTACCAAACTACCAATTTTGTGGCTAAAAAACTCGTTCTAATTGATATTTGGCAATTCAAAAAAGATTTTGGATTTTTAGGTCCCTATTTTTCGGCAAAATAAAAATGAAATCTAACTGAACATTGAAAAAAAAACTTCGAATTTCTAAGCGCGAGAAGATAGAGAAATCACGCGCTGCTAGCGGATCTACTCATTAGACAATAGAGTTTTAAATTTCATCAAAGATCGCTAGATAGTGATACTGGAATACATAAATATTGCCTTGTAAATATCAGCTGATATAATGTGAATTTGGAATTTATCGTGTGATATAGTTACAATGGAATTTATGATAACGTTGCGAAATCGAGTTTATTAACTATTGTCCGAGCGACGTACCTACTAGTGAAGTATTATTGGTACCTAAATGCTAAATTGCATCTCTTTAATTGCTCTCAAGTCTACCTATAGGTAGCGGAAGCATTCTTTTCACTTTCGAGAGATTTAAAAGTTGTGGTCTCCACTAAAATCAAACGGCTGTTGTTTTTACATTGGTAAAATTTCCACTCGCATTTTACGTTTTAGACTATTCTGAAAAACTTTGGTTCCGTGTCTTTCTCTCTCTATATCTTTGTGTGTATCTGAGCGTGTATGTCCGTAAATCCTTCTAATAAGCTTAATTTCCACAATATTCTACATGTTCTTATGAAATTTTAATGGTATGTGCGGATTAGGGTGAAGATGGTCCCCTATGAGTTTCGTTGTTCCCAAATCAATGCATCACTCGGCGCATGCGCAAACGTAAATTCCGTCAACCATTATTTCCTCACGCCTCCGTTGTCGTTCAAATTTGGAGGATAGGTGGTAGAGGTTAATTTGAGCATTCCCTAACAATTTCAGCATAATCCTATCATTAGCGCAAATACGTATTCCTTTTTAAACGAGCCTAATTTGAACAGTTTTCATCTGATTTTGATGACATTTTCAGGGAATGTGCTTAATGTATGTAATGTTAATGTACATGTGCGTAATGTATGTATGTAATGTACGTAAATTCTTTCAAGCATCATTTTTTTACGCGTGCAATCGTCCAATCCCGCTCAAATTCTTTGTATAGTTGGGAGACAATGGTGCAATTATTCCATGTTAATTTCAGCATGATTGCATCATTATTAGTTCCTGCGCATGGGCGAAAGTTTACCCCGAGGAACAAGGTCTAGTTTTCATCAGATTTTGATTATATTTTCTGGGAATTCGTGGGTTGGGCTGTGGATTTTACCCTACCAATTTCATTTTTCTCAAATCATTACTCCATTCTACGCATTCGCTAATGTAAATTACTTCAAGCATCATCTTCCCGTTTTTTTAAACATCTTTACTGTGAAGCGTAAAATTGCGGTGTCTTAGAACTGTAAATGTGTGAACCCGTCTCAGAGGCACGACGCGCCATGTTCTGATCATATATTACATACGGGGTTTAATAATAATTATAGACCAATTATCTGCGTAGAAGGGCTATCTAACACAGAGATAATAAATCATTGTGCAATAATTTTCAGCGTTTTCTATTTCTCTTGATTTTTACGTACAACCAATGCGTTACTAGCGAAGTGTAACTCCCTTAGTTTTCATAGCAGGAAAATCCGTCGCCACTTCTGGGAATGCCCTCATTTTATCAAAACATCCCATGATCCCTAGCCATTGTAGTATCAAGGAAAGCTGATTTATTACGTTAAGTTATAAACTAATATTGCTAAGTAACCATAATGAACTAATAACGCGAAAAGAAAGCACTAGGTACATGGAAGATATGCTATTTAGTAGTAGGTACATACGAGTACGCAGTTGTAGGTACTAAACGATGCATAGACCTCTGATCAGCTGATGGGCTTCTTAAGCTAATGATTTCTATCACAATTAATCTCTGAAGCTGAAATTAAGAGGCGATTGAAATGATTGGCTCATTCCTACTCAGCTGAGTGAACTAAAATCTCTACTGTTTATCCTAAAAAGTTGAGATTTGATAGGGAGACTCCCTGGGACATTAGGAGACGATTGAAATGATTGGCTCATACCTAATCAGCTGAGTAAGCTAAATTCTCTCCTGTTCATCCTAGGATGTTGAAATTAGATAAGGAGACTCTCTGGGACACTAAGAGACGATTGAATTCATTGGGTCTTTTCTGATAAGCTGACTGAGTTAATTTAATTGAGACATTTTTAAGTTGAGACACAAAACACATATTTCATAGGGGGAAAAATAAGACATATATCCATGTACCGATGTATCTGAATGTAGCGTAGATACTCAGCATCAGTTGACAATAAATAAAAAACTATAAAAAATATTAATTTATCCGCACTTTGCGGATTTCCAGTTCTTCCGCATTTCCGCACTTTTTTTGTTTACATTGCTGGACCGAATTCTTAATTGAACAAAGGGATAAAAATCACGGTAATCAGTCCAGAGTTATAGCTTTGGCAGTGCATAAAAGGATTGACTATAATGATATCTTCCCCTCCTCCATTCTGATGGCAAATCCAAGATTTTCATAGATCGTTACACAACTAGGCTACAATTGGGATCGTACAGAAAACACGAAAATCGGTTAAGAATTCTAGTTATGGCAACGCTTAAAATGATCGGCTATAAGCCTCTCTATCCCTTTCCATCCTGATGGCAAATACAAATTTCCATGGGTCGTTGCACAACTAGACTACAATAATAAATTGGAAAGAAAGGATCATCGAAATCGGTCGAGAATCGTAGCTCGTGCCACGCTTAGAAGGATTGTTTATTATCCCCTCCCCCTCCTTCTGCTAAAGACGAATCCAAAATTTCTAAGGTTTGGCACAGCTAGGCTAAAATTGGGATGGAACGAAAAAAGAATGACGTAAATCGGTAAAAAATTGAAGCCTGGGTGCTCACAAAGTTTTATGCACACAATCACAACTTTTTTGAAAGGAAGTGCCCCTATAGAATGATCACCAGCTAAGATGCCCTACTCGAGTACTTCCGAGGGACATTTCTCGAATCACACCCTGTGGCATGACATGGTCACGGTCATGACCTGGATGTTGTTTGTCGTCTCTCCTTGGATAAAACTTGCAGCAGGTCATTTCTGTCTTGCAGCAGGTCATTTCTGTCTTACTTACTTATATTGGCTCACCAGATCTGCTCACGTCCATGCTGCCACTGGCAACTTGGAAATCCACGATTGCAGAGACCCCTATTCCTATGGCAATGATATCCGTCTTCTTGCCCCAGTCACATGGCATGTGATATAGTCTCTCCCATTTGACATTCCAACGGCTGAATGGAAAATAATGGATATCTGCTTGGCAACCGCATCATGATGTAGGATGCGGCCTTCATGAGTCCCAGGACACTGGTGCACCCCCACATGGCTCTTCACATGATACAGGCTCTCATTTTCAACCTGAAAGGCACGACAAAGGGTGTTCATTGTCACGCGACTACCCATTGAAAACCTCACTAAGGTAGCTAACATAGCCACCCAGGGAAATGGTAATAGTCGTGGACCCCAAAGCCCTCTGAATCCCATACTATCCACTGGGGAGAAATGGGATATACAGAGCACTGTCGGAGCTCTTAACCATCTACCGACTCCTGTAGTGCAGCAGTTGGTTTAGGAGCAGTTGGTGTTACTTGGTCGAACCACAATAACTGCTGCCTGACAAAGTCAAGGTCAACAGCAGAGTGGATGACACTCCAGCTCGAACCCGTTAGGGGAAGCAGGTGCTAGTAACATAGAGATGGGATGTTGGCTGAGAGAGAGACAATGCTGGGTCCACTGGTCTTGACCAATGGGTGGATGTAGGCATTTGGGACACCAGGTGGAAGGCCCAGCAGAGTGAGTGAACAACCATCAAACTTGATTGTTGATGTTTTTTTCTGATTTGTCAAACTAGTATTTGATGGACATTCTTTTTATTGTTTATAATGAAAATTGAATATTGATCCCGTCAGTATGTGTATAAATATAGCTTTTCCAAATTAAAATAAACATTTTCCAAATTAAATGACACATTTTCCAAATAGATTGAAACATTTTCCAAATTGAATGAAACTCCAAATATACTGAAACATGAAAATTGAATTGAATATATTTATAAAAGTTTGGGTTACTGGACCCATGCTTAACCCCCAACCTGGAGGACCAGTGATTTTTTGTAGAGTCACCTCCCTTAGGTGCTGGCCTTGCGTGGCTAAGGAGTGCCACCTGCTCCTTCGCACTGGATCTACTAACTCGATCCATGGACGCCACCATTGAAATTTGTATCTATTTGGAAAATCTATATTTTCATTTGGAAAATGTTTTAATCTATTTGGAAAATGTTTGATTCAATTTGGAAAATGTTTCAATCTATTTGGAAAATGTGTCATTCAATTAGGAAAATGTTTCAGCTATTTGGAAAATGTTTATTTTAATTTGGAAAAGCTATAAATAAATACAGTAGCTGTAGCTTTGTAGCAGTACCAAGTGGGAGCTGCTTTTTACCCAATTGTTAGAGGGGGGCGGGAGGATGCGTGGGTGAGGGGACTCGGGGGCGGCCCGGTGGTGTCTCAGGTCGGGAGGGGGCTCCCTTTCATTCCATCCCCTCCGCCTCCGGCCGATCTCCGCCACAAACTTCCTCCTTCCGATACACACCGCCTCACTGAGAGCTTTGTGGCCGCCGGCGCTGTGATGGGACACTTACCGCTACTTGTGGCTCTGGCTCTTGCCACGCTCGCCAGCACCACAGGTACGTCCCCCCTTAAATTGACTCTAATTCCTTCACTTCGGAATTTGGGAATATTCGCTACATGAATCGAATTTAGATTCGCCATAATATAAATAAATGTTAATTTAATACCGGAGATTCATACTAAATGTAGAACCACTACGATGATCTCTACGATTTTGAATAAACTGTCAAATATCAAACGATTTATCTCATATTCAAAATATTATTAAATGATGAGTTGGGTCGTTTAAAACTTATTTTCTGTGTGATTGTACGTATGACATCCCAAGCACAAGTACGCAACTAGATTCAATCTTCGGGGTTTTGTAGCCTCAACATGTCTAAATAAGATTCATAGCGAGCAACCAATATAGGAAGTTAATGTACCATCGACGTTTCAAACGAAACGTTAATCATTGCAATGGTCCCAAGGATTGCAAATGAATTGAAAAAAACTGGATCCTCCAGATCTTTCTCTCAGACCAGGAAAAAATTTCAGATCTCTCTTCTTTAGGAGAGATTCTTCGGGTATAAACCTCTAGTGCCCCATCAGTGATACGATATTAACCATGCAGTATCATATATTTTAAAACTAGAACAATAACTTTACACAGTCACACTAACTGGTTATATGTTACTTATTTTGTAACGCAACGAATAAATTGGAAAAAAAAGAAAAAGAAATTTACCTTTAATATTTCTATTAGATTAGCCGCCTTACCCAACCGATAGGCGGGGAATTGATCGATGTTTCAATGGGTGATGCTTAGCGAAGAAGTGTACAACCGTATATATCGGTTGTAGAAGACATTTTTTTATTAATTTAATAAAATAAACTGGAGAGCAAGGAAACGGTAATGAAAATGAAAAATGTTCAAGTTTTGTAGCATGATCGTAAGAGCGAATTTTCGTAAATTATCATACTATATTGTGTTACATCGTTTTGAAAATTAAGGACTTTGAGGGAAAAGAAATTGTTAACTGCCAATTTTATGGCAAAAAAAAAAAAAAAAAAAAAAAAAAAAAAACTAGTTCTAAATAATATTCTGAGATTCAAAAAGAGATTTTGGATTTCAGTTTTTATGGGTTTCTTAGCACATTTTAATGAAATTTAAGTACATTATTCAACATCATTCTGAACGTAATTTTTTAATGTTCTATTCTATGATTAATAAACTTTGTTTGAGTACTATTAAAATTTTTAAAAAATGTAACAATTTATAAGCGTTTTTTGCTATTTTTAGTGATTTTTTTTACACTTAGAAATACGAACAATTTAATGTGCTTAAAAAATGCTGGCCAACAAACTCGTCCTTTTGATCGGAATGCTTGATTTTTTGGCGCAACAACGGAATTTTTATCTCAATCCTAAGGAAAGTTATCGTCGAAGGACATATATATATATATATATATATATATATATGAAAAATGTTAAACTCGGATCAATTAAGAAAATTTTAATTTTAAAAAATTCGCTTAAAAGGTATAAGGTGCGGGGAATGATGGATGAAGGAATTATAATACGGGTAAACAAACGGGATTATAATTTTGATTCGTAATGATTCAATTCAAAACGCTACAAATTATCACACAACGTGTTATTATTTCTGTGTTAGATAGCACTTCAACGCAGATCATCGGTCAATAATTGTTAAACTCCGTATGTAATTATATGATCAGAACATGGCGCATCGTACCTTTGAGAAGGGTTCACACTTTTACAATTCCAAGACCCTGCAATTTTACGTTTCTCAAATAAAATCTTTTAAAAAAATGTCGATTGGTAAGTAAAGAATATAGGTTCAGAGGCCCTTCAGCTGATCAGTGCCCCTCTGTACCTCGTAATTGTTTCCGAGGAGTCCCAGAGGAGCTCCATTTAAATATTAACACCGTGAGTCGAATAGGAAAGTTAGTCTATATTTTGTAATAAATCGTATTCCAGATTACCGAAAAGGAGATAAATTTCAGGTTTCAGCATCATAAGTCAATTGAATAACAAATGAGGCTCAGTGGCCCCACAGCTGATTAGTGTGCCTGAAATAGAATTATTGATTCCATTGATTCTTCCCTCCTTCCATTCTTGATTCTTGAGGTCCATCTCAAATTGCAGATCCTAAGGTTGTCATCAATACACCTGCGTAAACACCTGCAGAGGGAAAATTAATGCAATTAATTATAACATCTACATTTTACTAGTCCCCCTGATCTCAGTGTAACGATATTTAAGTAAGTAAGTACCTACCAATTGAAAATAATATAAATGTATAGATCATTGAAAAGGTTTTAATAATCAATAAAAATTTCAAAGCGGAATGTAGTCAATCAAGATGTAGGTAACGTACAACTTCGAAATCGGTCATTTAGGAAACGGGAAAATGATGCTTGAAGTCATTTACATTAGCGCATACGCAGAATGGAGTACTGATTTGACAAAAATGAAATTAGTAGGGAACAATCTAAAGCCTAACCCACAAATCCCCAGAACATGTAATCAAAATCTGATGAAAACTTTTACAAGCAGATACCATGTTACATGGATATGTCTTTGATTGGGGATTTCATAACGGTTGTCCTCGAGAGTTGTAAACAAATCCTTTAACTTTAAACGAATCCCTGGGCCGCATCCCGACTAATTCCAACAAAACAACGGTTTACTTATAGAAATGTTGAAACTGTGGAGAGGTTGAGAAAAGCCACTACAATGAGTTCATGAGTTGTTAATAGTCGACTGTTGTCAAGAGGATGAAAATGTTTCCTATGGAGTGGAGTAAATGATGCTATTTCTTTACGTTAAGAATATTGTAACCGGCTTATTGAAATTGTTTATAGTCCAATCAACTTAGTTTTGGAATGTATGCAGGTACGTAAGGAGGGGGAAATTGGTAGCTTGAGATGTGAACATTTATCACATAAATCAAGCGCTTTCCAACGAGTGGCGAACGATTTCTGTGCGATGAAAACTGCGGAAGTTCCATTCCCCTAGCAACGCTGGGTTGTACGTGAAAAACACTGAAATTGTGACACAAATTTTGCGTCACGGAAATTTTTGGTTGACCCCCCAGAGCAAAGACATATCCATGTCAACTAGACCTTGATCCTGGGAGTACACTTTCGCGCATGTGTAAGAGCTAGTAATTATGGAATCATGTTCCCATTAACCATCATCTCCCAACTATGCACCAAATTTGAGCGGTATTGGGCGACTAGGGCGTAAAAAATGATGCTTGATGAAATTTACGTTGGCGCATGCGCAAAATGAAGGAAGGATTTGAGAAGTATGGAATCAATAGAGGACCATTTACAGCCTAACCCGCAAATTCCCTGAAAATTTCATCAAATCGGATGAAAACTGTTGAAATTAGGATCGTTTAAAAAGGAATATATATTCGCGCATGTGCAGTAGCTACTGATGATAGGATTATGTTAAAATTGCTAGGGAATTCTAAAATCAACCTCTTCCCCCTATCCTCTCAATTTGAGCGAGATTGGACAACGGGGGCGTGAGAAAATGATGCTTGATGGGATTTAAGTTTGCGCATGCGCCGAGTGAAGTATTGATTTGGGAACCACGAAACTCATAGGGGACACTCTTCACCCTAACGCACACATTTGATGAAAATTTCGTAAGAATAGGTTGCATATTATAGAAAGGTTGTTACTAGTATTTGCGGACCAACACACACAGAGTGAGAGAGAGGGAGAGAGAGAGAGAGAGAGATTGATTGATTGATTGATTACGTTTTATTTACATATCTCGCAGATTTTGGTCTACAAGAGACCACTCTTCCAATCAACGAGAATTCTCGTACAAAAAATAATATACAACTTCGTCAGCTAAAAAAAATCAAAAGTAAAGATAAAATATTCATTGTTAAAATAAAGTGGTATAAAATAAACTTTCTTCCACCCAACAATGCATAAAATATATATAAAACCATTTGCCAATTCTCAGAATACATTTTTAGTCAATATTTTGCAAGTAACGATTTCTTGACATTTTTCTTAAAAGTGTTGTACGGTGCTATCTCCTTCATCTCTTGTTCTAAACCATTATAGACTATTATACTTTGCACCAAGAAAGAGTTGTGGTAGCTCTCCGTGCGGCAGATAGGTAATCTGTATAAATAAGCCTTATGCCTCGTGCCAACATTATGCCTTTGAGCTAATTCACAATATTTCCTAAAAAGGTAATATGGTTTTTTTGAAGAAATTATTCTATGGGTGATATTCTCGAGACTTGGACACTAGCGTATCCTTATATCGAGGCAAAGCGAAATCGGTTATTTCACCTTGTTGTCATGGTGACGAGTAAAGATATGCGAAAATGCCCCATTTGTAGTCACAGCTGGACAACAGCATAACATAGTCTCACCTAGTTCCGAGTCAATATTTCCATTATTTGTAATATGCAAGGTGATAAATTGTACGCAAATTACATCAAGTTATTATCAGGTGTTGACCTCAAACGCTACGAATACAAGATTTAATCTGTGGGGTAGAGATCCATATGAAATATGTGTTGGGGAGTTGACATAAGTACAAGTGTTCTAGATGATCCAGACATCAGCCGCAAAAATGGTGTGGATTACCTATCTAGTTTTAGAACTGTTCTTTGAATCAGTTGAAACTAAAAATCTTTAGAGCACTGTGAAATTGGTCTTGTGAAAGGATGTGTTATGAGAGCTCTGTTAGGCGGGAATAGTAAGTTGTATCACATGTGGAAAGGTAAGTACCTATTGGCAAGGTATACCTACATACTTTCCGTATATTATTACTTGTTCATGTAGGTACATCATTGATCAAAACGAAAGTAGGTACCTAATTACCATTTTTGTCCATAATATTTGCGTAACTGCAAAACTCGCGCAATAACTGCACTGCCAATGCCGTCTTTATGAAATCTTACCTTCAGAGGAATGCATTTCAAGGTTTTTTCCTTGCAGCTGGTTTTTAATTCATTTTGCATATTCCCTGATTCGATATTTGACAAACTTGCTAATCAGCGGTTGTATTCGTCGGCAAAGCAACGACCCACCTACTTTGTTTAAGCACTTTAAACCAACAGCAAATCTGGTAGGACGTACGTAACTACCTAAGTAGTTTCGTTTCTTGGTGTAGCAACAACCTGCCTTGTTTATTTTGACAAACTATCAAATCTCTCCTTTTATTCATTTAATATAACAAGTAAAGGTAAAGCTTCGTCAGTTAAGCATAGTACTACGAACTTATGATAAAACGCTGATGAAGCTCCCTGAGCAATGGCTAGGTACCTACACAGCAGTACAGACACCTGAGGAATTTTCAATCATCTTTTCTTTACTATTTTTCAGGTTATTTATTCTCAAAGCCTAAACGAATGAAGTTCTTTAGTTTTCTGACACTGATTAACTACTATAGTTAGTAGGCTCCTAGTCCAAATAAAAACTTGTTCACGTTAGATTGGTATTGTTTACAGCAATCTGTAATCAATTATTGCGCTGGCAGGCATGATTATTATAACATTTAGTCGAATTGAAACTTCGTGTTGCTACATTATTATACTTTTTCAAAACAAAACTGTTGAAAAATGGTCTTATAACCACGAATTATGTTGACGTGAGACGGCAAACTTCTTGTGAGAAATAGGTTGGTTGAGTAGCGATTCATTGACGTAGGGTGGTATCATGGCCGACTTTGGCTGAAACGCGAACCTACTCCAGGCGTGACGTCACGAGAATATGGGCCATACATAGTCGTCAATAGCACATAATCTAGTAGGTCACTTATTTTCAACATTTGTAACTTTTTAAATTTGTCGTGTACACGATCGTCATATTTCAAATTTAGGATAAATCTAATACATTCATACTGAGCTTTTCTTATTTTTTCGGACAATTCATAACTCAAATTTGTCATTACCGGTAGATAATACATAAACATACGCACAATAAGACCACTTACTAGCCCTTTTTTAATGTTCAATGACTTATATATTAATAACTTCTTAAATGTATAAATATAGGAAAAAACTTTTCCAACCAACTCTTGCACTTGAGTGTGCCAGGACAATGTATTTTCTAAAATTATTCCCAGGCATTTTATACTCTTCGAATAATTCAAGGCTACTCCATTAACATACAACTTGGACACATTTTCAATTTCTAATTTCGCAAGCAGCCTTGGGTGCCCCATGACCATAGCAGCACATTTTGCCTCATTCAAAATCAACCCGTGTCCCTTACACCAGATCCCTAAACCCACCAGATCTTCATTAACTTTAGCAATATTACCCTCAATTTCATTCAAATTGGAACACAAGTATAAATTCAGGTCATCAGCATACATGCTTCTCTTGCAGTATTGGAACGCATCACAAATTTTGTTTACATATAATGCAAAGATGAGGGCCGATAAGGTCGAACCTTGAGGAACTCCTCTATTAACATACTGCCAATCAGAAAAATTACCACTTGGAGTTAAGACACGTTGTTTCCTATTACGCAAGTATGATCCAAACCAGGCAGTCACCCCCTCAGAAAAACCAATTGATGTCAGAATTGACAATAACAAGTTATGACTCACACTGGAAAAGGCATGACTAAAGTCTAAACTGGCGAAGATCGTTACCTAACTCTTGTCACTATTCTCCCTTATTTCATCAGCAATATTAATCAAAGCAGTTTGGATACTATGCCCTTTACGATACCCCGACTGAAACTGATCCAATATATCATTTTCTTCCACAAACGTCGCTACTTTACGATGTATAATTTTATCAAAAATTTTTGCCAAAACATTTATTATATTTATTGGTCTAAAACTACTAAGCCCGACTGGTGGAAACTTTTTATGCAGCGGTCGAACGAACGAATGCTTCCAAGACTCCGGGTATACATTACTTTTGATAGACTCATTAAATATATGACATAATACATCGACAATTTTATCAGCAATCAATTTGATTAAAATACAGGAAATGTTATCAGGACCTATAGCTTTTGACGAAACCTCTGTGATAGAAAGAAGGACATCGCCAGGATTTATATTCCCAAATTCAAATGTTGGTATATCCAAACTCCGCCTATTATTATATAATTGCACCAAATCCTCATCTATATCAACATTACAGCCTAGATTGCAAAAAAAACGCATTTAAATCATTTATATTTACATCCGGATCGGATGTATCACGATCTACCGTTTTACCTATCCCTAACTTTTTTATTAAATTCCAATAATCTTTAGGATTATTCACAGTGGAGAATTGCGATTTATTATATTTTTTGTTGGCATTTCTTACTAGATTCTTCATTTTATTTCTAGCTTTCCTATACTCTGTCTCATATTCTTCTGTCTGTTTATGTCTAGCTAATCGTTTTAGTCTATTCCTTTCCACTAATCTCTTCTTTATTTCTAAGGTTAACCAAGGTGCTGGTTTTTTTGTAACCCGAATACATTTTAATGGAAAATGCTTCTCCATCATTAAGTTCAAAAAATTGGTCAAAACTGCAACTTTCTCATTGACATCTTTCGCATCATAAATTGCAGAGCAATCAAATTCATTCATATCATTATTTATCGTTTTAATGTCATAGCTTTTGAAATCTCTTATAGTTATAATTTTATGAATTTTTTCTCGATAAAAAATCGGAGTACAACAAAAAATTGTATCATGAGCTGATATACCAGGGGAGGGAAATTGCCCAAAACTATGGATTCTTGATCTATTTTTAGTTATAATCAAATCCAGCTTCGAATGTACTTGATTCCTATGGAAAGTTGCATCTAAGGGAAGTATTGTGAGATCCATAGAAGTTACTAAATTGAGCAACTGAACTTTGTAGCTACTAGTGGAATTATCATTTAAATTCACATTAAAATCACCTATTAATATCACATTATCGTAGCTTGTAACCACACTTAATAGCTCGTCAAAAAACTCATTCAAACCCGATGCTTTGGGCGGCCTAGCATATTCTCCTACTGATTTTTTCAATACCTTACACCTAAGCTGTTCGTGTACATACAAAGCCACTCCCCCTCCTTCCTTTCCAAGTCTATCGTTGCGAACCAATTTATAATTCGTTAAGCTACATACTTTAGATGGTAAACATGGTTTTAGAAACGTCTCAGTTACAGCAATAACATCGAATATTTCATGGTCGTACATCATCCTAAAATCATGCAGATGCGTTATCAACGATTCCACATTAGTATGAGCTAATTTTAAATGCTTCTTGCACCGATCAAAACTTATCTGGCTTAAACTCTCAAAGTAATTCTTATCCACCATGACAACAATAAAAAATGAAAATATTAAACTTCAAACTACAACAATAAATGGAAAATTCATACCAGATTCATTACGTCAATCGCATTGCGAAGCAATATTGGAGCACTTTTCTCATCTTTTTTGATAAGCAACTTCTTGTTACTAAACCACAAAAACTTATAATTTTTATCTCTCTTAGCAACTTTAGCAGCGGAAAGCAGCTTACGGTTAGAATAGGTAAGGCACTGATTAACATAAATATTCACTTTTTCACCCTGAAGGTAACCAAAATCACGATTAGACAACAATGACTTTCTTTCTTTAACACTCGCGAGCAACTGCTTCTTCATGCTTTGTCGTGTCAAGCCCACGATGATAACCGGCGGTGTTGATGATTCTTTCAGTCCTCTAGCTCGATAACAAAAATCAATCTCTGCTTCTGGAATATCAAGGTTCACAGCTGATCCTATTTTTCTCACGATCGCCCGTAGAATAATCATTCAAGGCTCTTGTCATATCCTTATTAGAAGCTATAAGCTCTTTGATCACATCAATGAGACCATCAATATTATTCGACTTACTCGCACCCTGTAAAATGGCCGACTGTTCAGTTTCATCTATGCAAGGCTTGCATTGAAAAGAGGAGTGTCCTTCCTTGAGTTTCAAATGTTCTTCTTTAGAAACCGACACACACGCTATATGAAAGGGAGAATCACATTTTTTACACTTAACTTTCAAAGCATTATGGAGGAAACCCTTCAAACAAGAACCACACTTTGACTGAGACATGTTGACTGGTCTAGAGCTCGACGAAGACTGGAGAGAGAGAGAGAGAGAGAGAGAGAGAGAGAGAGAGAGAGAGAGAGAGAGAGAGAGAGAGAGAGAGAGAGAGAGAGAGAGAGAGAGAGAGAGAGAGAGAGAGAGGGAGAGAGAGAGAGGGAGAGAGAGAGAGAGACACGGAACGACAGTGATTTAGAATAGTCTAAAACGTAAAATGCGAAATTTTACCATTGTAAAAATACAACAACCGATTGATTTTAGTGGAGGCTACAACTTTCCCATCTCTCAAAAGTGAAAACAATGCTTCCGCTGCCTATAGGTAGACTAGTGTGCAATTTGAGATAAAACTCGTAAACGAGATCCACTATCTGCTTTACAAGCAGATACCATGTTACATGGATATGTCTTCTTTTTTTTTTATTAATTTATTGGTTTTATACAATTTATACAATTTTTTCCTGGACACACCAAGATCTGAAGATGTCCTCAGTAAGAGGACGAAACGTTATCAAATAAAACAATAAATGAAATAATTTCATTTATTTTCCCTGGGCCGCATCCCGACTAATTCCAATAAAACAACGGTTTACTTATAGAAATGTTGAAAATAACTGTGGAGAGAAGCCACTACAATGAGTTGTTGTTAACAGTCGACTGTTGTCAAGAGGATGAAAATGTTTCCTATGGAGTGGAGTAAATGATGCTATTGCTTTACGTTAAGAATATTGTAACCGGCTTACGTCCAATCAACTTAGTTTAGGAATGTAGCCAGGTACATACACGAGCAGATATCTGCGACAGATATCGCGTTTTTAAACGATATCTGTGGGAAAGATCTGTGCGTTAGTGGGCGTTAGAAAATGATGAAAGATGTGAAAATCGACCAGAGATATCTGCGAGAGTTCAAATCTAGCAGATGGTAGTCGGGCGTCCCCCTTAACCTGCAGACTTCTCGGAAGCGATGTCTGTGGTACACAGAACTGTTCTATTGGTTCGGGCAGCGTCCCTTAACGTTAAGATAATCAGTTGTCCACGTGTGTTTTCCCCTGTGAGATCTCTCCTCTAAAGAAATCAGTTTCTATTGGTGTTTTTTTGTGCGGTATCAAAAAATGGGTAAAAAAGAGTGGCCAAACGAGTTAATTGAAATGATGATCGACATGTATAGAGACAGACCTTGTCTGTGGCAGTTGAAGCATGTTGACTACATGAACAAAAACGTCAAAAACATTGCTTACGACGAAACCCATGACTTCTCCCAAACTTGTATTTTTTTGGCTTAGCCGTTTTATGGGCAATTAAAAAAAATACCCGCCGCAAAAGCCGCTAATTTACGCTTTTTACTACGGACAGTCACTAACCCCATGGCATCAACTTACGGAATCTGTGACCGATCTGGAAAAAATTTCGGATTCGACCGAAAACTCGAGTCTGCCAGACGAACGTCGGTGACAGACCTGAATCTGTCAGATTTCATCCCACGAACGAACAGATGACATCGGGCACTGGTCAGGTGACAGATCTCGGGCATGAAAGATCGGCCGATAAGTTTTTCGTGTTAAGGGGCAACGACCGATCTCATCGGTCACTCCAGATCGTTAGCGATATCTGTCAGATGAGATCGGGCGACCAAATCTGTCGCAGATATCTGCTCGTGTATGGCGGGCTATTGGTAGCTTGAGATGTGAACATTTATCACATAAATCAAGCGCTTTCCAACGAGTGGCGAACGATTTCTGCGCGATGAAAACTGCGGAAGTTCCATTCCTCTAGCAACGGATGGGTTGTACGTGAACATCATTAGAAATTGTGACACAAATTTTGCGTCACGAAAATTTTTGGTTGACCCCCAGAGCAAAGACATATCCATGTCAATTTAGCAGTTAGTAGGTACCAATACTTCACTAGTAGGTACATCCGCACGGACAATAGTTTAATAAACTCGATTTCGCAACGTTAGAATAAAGTCCATTGGAACTATATCACCTGATAGTTCCAATATTGGCATTATATCAGCTGATATTTACAAGGCAATGTTTATGATTTCAGTACTACTATATTGTATATTCTAGCGATCTTTGATGGAATTTAGAGCTTGATAGGCAAATCAATAGAAATCACGCGCATTAAAAGTCGCGCTTAGAAATTCGGTACGGTGTTTTTTGTTGTTCAAGCCCTGGGAGAGCGAACCATTCAACGTACAGCGTAGCGGGTGGTTTTAACCGATTCTTTGGGTTCATATTTATCCTTGACATGCAAAAAATCATTACTGTTACTTCGAAAGTTTTTCAGATATCGATTTAGGAACGTTTAGCTCTTTAATGCTACCCTTTAGGGTTGACACAAATTGATACCGAGCTTCTAGGACCATCTAATCCCCAAATGCGATTTTTTGGATTCTACGCATCTTGAAACGTAAACCAACAAATTTTCAGTGGGAGGGGGGGGGGGGGAGGGTTAAAATTGTTTTTTTCTTGGTCGATTAGGTACAAAGGTTCATTATTGAAAATGATAAACCAAAATGAAATCGGTCATGGGACTAGTCGAACCGTAATGCATGAACCTTGAAGCAGGCAACCGTTTATTAATGTCCGTTTTAAAACAATTAGCAGCGTTTTCTCTGGAAATCTCTCGATATTACTGCGAGCTTCAAAGTGAAGCTAATGAAAGATCTTTCTTTAGGTGACTGCCTGAAGGAAATGAAGCTCCGAGGATAAACTTTTCTGAGGTCGAGGACCGAAAATGGGTACTTCATGTTCATTTATAAGAATTCAGTAGTGGTTTTAGCATGGAAGATGATTTAGCCATCACCTAAAAGTGTCACGTTTTTGTCACGAAAAACAGTCACACAAATTTTCTTATGGGCTTCACGTGCAACCAAGCCTTTGGTAGGGAGATGGAACTTCCGCAGTGTTCATCGCACAGAAATCGTTCACCGTTCGTTGGAAAGCTCTCATTTTCTGTTTGTTTTACATTTGTTTTTTCGTACATAGATTTCATACATGGAAGACATAATAAGGCAATAAAATCACCGACCAATCACAAAACAATTATATTGATTCACGCACTTGAATTCAATTGATGGAGTATGTTCTTGAAAATATATCGGCAGAGTAGTAGTGATTTCTAGTTTCTAGGGTACCAGGTTAAGCTATTCAGTTGGTGACGTAACACAGTCATAACAATAAGACGACAATACCTACTTCCATTAAAAGTGGTTATTAGTGTTAAACGTTTAGCGAGGACCCCATTCTTGGGGCCTATTTCATAAAGCAACAAGTGACAAGTTACAAGCCAATTTTATGTACAAAAATGTAAAAAAATGAGTGAGCAAGCGTTTCATAAAGGACAATACTGCGAAGAACTCTGATTGCTTAAGAACTTTTACCAAATAAACAGAGAATAATTTAAGAGTGTTTTGGTTTATTATTTTCAATAATAAACTTTTGTAATCGACCAAGAAAAAAAATTTAGCACCTCTGAAAATTTTTTGGTTTACGTTTCAAGGTGCGTAAAATCTAAAAATCAAATTTAAAAAAAAAAATCCGTCCGTCCGCCGTCCGCGGCTTTTTTCCGAAAATACTAGACCAAACTATATGAAACTTGTGTTAAAAATCACATTTGGGGTCTGGATGGTCCTAGAACCTCGGTATCAATTTTTATCAACACTAAAGCTATTGCGCATGCGCGAATACGTATTCCTTTTTAAATGTGCCTACTCTCAACAGTTTTTCTGATTTTGATGAAATTTTCAGGGAATGTGCGGTTTAGGCTGTAAATGGTCCACTATTAATTCCATAATTCTCAAATCATTACTTCATGCTAATTCTTTCAAGCATCATTTTTTACGCCCAAGTCGTCCCATTCCGCTCAAAATTGGATAATGGTGTGATTATTCCATGTTAATTTCAACATGATTGCATCATTATTAGCTCCTGCGCATGCGCAAAAGTGTACCCCGAGGAACAAGGTCTAGTTTTCATAAGATTTTGATCACATTTTCTGGGAATTTGTGGGTTAGGCTGTAGATTGTACCCTACCAATTTCATTTTTCTCAAATCATAACTATCATAATTAAACTCCATTCTGCGCATGCGGTAACTTAAATTGCTTCAAGCAACATTTTCCCGTTTTTTAAACATCTTTACTGTGAAGCGTGAAATTGTGGTGTCTTGGAACTGTAAATGTGTGCACCCTTCTCAGAGGCACGAAGCGCCAAGTTCTGGTCATGTATTACATAATAAGGGCTTAATAATTAAAGACGGATGATCTGCGTAGAAGAGCTATCTAACACAGAAATAACAAACCATTGTGTGATCATTTGCAGCGTTTTTAGAATGCAGATAAGCATTTTAGGAAAGAATCTTTGGATTTTCTCTACTTGATCCATTCTTAAATACAACCACACCTGAAACCCATACCCAATCGTCGCCAGGATAACGGACTTGATCTCAGTTCATCACTGTTTCGCAGGTTCCATTCCAGACACTGCTCGCAATGTCAGTCGCTGTCCACTGCAATTCGTCTAAACGGATCCGGATCATTGCGTCCCGTTGGATGTTAATCTTGTTATCCTGGTTGAGTCTGTTGAGGAACCGAGAGCAGTGCGGCTGACACCTGACCACCGCAGGTCTATTAACTGCTGTTTCCCACTTCTCCAACCCCTGCGTGGTCGTCTTATTTGGCTGGGAGGTCGTTAGCAGAGTGGCCGAGAGAATTTCGACAACGCCTCTGAACTGAAAAAAAAAAAAGTTCCAGTCATGCATCATGATGGTATGAACGAATTTTTGTAAATTATCGTATTCTGTAATGTTTAAAAGTTGAAATTTAAAGCTTTTTATTATATATATATATATATATATATATATATATATATATATATATATATATATATATATATATATATATATATATATATGTATATATAGTATATATATATATATATATATATATATATATATATATATACATCCTGGGGAAGAATGGCGTCCACCCCCTCAAAAACACCATTCAATCTGGCGTCCTGTAAAAATGGCGTCCGTATATCATTAGCATAATGAAGGATCATGCTGTATGAGTGGAACTTTTGGATTCTACGTGTCTTGCGTAAACCAACAAATTTTCAGGGGAGGTTAAAAATTGTTTCTTGGTCGGTTACAAAGGCTCATTATTGAGATTGATAAAAGAAAAGGGGCTAGGTCATCTTTAACACATTTTCATGACATTGTAGGGAAGGCCTCACACTTGACATGACTACCTTACCTACATAAGGAAAAACGCCCATTGAGAATTCAGCAGGGCCGGACATCAGTAACCAGTTTGCAGAGAAATATTGCGGCAATGCTGATGCAGCAATGCGTCTGAAAGCTGATACCTCCGGGGATTGCATTTTTTAAAACCACGCGCCCACTCTTTAAACCTGATACTCTACTAGGATGCTGATATCTTTGGAAACTGACGATCCAAAAGTGAATGGAAGATGGTCGGTATCGGGTAGATTGGTTAAAGTTAAAGAGATCCAGAAGAGGCGAAACGTTCCCAGCCGCCCAACACTCCTTGTTGATATAAAGTTCACGCGTTCACCCACGTGGGATGGAGAAAATTGGAAATGTCTAGTTGATTGGCGGTAAAGACGAGAAAAGAGGCCTCACTGCTCTTACGTGACTGTTTACATTCAAACCTAATAGAAAGTTTCAGAGGATAATTTCTTGTTTATTATAAAAAATACATCGACACAAGAATATATAAAATTGCGATATTTAACTTATATAGTGTAAGTTTCAAAAGTGAAAATAAGGTCACAGACCTGTCCCGGGAGTTGCAGCCGTTTGATGATTCAAATTAAACTGTTGGGTGACACTTACAGCAATGTAAATTGATTTTCCAAATAATCTAATTAGGACCTAATAATTGTTCTTCAAATGAAGGAGAGATTGTGATGGATATGAGAAGTTCCTCCTTCTCGATTCTTACTTATGCTACTCCTTGGCATATTCTGGAGATTATTTTATACTCTCGTTGTTGCAAGATTATACAACTTTCTTCATATAAATAGATTATAACGAATAAATACACTAATATTAATAGTTAGGTAAATAAAAACAACATACTTAGCACTATATATCTCTATCTCTATCTATACTATTAATAAGAATGAAACTCCGTTTGTCTGTCTGTCTATTTGTCGTGTCTATGCACGGCCAAACGGCTGAGTGGGGGAAGTCTACGAGTGGGGGGATCTTCTTGGGATTTTCCGAAAGGGGGAGCGAGCGAATTTAAAATTTTCTAATCCCACCCGAACCATGGGCCGTAGGGCGGGAGAGGGGTCGAAGTAAGAATTAATGTGCGCTTTTTGGACTTCCCCGCTTCCCCTACCCCTCTAAACGGCCGTTGACGATTCCGGAAAAATACGGGTTTCGTAGGTTTTCCTACGAGGAAGACGACGGCGCGATCGGATCGCGAAAAAAGTATCGGGAAATGCGTAAAAAAAATGCGAGAGTACGGACCCGTTTTCTCGAAAATTCCGACGAAAAACTTGGTTTTTTCCGATTAAAATATACCCCATAAAGGTACGTTTTTCGGAACGGTTTTCGCGGGCGAAATAAAGGTTTGATCCCGCCGAATCTGAATCCGAAGTCGGATATCGAAAAAAGTGACGGAAAGTAGGTCAAATTGCGAGCGGAATTGCGAGGGAAGCGTTTAACATCAGAAATTAATCGACCACGGGCCGCCGTTACACAACGTTGCTTACCTGAAGGGACCCTCACAGGGGGGTTCCCATTTGCACTTCTACGCAATACCTTGCGAGCGAAGCGAGAGCCATTTCAAATAATAAATACGGACTTTGTCCTACACATATACAGGTATACCTTGCGAGCGAAGCGAGCAACATCCCCGAATAAACTTTTCGTGGTTCCACTTAGTTTTATAAGATTTAATTTGTTTGTAAGAATTCCCAACTGAAAAAAACGTCTGCCAAGTTGGGTGGGCAGTACAACATTCCCTAATAAACTTTTCGTGGTTCCACGTAGTTTTATAAGAATTAATTTGTTTGTAAGAATTTCCAACAGAAAAAAACGTCTGCCAAGTTGGGTGGGCAGTATAACTTCTGCAAGCGAGCGAAGCGAGCAGCATCCCCTACAGAATAAATACGGACTTTGTCCTACACATATACAGGTATACCTTGCGAGCGAAGCGAGCAACATCCCCTAATAAACTTTTCGTGGTTCCGCGTAGTTTTATAAGATTTAATTTGTTAGTAAGAATTCCCCAACAGAAAAAAACGTCTGCCAAGTTGGGTGGGCAGTATAACTTCCTCAAGCGAGCGTAGCGAGCAGCATCCCCTACAGAAGTTAAACCTACCCTTAGGGATCTACCGTTTGCGAGCAAAGCGAGTAAAATTCCCTACATGCCACATTTTGCGAGCGAAGCGAGCAATTTAATGGGGGGTCCGGGGGCAGTATAACTTCCTCAAGTGAGCGAAGCGAGCAGCATCGCCTACAGAAGTTAAACCTACCCATAGAGACCTACCGTTTACGAGCGAACCGAGCAACATCCCCTACATGCCACACTTTGCGAGAGTACGGACCCGTTTTCTCGAAAAGTCCGCCGAAAAACTTGGTTTTTTCCGATTAAAATATACCCCATAAAGGTACGTTTTTCGGAACGGTTTTCGCGGGCGAAATACAGCTTTGGGTCCGCCGAATCTGAATCCGAAATCGGATATCGAAAAAAGTGACGTTAAGTTGGTCAAATCGCGAGCGGAAGCAAGAAGAAGCGTTTAACATCAGAAATTAATTTTGCCGTGTTCGCGAGAAGGCTCTGGGAAGACGTGTTTGGGGTGCGAGCAGGTGGCGAGGTGCCCTACTCATATACAGGTATACCTTGCGAGGGAAGGGACTTAGCCTACGCAGTTAAATCTTGAAGGGAGTCGATGACTCATTTCAACGTAATAAATACCGGTTTTTTCCTACACAGGTATATCTTGCGAGCGAAGCGAGCAACATCCCCGAATAAACTTTTTTGTGGTTCCACGTAGTTTTATAAGATTTAATTTGTTTGTAAGAATTTCCAACAGAAAAAAACGTCTGCCAAGTTGGGTGGGCAGTATGACTTCGTCAAGCGAGCAAAGCGAGCAGCATTCCCTAATAAACTTTTTGTGGTTCCACGTAGTTTTATAAGATTTAATTTGTTTGTAAGAATTTCCAACAGAAAAAAACGTCTGCCAAGTTGGGTGGGCAGTATAACTTCCTCAAGCGAGCGAAGCGAGCAGCATCCCTTACAGAAGTTAAACCTACCCTTAGGGATCTATCGTTTGTGAGCGAAGCGAGCAACATTCCCTACATACCACACTTTGCGAGCGAAGCGAGCAATATTCCCTACATGCCACACTTTGCGAGCGAAGCGAGCAATTGAATGGGGGGTCCGGGGGGCTTGCCCCCCGGCTGGACGTGGAGGCGAGCGTAGCGAGCCGGAGCGGCTAGTATTAAATAAACATAGGTAGTATTAAATTTGTTTACGCCTGAAGTGTACCTATATTTTCAACTCACTTACACTATAGATCTTCCTCAAAACCTCGAATCTACCTTATTTATTTACCACTGTGTTTGATTATTATTAAAGAATTTGAATGTCACCACCCATTTCATACATTATCACTTACCTACTGATTTTAGTAAAAATATCGGCTACACCTGTTGCAGTCATTACTGCTACCAACGCTCCCATTTTCTGACCAGTGGGTGTTCATTTCATCTTTATGTTTGACTGTTTCTTGTTTAATTTGGGGTCAAAATTAGTTCAAAACATTACGTGTACATTAAAATACGTAGCAATGAGATGAGAAAAAATTGAAATCCTTAGGTATACCTAATAGAAAAGTTGCAGAAAATACGATAGCTATTGTGACCAGGAATTCTTGGGCTAACGCATAAAAATGTAGAAAACAACTTTTTTATTGTTTTTGAGAAATTCTCTTCCAAAGTTTACTTACTGATGAAATTAAATTTAGAGCTTCTGTGAGATAACTATACTGCAAACGTTCTTACTTTTAGGAAGAGCTTCAATTACTACAGTAGCTCACTTACCTTTACTCCTGGGAGCACGATGGAGAAGGTTATTCTAATCCTTCGCAGGAGGTTTCGACACTAGGGGTGGTCCGTCCTGGGAGTAACGCGGTGTCCTACGTGGACGACCAAAGAGCGCGATCGAGCGACTTCAAGTCGCACGCGCGCGCCGCTATAGTGTCCACAGTAGGCGTCTAGAATCCTTGCGAGGTTACCTTTGCTTCATGCTAAATGTAAAATCTTTTATTTTTGCGTTTTCTGTTTTTCGCGATATTATGAATAACTTATCTCTTTCAAATAATGCAGCAATGCTTTATTACTTGGCGAAAAAGAATTCGTCGAGACGGAAGCCAGTTTCGAGAATTTATTCAAGAATGGAACAACAGGTGAGTTCCATTTGCTCCCACAACTCAGGAAGGACGGGGCGGCGTTTTTCGCTTGCTCCAGGATGAAAATATCCACGTTCGATTATATTGTTGAACATACCTATTGAAGGAGAATAAGATCATCAAGTCACCAATAAATTTTCAAAGGCCCTTAGGAGCTGAGGAAAGATTGATGTTGACAATCATCATTAGTATCATTATCATTGTAGGCATAAAAGCACTTGTAAGCATAAATTTCTGCATACATTTTTTAATCATCATCGTTCATCGCTAATAAACTTTATTTGACTAGAATTCTGCTTTAAAAAAATATAAATTTAACAATTTATAGCCACAACAACACAAAAACACGACGCAGCAACACAAAAATTAGTAACCTCCCAGCAGAGCGACCAGGCGAGCGCGCGACCAAAATCAAAAAATCAAACCCGAGCGGGCGGCCTCAGCCCAAATCGCGACTTCGGGCGGTGGCACGCAGGACACTTCGTTGGGTTTATACTTTGCTTTTATACTTTGTTTTATTTTGTTTTTATACGTTGGGTTTATACTTTGTTTTATACTTTGTTTTTTTTATACTTTGTTTGAAATCAGCTGGACGCTCGCTCGAACTCGCGGGTCGCTCGATCGCGATCGATCTTTGGTCGTCCACGTAGGATACGGCGTAACGATACAAGGAACGGATCCTCAGAGGGATCGGAACGGATCGGCACCCGCTCCCATTTTTTCCGATCTACACGGATTGGAACAAAATCCCCGTGATCCCACTGATGGTTTGGATCTCCCACAAAGTAAAGTAGGAGTTAATAGATCTGGAATCTGCCTCATTTTGTCGAGGCAATCATTGAAAAAAAGTTGAAGTCCTGCAGCATGATCGGATCAGCGAATTTTTCTAAATTATCCTATTATATTATGTTACATTGTTTTGAAATTTGAGCACTTTGAGTGCTAAAAAATTGTTAGCTAGGTACCAATTTTATGGCAAAACAACTTTTAAATAATATTTAGCGATTCAAAAATTAATTCAGGATTTTCAGCTTTCTTGCAGTTTTATTGATTTTTTAGACAAATATTTATGAAATTTCAATAAGTTATTCTGCAATTAATTTTGTGCATACATTTGCAATGTTACTAAACAAAATAAGCAACTACTTATAGCCGTGTTAAGTTTTTTTTTTTTTTTTTGCATTTTTTTAAAACCAAAGTTGACCAATGTAATGTGTTCAAAAAGTGCTGGTTAACGAACCCGTCTTTTCTTTTATAAACCTTGATTTTTTGACGCAAGAACGAAATTTTTATTCCATTCCTAAGGAGGGTTATCCTCTGGAATGAAAAATATTATTGACTATTAATTTTATCTTATTATTTATTATTAACTATTAATCTATTTGATTAACCCAGCGGTCTCCCACCAACGTAATTTTTCCTTCTTCTGTGGAACAGACAAAGTGCCCCGCCGCTCGATACTTTTGGGGAATAAACCTCACTCGGCCAATCCTCCTCAAGGGTGGGCAGTGTAGTGTTTTTTTATTGGTAGATTACAAAGGTTTTTATTGAAAATGATAAACCAACACACCGGATCCTTCTTGCTGAAAGCGTAGACCGACTTAGCCCATAGCATGCTTACCTATCTCATTTTTCCATGTTTTGTCCATTTGGTTGTACCACTAACCGAAAAATTACACTCCTGAACTAATCGAAAAAATTGCACCCTTGAACTAACCAAAAAATTACACCCTTGATCCAGCCAAAAAATTACACCCTTGGCCGTTGAGATTAACTCAAATGTTATACAGCACAGGGATGCAGATATATAGGTACTTGGGTATGACTCTTAACTCCAAACTCAACTGGAATGTAATTCACTTCGAGAAAAAGAAATAGGAGCTGAAAATTAAGTTCAGAAAGACATTTTGGTTGTTGGGAAGGATTTCCCAGCTCTCACTTAACAACAAACCACTCACATAAAAGCAAATTCTTCACCCTTTCTGGACTCACAGGATACAGCTCTAGTGATGTACCAGGAAATCAAATATTTAAAAAAATCCAATTCCAAAAACTTTTCAAAGTAAAATACTGAAAAGCATTGTTGATGCATGATACATGCAAAACGATTATATATATCTAGATTTAGGGATGGATACCGTCAATCAAACCATTGTACAATACGCACGAAAGCACGAATAACGCCTCCACAAGCATGAGAACCTGGAGATGCTGAACTTCCTGGACAACCAAGGTGAACTCCTGCGACTCAAGCGAATCAAACCTCAGGACCTTTTTGATCTATATCAGTAGTGCAATAAAACTCGGTTTTAATATTTCTGCTTCAGAATAGCGGTTAGGTTTAGCTGTAAACCTACCTTAAAAATTCATATATTTATTTGCAAAATAACACGCGCATTGCCCAGAACAAATTGATATAAGAAAATAACTTAGATAATATAAATTACAAAAGCGAATAATACACCGATAATAGATAGGTACTTAACATCAAACAAATAGACAATAAACATTCGACAAATAATGTACAGAAAAAGTTATGAGATGGAGACCGCGTAATACGTAATACCTATAGATGTTGCAATAGAGCGATAACTATATGGTTATAACGAATAAATAGAGGCAGACTGAATATTGAAAATTTTAACTATTATTATATATTGAGTCTATCATAATCCTGCTGGAGACGTAGGATTGGGTCATTAAGGAGGTAATTGGTTGTAGATCTATGTACATAGGAGGTCTGGTGGCATCTAATGGCATAAGAGGGTGAATGCAGCTTCAAACGGGGAGAAGAGACGGGCAATCAATCCTACCAGACATCAGACCGTGTAGAGCAAAAGCATCCAGCGAGGGTATGCCACAATCCATCATAGCTCGCTGATTGCTGAAGCTCTCCCAATCCTCTCCTCTCTTGTATGGCTAATACTTCAGGAACTTCCTCCGAAATCGCTCAAGGCAATATTTGGCATTCGAATAAATAGGTGACCACACTGATGCACAAACTCCATACAAGGATGAACCAGCAACATATGTATAAAGCAACCTTACAACAGATGATTAATGGATTAATATTAAATGGAGTATTGCAAGATAAAATGTATAATTTTCAGTTGGAATAAATGACGAATATAAAAATGTTTTTGGTTGGTTCTCTTCTGGTTTATGCGTTCAAATGTTCTAACGGTTACAAAACGGTGGTTCGATTATGAGAAAAAAAAAGCGCACAGCGAATAAAGTGTTCATATACTTAAATATTTTCGAAGAAAGTGCACAAGGACAAATATCACAGTTTAGGGTAGGGGTAACGTTAACAGGAAATGAATACTTGGAGCTGGTTGGAGGTGAGTCATGACGCAATACAATATCTCAGGTACATTTCTCCAGACCATCCTCCATAGTTTACTCATGCCATCTTTGTCAGCTGAAATCCATGGGTACTACTTTCATTTGAAAAAATGTCTGTGGGGAAAATATAAGAAATTGGATTGATGTGTGAATATAAACAAAATGAAGAAATCAACCTGTCCACTCGAATATGTGCTGCTTCAGCATTCATGAAAACTGAAGATGTCCAAAACGGCTAGGAAGAATTCACTCACAGGCTCCTGAAAACATGAAATCAACTCGCATCTTCAACTACTTCGTCGAGCAATGGCTTCTAGTGAGAAAATGCCTATTGAATTGTGGAACTAGCTATGCTAGGCGACACAGGACTACGAACACAGTTGAAGGTTGGCATAACAATATCAACCATCTTCTTGGGCGACCCAACCCCAAAATCGAAGAAGTACTTAGTATTGGTAGAATTTCCGACAAAGAATGCACTTTGTTTGAAGAGTGAAGCGGAGGAATCTTCTTGTATGTACATAAAGATAAAACTAAGTATGAAGAAAATTGCAACATCAGTGCGAGTTTAAAGGTAGTTTCGTAGCTACAAAAAGTTGGCTACACCTTCTGTCTCGAAGAAAAGCAAAACAAGAAAAGAATGTATATAGTACCTAGGTACCTTAACAGATAATATTGACAAACTGCATTCGTACTGATTCAAAACAAGCTAAAGTATACTTTGAAACTGCAAGTGTATTCAAAAAGTTACCATTGACACAGTTACACTTTTACTGATTCCGAATAAGCCTAATTATACTGATGAGACTGTAAATATGTTTAAAAGGTTAACATTGACGAAGCTATACTCACGCTGATGTTGAACATACCAATATGATTAAAAACTATTTAATATTTAATAATTTAACCAATCCAAAGCCTGGATGAAGTGTAATGGGAATCAGAAACTAGTTAATTTAACTTTCATTTTCTGTGTGCGAAACATTCCTGATTTCTAAGCAGATAGGGGCTGAATTCCTTTTGTAACTCTAAAAGGGTTAATTGTGCGCTTTCTTCGTACTGCGCTTTTTTCGCGACAGCGATTGTTCTCTGTCAAAACGAATCCCCAGATCAAAGATTCCAAGGAGACGAGGCTGACCCTCTAAGACATAACCGAAGAATGAAGGATCGAGGCCTCGCGAGAAGGTGAATGATCACTGTACTACTGAGGAAATGAGAACTCGGAGAGATCAGATGTAAGCATGATTTATTGAGGTGACACCCCAAAACTTTTTTTCTGTGTAACATTCCAGCACATTAGACTCAACGCGATGACCTCCGATTTGTGTTTTTTCTTGGACGTCCCTCTGAAGCTGGGCTTCGTCAATAGTGGGATGACGTATTGGAACCGATCCAGGCGGTGTGGGACAACCTGAGGATGAGAAAATAATAACCGTATACAAATCTGTTTCAGACCACATTTGGACTGAATCCGTGAAAAAAAAAAGAAAAAACCGTTAGTGTGTGTCTCTGCCGAATTTATTCGAAGCTGGTCAGGCCACAACCGATGTTCAAGATTCTTCCTATGGTCTATCTCAATTATAGTCTAGTTGTGCTATAAACCTTGGATATTTTGAATTTCAATGTTAAAACGAGGTGTGAAGCCGAAAAACAGTGTTTGTTTTTCTTTAGATTTTCGTGATTCTTACTTTCTTCAATTGCAATTTTAGTCTAGTTGTGCGGAAAATCTCGGGAACTTCGGATTTGCTGTCTTGGTGGGGGTGGAGGGGGTATTTGTCTATTCTTTCATGCGCTGCCCAAGCCTCAAATCTTGACCGATTTTCGTGATTCTTTTTTTGTTCCGTTAAGAATTCGGTCTAGTTTAGGAAATTGTACCAGGAGTTTCAAATGTCAAATGTGTGTCAATGGAGGGGACGAAAGTGATGAATCGAGGTGTTTTAACTATTCTCGTCAGATTTTCGTGATTCTGTTTTTGTTAAATTATGAGTTTGGTCTAGTTTTGAAACATATATGTTAGGAGTTTCAAATTTCATTATGGTAGGGGGTACTATTGATAAATCGTGACGTTTTATCTATTCCCGTCAGATTTTTTTTTCCAATTATGATCTAGTTATTGAACACACCTCAGGGAGTCTCAAATTTCACAATGGAAGGGATTGAATGGTAATGAATCGTGATTTTGCAACTATTCTCGACTTATTTCAATGATCCTGTTCTCATCAATTAGGCACATATGTCAATATTCAGTATTAAACTACCCACGATATTCAGCCTAGACCCAGGCGAATATTAGGAATCTACACGAATACGAATGGGACGACACCCCACACCACCCTATGCAGAGAACTCTCGAAAAACCTTATTTTTTACCCGTTTTTCACCCATAAAAACCCGTGGGGTTACAAATTAGATGTAGGATCGTGTGTAGCTAACGGATATAGAAAAATAGAAGCGGAACGAAATCCACGAGAACGAATTTTTTTTCGATCCAGAGAGGAATGACAGGTATAACCCGGAACTAAAAAATCGTTCTAGCAGATTCCGTTCAGGCTCACAGCATTATTTTGCGGAACATTAAAATTTCGTTCATTTTCGAAACGTTTTCCCAAAAATGCAATTTTTTCGTTTTGTACCGGATTGAAACAGTCTGGAGAGAGGGATAGGAACGACATTTCGAGCCCTGCCTTAGACTGCTAGTTATACTATCCCGCACAACATCAAAGTATTGGAGGTCTCTCCTCACACTAACAAAGTCTGCAGAATTCTCACGACGTAATAAAAGTGACAAGGTTTTTTATCCATGTCTTTAGATACATGGATTTTCGCAAATCCCGGGTGGTTTCATCTGATTCTTTGAAATTATGTCTATAAATGACCCCCGAACCACTACTGTAACCTTGAAAGGTTTATAGATCTCGTTTTTCCATTATTTTACCCCAACATTAATATCCAATACTTTGATGTTGTGTTGATCAAAGTTGATGTCGACGTTAGTGGCACATCCCCGGCCGATGTATGATTTTTGAGCCAAATTCCATAAAGTTTGGTCAAGTAATTTCGGAAAAAATCTTCGGAAGGTGGACGGACTTTTTTATTTTTTATTTATTTTTTTATTTTATTCAATTTTATTTTTATTTTATCGAATTTTGAATTCTACTCATCTTGAAACGTAAACCAAAAAATTTAGAGGGGGATTAATAAATATTTCTCGGTCGATTACGAAGGTTCACTGTTGAAAATAATGAAAACTTTTAGCATGGAACATGCTTTAGCCTTGGACTAACTAGCCGAAAAAGGTGACGCGGAAATGGAACGCGGATGTGTCACGAAATTTTTCTGATGATTTTCACGTACAACCAAGCCGTTTCTAGGGAAATGAAAGTTGTTCAGTTTTCGAAGGAAAAAAATCGTTCTCCATTCGTTGGAAAGATCTCGATTTATCACTCAGGCCTTGCGTACTTGTTGTTGGTATTTATGTCGTAATTTAATTTTATTTATTTTATTAGTAGATGTAGTAAACAATGCCGCTTGTTTTGCTGTCACTTGGATAATGTTGGTCACAGTAGACGCTCACCGGAATAGAAAACCTACATCGATTTGATTTTTGATCACATTGATTTGAGGTGAAAATGTGAAATAGGTAAACCATGGCCACTTCAATTTGTTTTAATTTGAGGTAAAAACACGACTTACATTATCAGGAGACGTAACGCTAAGTAGTGGTCGATGGTGTGTAAAGTTGGACACATAAGCAAGCGTTTTTACATTGGGTACGTTTCTCGTGAAGACACCGTCGACACACGTCATATTTCGTGTCGTGGAAACGTCCGAAGAACTATTCAATGTACAGCCGAATGTTTCAGTCATGATAGCATGGCTAAAGTATGTTCCATGTTTTTTTAATTTTAGCCGCAGGCTCTAAGCAGTAAGCATCTGGGGGTCCAGGGGTTTTTTTTTTTTTTTTTTTTAATCATGAAAAAGTGGATTTATCATTTTCTAAATACTACACTAGTTACCTACTACCTAGTTTCAGGCTTGATCCTTTGTTTTTACTTTCATATTGTAAGATCTTCTATGCAATTTCGGAATTGTATGGAAGATGGAAGGGCTATGAACACTAAAAACGAAAATATTTATGAGTTTAACACCGAAATTACTATTATCGTTGACAGAAATGTAAAGGCTACAATTATTTTTCTGTCTATAAATCGAATAAGACGTGGGATACATTTAGAAAGATAAATCCCTTTTTAAAAACAGACTCAAAACACGTCGGATATTTAACGTTCACGTATAAACACGTTCGGATTTTTACTTTGATATTCCTTCTATTCTGAGCAAATATTTGACGATGGGGGAAAGTCCTTTGAATCCTTTTATTGATTATCTCCAAAAAATTAGAAGAGGCGTGTTCCACATTTAAAATCTGAGAGAAATTCAGATAAACTGTAATTTTCAGTACAGAGGGATCTCGCTCAGCTGAGTGGCACTTTAGCTTTTTACATAGTCATATTTCGGTCAATACATTTTATGAAAAAGGAAACCTAATGGAGCAGTATAACTCTGACCAATTACACCTATTCATGTATGGACGAAATTCAAAAGTGTGAACGTGGATCCACAGCCCACACCCGTCACAACTTCGGAGCAGGTTAGTTGGCGTACGGGCATATTTCACGCCAATTGCAGGTTTCTTTTATTAATTGATGTACGGAACATTTATTCGCATGGGATAACAGTTTCGTTATTAACAATACAGCTCCGAAAACTCGTCTTCTCAATTATGAGAAATCTGCTCACTTCAGATAGAAAGCTCTATGGTGGAATGCTACTTCTTGGTCAGATGGGTTACAACATCGTTTACATTATAGTTATTGAAGACAAAATTAGAGCAAAAGGAGATCCTGAAGGAAATTTCTTGTGATTCAAGGTACCACATCATAGCTCCAAAATCAATGTTTATTGTCACTCGTAATTTTGAACAAGGTTTTGTGGTAATGTGATATTGTGATTCAACAAAAAATATGAAAACTTTCAAGAGGATCAAAGAAAGCAGTTTTCCATACATCGAGATCTTCTGCGAGCTGTTCGTGTTTCAAAATCGTTACAACACAAAATCCCCCATGTAACCCTAAGTGCAGTGTAATTATGTAGGTACCTCCTCATTATCAACATCAATCAACCCTCAATTAACCCTTGTCACTTTCGATTATGCAATTAGCAGCTTTAGTCGTCAAACGACTGTTTCCAGTTGGGTGTTCAGTTTGACAATAGTTTGACGTTCAATGGACGTATTAATTCCATTTGTGGTGGTGCTATACGATCATTAGTTCGGTAAAAGGCTCATCTCCCTATAGTACTAAAAACATAATAATAAATAAATAAAGATAAATAAATAAATAAAAATTAAGAAATGGAGGAGAGTTACCATTTAAAATTGTTAATTATTTTCGAAAATGAAAGAAATACAGGCAGGGGCACGTTGAACTGAAAACCCGTATATACATATATTACCCGAATCCCAGGACCATAATCACGTAAATGTACTTGATATACCATTACAGATAGTTACCAAAGACACCACAGGTTTGGTGCCAAATGAGTATTTTTCTGTTCAAATTGAAAAAGTTCACCTTCAGGCCATTTTGGACCACTGTGTTACGACACGACTTGCAGCGATGAAATTCATAGGTGACCAACTATGGGCTCAAACCGACAATTGAAGTAAAACACAGTCAAGCGCAATTTTCTCTCTCGTAACTAGGGAAATGTAACTCAATAGGTTTTTCACTTACAAAAATCGTTATCAACTCGTCGGAATGCTCTAGATTTTTGCCAAAGTTTATGCTGACTGCTCGACCATAAAAACAAAGAAACCATGTCAAACATGGTTACGCTTTCTTGAGGTCAAAATTGGTAACGCTTTTGAGGGGACAACATTTTGGATGACACCAGCGAAAAGACATTCCTAATCGTGTCTTTATTGATCCACCCACAAGCAAATATGCCTTCAGCCTGACAAATATACGAAGTCAACAAATGGTAGAAATTAGGCTGCAGTAGGATCATACCTAGGTTGGTTTCATTTGACTATATTTTCTGCATTAATTGGACGTTTGAGATAAGGGGATAAAAATCGTTGTTGCAGAATATTGCTCGTATATGACAGGTAGATTGGATTCTCCCGGTCGTCACAAACAAGTGTTGAATCCGCGGATTTTTTATTTTTTCATTTTTAATTTTTTTTAAAGCAGTTTCCTTTCAGAATATGATGAGAAAATTGAGTTAGATTGCAAGATTAAAAATGTTTATTAATCTACTTTTTGTTTAGAGAGGCTTGATACTCGTATTAGCTGGTATCTCATATTCCAGGAGTTGAAGAAAAGCCCATCGGAATACTCTTACATTTATGAATAATTTATTTATGTATCCGTATTTTCAATATTAAACCAATGCAAATGCTAAACTCGCGAGCCAAAGCAACTATTTACCCGTCCTGAGTGATGAAAATGCGGAATTAATGCTTGTTGTAAGTTAGACAGACAGGTATGCGTAAAGTTGAGCAAAAGCTCATCGATTGTAAACAGATCTCCCAGTGTGAGATCAATCTCGGTTATCTTATGCCTATAGTTTAGTAAAAGTTTTAGAGATGTATCCCTCGAAACATGTGGGATGTTGAGCTTTTGCTCAGGTACGTATTTGAGCTTTGAGTGAATGGGCTTGTACTGACAGGTTGGGGCCTCACCTGCCCTTCCCCCAGAAGCAATCACCTGTGTAACCTTCTGTTTGTTTGACGTTTAATCTCATACCAAACCGAAAATGTCCGTGTCGAGCAGTGATTCAGATGGCAACCAGCAAGAAGGATTTGTGAATATAATAAAAAAAACAGGATGTACTTAGCGGGAAACGTCATAATTGTTCAGTTAAGAAACAAAAAAATAATACTCGATGTAATTTACGTTTGCGCATGCGCAGAATGGAGTGATGGTTGGAGAAATGAAATTGGTACGGGACCATATACAGCCTAACCCGCACATTTCCTGACAATTTCATCAAAATCGGACGAAAACTGAGGAAATTAAGATCGTTAAAAGGATTCCACAATGGCGCTTGCGCAGCAGCGATTAATGATACAATTATGTTGAAATTGGTATGGAATGATCAAATTCTTTTCTACCAACTATCATCCAAATTTGAGTGAGATCGAACGACTAGGGTGTGAAAAAATGGAGCATAATGGAATTTACGTTTGCCCTAATAGGCGACCATCTACTGCCGAATCCACACATTCCCTGAAGATTT
Source organism: Adelphocoris suturalis (assembly GCA_030762985.1). Classification (NCBI taxonomy): domain Eukaryota; kingdom Metazoa; phylum Arthropoda; class Insecta; order Hemiptera; family Miridae; genus Adelphocoris; species Adelphocoris suturalis. The sequence goes on along the minus strand of CM061041.1, from coordinate 100,178,187 downwards.
CATCAAAACCAGTAAGAGAATGTGAAAATCTTGTTACTAGGATTTCATGTTCGCGCATGCTCAAGAGCTACTATTGTCACGGTCATCTTGAAATTGATATGGAATGCTCAAATTGTCTTCTAACTATCCCTCGAATCTGTGCGAGATAGGACGTCTAGGGCGTGAGGAAAATGATGCTTGATGGAATTTACTTTTGCGGAGTATTGATTTGGCAACAATGAAACTTGAAATTCGCAGGGATCGTATGGGCCCTACGACAATCCCTTATTAATTCAATCGCCGTCGGAAAAACAGTAGCATGTGCGCAACCGTGATTTTTCCAAAACATTGTTTTGTTACAGTCTATCATAGGTCCGATTTCGTACAAATGTTGTTGGTACTTGGGTACAAGTCTCGGCATGGTATTTCAATTGCCAACCGATTTCAATTGCAATAAACTACTTTCGCTCTTCTGATTAAGTAAGGAAAGTAAAAACTATTTGAAAGGTCACGTTGCATGTTTAAGGCTCTATTCCGATCCTTATTGGTTTTCTCTTCAAAACCTCTTCCCAGTCTTTAGTGATTTCACAAGGTAAGTTTCCATTCTCGAATTACCTATCCTTGGAAGGTCGCATTTTATAGGTGGCTGTTGTCGGCTTTGAATTGTCGAGTGAAACATCCGCAGTCAAAAGGTCAAAAGCTTAACTAATCAGAGCTCAGTTCCAATCAAGTCTTACAACAGGGTTTGGCGGAGTGTGGTGAAGGGGAGTCGCGGGGTTTTAGGAGATTTATGGCAATCAATGAATTCGTTGGGTGTGAATATTCGGGAATCAATCCACCGTCCCACATACAATGTCAATGTCAATTCAAGCACACTCTCAATTCTCTTTCACCAATTTTCGCAAAGCGCGCAAACAGATTTTTTGAGTGGACCATTGCTACAGGCGCGTCCTTTGCAAGCAAAGAGTCTCTAACCTTCCCACGATTGTGACTAAGGGCCGGTTTCACCAAAGTTTTTAATCAACGTTTAATCATTAAACCGAAGATCTCAGCTGATACACAACGATATTCGATTTCACCAACTCTGGTTCAGAAAAATCAATGATCAAATGTGCTAAATCAACGGTCAAAACTAACCATCCGAATTTGGTTGGTTAGCGTTCAAATCAACGATTTACTAAGTAGGTAGTTCTTTTCGCCATATTTGTTTACAGGACTGAAATCCTTTTTTGCTACTTTTTCCCATCTAATTTGCTTGATTTTTCTTAATTTTTGTTACCTTGTTATTTCCTATGTTTTCCGACAAGCTCGAAAATGAGCCACAGAGGATTGATTAGACCATTGCTTTTAGAGGACGAATTTGACGAGGATGATATGAAGACTTTACAATGCACCGTCCTCGTTGGATTAGAGAGAGTACGGCGGCCTTTCATAAGGACATTTGAAACTCCTCACATTCGTTCCAAGGCTAGACCGAATTTTAATTGAACAAAATAAGAATCACGAAAATCAATCTGTTGAGTATATTTGGCAAAAAAAAAAAACACGTTTTTTCGGTTTAATACATTCCATTTCCCTCTTCCATCATTAAATTAAACATTTCCTGGGATCGTTGGACAATTAAACTAAAATTGGGATCAAACAGAGAAAGAATCTCGAAAACCAGCTGAAAATTGTGGCCTAGGAAGCACCAGCGTTGAAAATTTTTTATAAAAGCAAATTTTTCGTTATTTGCGTCTCATATTTTAACTCGCCAATCTTTGGAATGTTTGATTTTTTTGGCGAAAGAACGGATTTTTAATCTCAATTACAAGGACAGTTATCTTCCTTATATATAAATATATATATATATATATATATATATACATATATATATATATATGTATATATATATATATATATATATATATATATATATATATATATATATATATATATCGATGTTTCATCGTTATACACAGAAATTCCACATAACGAAGGTCTACGTGCTTTATCTCGCTTTCTCCAATCGCGCTCAGAACCACAAACTCCATCCACAAACTTCATAGTAAAGTTGGCGGAGTGTGTTCTAACTATGAATGTGTTTAAATTTGGGAATCAAATATATCTTCAGAGACGAGGAACTGCTATGGGAACCCGTATGGCACCATCTTACGCTAATTTGTTTATGGCTGACCTGGAAAACAGTTTTCTGTCAAACAGGGAGAAATCTCCACTGTTATGGAAGAGGTTCATAGATGATATCTTCATGATTTGGCCTCATGGGGAAGAAGAGCTTCTGCAGTTTCTTCATGAACTTAATTCCCAATTTTCAGTGAGGTTCACTTGGTCGTATTCAAGATCATGTGCAACCTTCCTCGATGTGGATGTCACGTTAACGGACGGGGTATTCTCGACAGCAGTGCATGTGAAGCCCACGAATAGGCAACAGTATCTGCACTATGAAAGCTGCCACCCCCCGCATACAAAACGTTCGATCCCAAGATCCTTGTCGGTTAGAGGTCATCGAATTTGCAACGATCACGAAAAACTCGATGGCTATCTATCTACATTAGAAGAAAAATTGGTTGACAGGGGTTACCCCAGAAGATTTGCCAAGAAGAGGATCATACCGGCCCATGTAAATTACCAACAGAGACGAGTAGCGACCACTAATCAAGTTTCGTTGGTCACAACATTTTTCTTTGGGGCCCAGAAGCTCAACGGTATCCTTCGAGAATTGCAAACTATTCTAACGTCCAGCCAACTAACTCGCGATGTCTTTTCCGAAAGACCTCGAGTTACATACAGACAGGGAAAGAACATCGGAGAGATATTGTCTCATCGGCACCCAAGGATGCAGTCTACAGATTCACGCGCACAAGGTTTACATCCTTGTAAACGAGCTCGGTGCAAGCTATGCAACTTGGTGTTGGAAGGTTCGGACTTCACTTCAGCCAATACCAGTCAAAAATATAAATGTCGAGGTTCAGCAGAATGTCAATCGAAGATGTGTGTGTACCAACTAATCTGCAAAAAGTGTACTGACAATAATGCATTCTATGTAGGTAAAGCGACCACTCTCAACTTGAGAATGAACAATCATAGAGCGTCTGTTCACCAAACCCGACCACTCCCTGTGAAAGAACATGCCAGGTCACATAGTGCAACGTTTGACGAATGCTATGGGGTGAAAGTCTTGCGAAAATTGCCAGATACATCTAATGATCGACTGCTGCAACAATCTGAGAGAGCGCATCGATGGGTGCTTGGAGCAAACCGACCACCTGGCCTCAATTTGAACGATTGAATATGTGTCTACAATCACGGCCATGGATTCATTAATCACGTTTCAAGCTACCAGGGACTACGCAAGTTAAATTTACTTTTCCTTCTCTATTCTGTGATCAAGATTTTTTCGAAATATCAGAACCTAAATTTTCTTCTTCTATTTGTGAAATTTCTTTCTTAAATAATAATATATATATATATATATATATATATATATATATATATATATATATATATATATATATATATATATAGTGGGTGTGCGCGCGCGTGCGTGTGTTAAAAAGGTTAAAATTCGGTAATTTTTTCATGCCTCAAGAAGGATTTCCATGGAGAAAATTTTGGAAATTTTGTAATTAAAGATTTTTTGGAGCCATTTTCATTTTTAACGAAAATTCGCTCTGAAAAAAGTCCGTTGGTCCGAAGCGCTGTTCTAAGCTTCATTCAGAAACTATTGGAACAAAGTTTACACAATTTTGCTCAAAAATCACTATCGGTCAAGGTTGTGCCTATATTTAGTTTTGAACTCAACATTGAGCCGAAAACGAGGTGACAAGTTATGTTTTCACGATTGAGAGGAAAGAGAGGGCGAACTCGATACCTACGACTCGTGATTCTGAAATCCTTGGGTTGCTCTGGAACTAACTTAATCTCTTGAGACTAACCCTCAGCTGGAGGTGACTAACTTTACTTGTCTTAGCTGTTCACATCGACCTGACAGCCAACCAACAACACAATTTTCTTCGTTGAGACAGTTTAGTTATGTACTGTCATTTATAAGTTGTATCCTCAGTCCCCAACTGCCCTAAGGGGTAAAAGAAAGTGATGTCACCGGCTTGAAAAACATTTTCAGTATTTCCCAACCCATGGGAACGGACCACGAATCGAATTGTGAATATTGAATGATTTAAACATTTTGTAGATATGTAGCAAAATGAGCGTTACTCACAAATTCCTTTTATATTTTTAACTGAAAATCTAATTCGGATGATTTGTTGGGTGATTTGCGTGGTTTTTCATTGTTGAACCTTAATCTTTCTTGAAACCTTCAAACCACGAGCACTACCGTTGCTAACCCCCTCAGTTGGTTGACGTTCTACCTGGGACCGATAAGGTCCAGTATCTGCTGTAGTATCTTAGAGCCGCTGGGATCTACTACGAACTGTGGTATCTTATCTGTGAATTCAACGGCTTGGCCGATTTTCGAAAATTCTACAATAAACACCATTGCTGTTCTCCAAATGTGGTAGAGGAATATTTCCTTCAAACGGATTTTTCGGATTTTCATTTCTATATAAGGACCAGAACCCACGACCTCCGCATTACCTAATATTACAAGAGACCAGTACAAATACGAAGTATGCACCTAACACTGTTTTGTGAACGTACTTCCCATTTTGTGAAAGTACTTCCATTTCATTGCGAGTGTCGTTCTCTTGAAATCATACAATGATATTTGCGTTACGTATAGGTTCTCACAGTTGCTGAGCTAAAGTGGGCTGTAACGAACGCTGCACTAATCGTCAATAACATTAAAAGGTTCACATCCCCAGATAATTTATGAATGATATACATGATTCAACGTTAAGAATATATTTTCAGTATTGGTGAGATGCGTGAATCCACCGCCACACTTAATAAACTGTTGTGCGATAGACTAAAATCGGCCAAGCCGTTAAAGAAGCGTCTCCCTCCCAAACGCAGTCAAAAATAGTGAGAGAATGGATGAACTGTACTAGGAGTCAGCGATCCAACAATGGCGATCCAATGTTGGCTTGGTCAAAATTGGATAATATCATAGATTTTGTGGCATGGAATCTTTTGTACGCGGAAGCGTCTTTTTGGGAGGATAAATCCAATATAAGATAGATCTGTAGAGAAAAACTCAGCAAAACAGTTTAGTATGACGCGCCACATACCAATTACATATCAAATAACCTTGGCCACAAATTAAAGATGGCGACGCCAACTCACCTTAGTAGCAGTTTGGGGAACCATAGGTAAACTGGATCAACATATCCAGACACATTCTGCATTGATAACCTACCTACTTACCTGATCCTACCACTACGTAGGTATGCACTTGAAGGAATTTTTTTCAATGAAACTTCAATGCTTCTAAATAGTGTTCACTCTTTCAAGATCCTCGCTGTGGTAAAGTTGGTAGAAAGGGCCGCAGCCCCAACAGAGAATCTGCCGTCAAAGTTGGACTCTGCCCCCTGTAAAAACAGGAATTCTCACTTTAACATTGATAGATCGGCCGTTCAGAAAGCGTCAACATGTCACGAACATTAGAACAAGTCTTTTTACAACACTCCGCTTAACCATGTGACGCTACAACAGCCTTATTCGATAAAATCGTAGGTAGTTCTTTATGTCTGTAAATTGAACAGAATCGTGAAATAATGCTATGATTTTTCGTTTCATAAAGAAGAAGCTTGGCGTCGTCGGCTACATTGATTTTTCTCTGTCTCGTATATTTGTTCGTTCGAAGGTTCGCTAATAAAGTTCAGGAGTTGAATGAGAGCTGTAAAATGAGTTTTTAAAAGTCTAACTTAGGAGGAAAATCATCAACTTTACAAACTCATACCAGAGGAGGGATATTGTGAGAAACAGGTGGTGTGTGTGACCTTCGAAAACCATTTACAAACCAACATATTCCTGCCTTTACATTTACCGTTTTTGATAATACTGTGTTTAGTTTATTATTATCAAACCCACCCAGGTGTTTTCTTTACCTTTGTAATAAACATGTAAAGAAACCATACACTTATAAATCTCACACACACATACACATATTTGATTGGTTTACGTTTCAAAATATATTCCTAAATTTAAAAAAATATATATATATTAAAATAAATAATAAAATGAAAATAAAAAGGCAATGGGTGCTTTTTCTCTCTAACTACTGGATCCAAATTTATGGAACTTGGATAATAACTCGTTGGCCAGAGATGGTCCTGAATCCTCGGCATCTTTCGATCAAACTCAACAACAATGTCACATAATATAAAAGGACAGACTACGAAAATTCGCTCATTCGATCATACTGCATGACTGGAACTTTTCGTAAACAGCAATTACAAAATCATTTCAACCCTTTTCAAGATGATTTAAACCCTTTAGAATATTATTACAACCTTTAGAGGATAACTACAAAAAATCAAGTATTCCAAAAGAAAGAATGAATTCGTTGAATACACTTTTTGAACACAGTACATTAGAAAATTATCAAATAATATGCAGCAATAATAAAAATGGCCAAAAACCGGCTAAAATTAATTTAATTCATATTTTAGCAAAATATTATTCATAAAAACACTCATGCAGTTTGCGTAAGCAGAACCAACAGTTCGAACAGAGATTTTTGCATTATGCAAACAAGGCCACGCAAATCGGTCAGTTGGAGCTCAGGGTGGAACCCGTCATTTTATTATTCCCTTGATGTCCTAGAGAGACTCCCTATCAAATTTCGTTGTAATCAGATAGACAACATAACTTTCAGCACACTCAGCTGATCAGGATGGAGCATGAAAGGTCATTCCTCTCGTTGTTCCAGAGAGGCTCCCTATTAATTTTCAACGTCCTACGGTGAACAGGTGAGATTTTAGGTCACTCAGCTGATCAGAATGGCGACCCTCACTTTCCTCGTCTCTAGTTGTCCCAGAAAAGCTCCCTACCAAATTTCGACGTCCTACAATGAATAGGAGAGATTTGAGCACGATTTGGCTACCATTATGCTTGATATTACGGCTCGTGGTCAGCTGATCCTCACCAAAGTCAGCGAGGCACAAGTTCCAACATGGTTACACAACATATAAAAATTTGGTTCAAATCGGACCAGCGGTTTTGGAGGAGTATATATATGTATATAAAGAAATCCGAAAATGAATGACTATTGTAAACGTGTTCTACACCCTCTGAAACGCAAAGAAAATGCATCCCCGACGTGCCGACGGCTGTAATTAATACGCCCTTTTCTACGAAAAGTTGGGTAAAAAGTATTCCAGTAACATTTGAACATTTACACTTAAAATTATGCATAAAAGTTTATTTTAATTTTACCGAAAGAGGATTTTTAAAAACCTATAGAAACTGGTAACAATTTTAAAAATAAGGAAATTTTTTTTTCAATACTGAATATTATTTTAAAAAATTATTTTCCATAAAATTATAGTCAAGTGCTCAAATTTGAATAATAACTTAATACTATTAAAAAATTACAAAAATACGATAATGAGATCACGCTATATGACTGAAACTGTTAACCACTAAACTTGGCAGACTATACTTTACTTCAAACATGGCAGACAAAATTTGCCAAGGAGACTAACACTGTGTTTTGTACAGAATTCACGCCTCCTCACGTCAAATGGCACAAGAGTGCGAAAAAAGAGCACAGAAAGGGCGAGAGACGCCGACAACACATGAAATATTCCTAAACTCCGCAGCTAACTGTAGTTTATAGCATACGAGCCTAAACCCTCAACTTGGTAATATTTCAAGTTGAAAGCGGAGCGTATGCTTGTTTAGTCCTTCTCAAGTCCATCCGTGCTCCTGTCTTGGTTGAATAACTGATTGCGTAGTTATGAGAACGTCACTGTGGAATTCACAAATACCGGACGGATTTCCGTATTTGCCGACCCTGGGCACTATTCTGACAGGCATCCTCCTCAGACATTATTTGCAGATTGGTTATAATTCATATAATCTAAACTGTGGAGTAATGTTAGCGTTGATAAAACTAAAAGTTATTGATTAAAAATTTATTTAATTACCTGAGAAAGAAGAATATTGTTTAATAAGGATTGAGAATAATACTTAAAAACAATGTAGTGAGTGGCAGCACTGTGTTATTGAGAAGCTTTTGCACACTTAGTGGCGGTTGTTTGGCTTTTTGGGCTGTTAAAATTGAGTCTTATCTCGTATGCTGCAAGTCTTTTGTCATTGCCTTTGAAGCAGGGCCGACCTAAGGCGAAAATTGCAAGTGATTTCATTTTATTTTTTTCTCATTTTATCAGAATTTCATCATACTGTCCTCCCCCGGAAATTTTTTGAAATTTAAGGTCTAAAAAAAACACAGTTTTTGTGCACTTTGGCTCCTTTTACAACATTAAATTTATGTCTCTCAATTTGATTTATTGTTGATTGACTTGATAGGTTTAATACTCTTTCTTGTACCTTAAAAACCACTAAATAAACTAATGAAAGCTTCTGGGTCACGTACCAATGATTTTTACTCTTATATTACCCTACTTCAGAATAAATAGCTAGAATAAATGCGGGAATCACAGCCCGCCTGACTACTGTCGAACTCATTGGGGCAGATCTTCGGTTTTACCTTGAAATTCAACTGTAATAGTTTTGAGACAAAGTTCCTACTAGTTTAAATATTTCTGCCCAACATTTAAATCAATTTCTAACCATTTTCAAATTTTTTTAAAAATCAAAATTGGCAAATTGTATGCCGTTTCAAAATGCTCGAGTGTGCAGCTGCATAGGTCGCACACTCCTTAGGCTGGCCCTGGTTTGAAGTCAGTCTGTTTATATATTAATAAAGTTATCAGTCACAAAGTGCGGGACTGTATGGCAAATCCTGTCTAAATGACAGGGTAAATCCTGATCAGCTGAGTCAGCACATTGACTCAAGCACATTCACTACCCAAAAACATATCCATGACTCCATGAAGGGGAGAAACTATTTCATTATTTCTTCCCCTTTTGGAGTTTATTGCTTCCGCTCTGTTCGGTTTATCTATCCTACTGACTTCACCAACTTTCATAGTGCGAATTCAAATAATGCATTTTGTAAATTGCAATTTAATCGGAGTCAAAACGGAACTTATCCGAGTAACTACAGCTACTAACTCACACACAAAACATGTCCAAAGAACACAGGTCTCAGTGAAAAGGCATGATAACCGTTGTTCTGTAGAAAATTATACTTTCTACATGTATGGATGCTAAACTTATATTCACTATAATTTCAACTTTATTTGCGAAAAGCTCAATTTTATATACAGAATAATCAGGTAGCACTTACATTTGCGAAATTCTAATAATACTAATTCACATGAAACTTGTATGTACTTGAATGTACATGAAACCCAGTGGTTGTCCCGTGCCAGTCTTTAGCACAAAATAGTGCTTAAGTTCATGTGATGACAGCATCTTTCGGTCGCTTCCTCTTCAGTCTGCGTCTATTTGGTATAGGTGGATGATTAGCTGCCAATTGTGAAATGAGGGATTAGGATTATCTATCATTCGGGTGTGGAGAGCATTGTAGGTCCTTATACATCATGTACGAAGGGTTTATCTCCCTAATGTGGAGTGTTGAATTTCGAACATACCACGGAGCCGCAGAAACGAGCCTCAGTACTCGGACTTGAGTCACCTGTATTTTATTTCGGTAGGTATATGAAATGCTGCCGCCGACCCCTAATTACAAAACCGACACCATTATCCTCACTCCGAGAACGTCTCACATTCAACCTCAATGAAAGCCATAATTGGATTTTCTTGCCACAAATAAGGTTTCCGAAGTTTTATCACGACTTTCCTACTGTAAAGATGAGCGTTATGTAGACTGAATACACGGGAAGGTTATGTTCTTGTTGATTTGCGATTGGGTTTAGCGTTTCACGTGACGCTAATTGATAACTACAGCGCTTCGCCGCAACCTCCCAGCTCCTTACATTGTTTCAGACTCCCCCTCAATTTTAGTTGAACACTAAACCCCCTACGTGCGGCTCCAAGTTTCTAATGGCTCAACTTCTTCAAGTGAACTAACTCCACGTCACCTGTTAAGACCTTTGAAAGTAAACTACCGCTCTTTTATAGCGTCAATAAAAAAGGATGTCCAATTAAAAATCATTTTCTCTTTACGATCCAAGCGCGAGCAAACTTTTCAACTTGGTAGGCGCCAGGTAGAACTGGGCGTAATCGTGATCATAATTACGATTATAATAACAAACCTTCAACACACCGACATGATTATGATTACGATGACACTTATGATAACGATTATGATTACATTCGTTATTACAAGTTTTTGTAATGTGTTTTGGCCGTAATAACTGATGTTTTCTATAAATGAAACTGTCACCACAGATTTCCCCCACTGATTACAGTCATAATCTTAGTTTTTTGTGATTACTGCCGTAATCTTATTTTTTCCTGAAATTTCAATCGTAATTTTATATTTTTATGTAATTACAGTCACAATTACAACATCGGATGAGATTTTGGGCCATATTAACACCTGACAACCCACTCCTCAGAGCTATAGAGAATTTCAACATACACCTGCACTCACAGGTCACTTAGAGTCGAATTCATGGTCGAGACTCAAGACCGTATTGGTCTTCAATGGGGAATTTTCATGGTTATTTTTTATTAGCTCAATAACGAGATATTAGTGAGAGCTTTCCAAAAAGGTGCCATATGATGGTTATCTAACCAGTAATAAGGGTCTTTAAATTAAGTTGCACGATGACGTCACGGCCCCCGCCTGCCTGGGGGGAACCCTCTGCTCCCTTGCACTATTGCGTCACACGGGATCTTCCTACTCGTTTATTGGCCAAGCTAAACGGTCTTTTGTGCTGAAAATTGATATCAGCGGGTTTTCAAGTGCGCTGAATCCAAATCTGAGGTAAAAAAATGTGAAATCCCGAGCATGATAGTCACTCATTCGCTGTGCCGCCAGGTTTTCCGAAATGAGCGCCAACTCGATCTTGAGTACCGTCCACGAATTCAACCCTAATAATATAAGTGACCCGTCCAAGGGTGCAGGTGTATGTTGAATTTTTCTGTGTGTGGGTCGTCCAAAACCACATCTGAGGTAATAATTGTGACTGTAATCATAGAAAAAAAAAATTAATAATACGATTATGGCAGTAATTACAGAAAAAAACTAAGATCACTGCTATAATTACAGAAGAAATTATGAATTTGACTTAATCACAAGGGAAAAGGGGCTAATTTATATGAAACATCGGTTATTGCGGCCAAAACCACAGAAAAAACTTATGATTACAGTCGTAATCTCAAAAAAGTAGTGATTAAGAATATAATTACAGAAAATACTGTGATTATGAATGTAATCATAATCGTATCTCCAGAGTCTGTGACTATACAATGAATACTGTAATCACGACTCTAAAACCCTAAGATTGCCCAACTCTGGAACCAGGGAATCAGCGAGACCGCATTCAGGTGACTCGTATTCATGAAATACAGTAGGTGGCTGCTGGTTATTACCATAGAGGTTACGTTAGGTATAACGAACTCATTGACGAAAGGATGAATATTTTACCAGGTAACTGGTGGCCTGATACATTCCATGAACCTAGTTGTCAACATTATGACAAGGAGGTGATGAAAATGTAGTAGTAGTTCCCCCTTCAAGGGTGGCTACTTTTGGACACCCCGCTTATTCTATAAACCACCATACGCATTAAAATCTTGTAAATGTAAATTATGGTACTTTATTATGGTAAATTGTTTTGAAATTCAAAGGAAATGTTAACTTCCAATTTCATGGCAAAAACTCGTTCTGAATAATTTTTAGCAGTTCGAAATTTTTTTTGGATTTTTAGCTTTTCTACAGTTTTATATATTTTTTGGCAAATATTAATGAAATTTAAGTATATTTTTCAGCATTAATTTCTGTATAAATCATTTAATGTTATATTTCATCGTTGATAAACCTCTTTTGATTAACATTCTGCCTAAAAATACGAATTTAAATATTTTTAGCCGACTCTGTACCCTCTCTAATATAGGTATACATTATTGACTTCAATTATTTACTTGAGACGTACCTATCAATTCAAAAAATAAATAAATAATAAAAAGTAAAAATTTGCGGGTCAAAAACGTAGGTACGTGTTACCTAGAGCTAGGAAAGGGTTTTAATTCCCCTATTTGCTGCTGATTTTTCAATTTTTTTAAATTTCATTTCAGTCAAAAATGTCCGTGGATGTATCATCATCAGAAGAAGAAGAAAACTTAACAAGCCTAGACGAGCTGCTGGGCTTGCTTGGTGAAGATGAGGATGTGATAATTAAACAATTCAGTTTTTAGCCATTTTTGGTAATATTTTTAGCACATTTTTTGGAATATGACCAATTTAATGTGCTCAAAAAATGCTGGCCAACGAACTCGTCCTTTTGTTTGGAAAGCTTGAGTTTTTGGCGCAAGAATGGATTTTTTATCTCAACCCTAAGAAGAGTTACCGTCTGGAAGGACATATATATATATATATATGTATATAAATATAGTATATATATAATATATATATATATATATATAAGCGTTAAACTCTAGGGTTCGTCTCAGAATTTCTCAAAACGGATTTCAATGAAAAAAATTTTGACTTTAAAATTTTTGGAGCCATTGGAATAACTTCATGCTTTACGAAAATTCGATTAAAAAAAAAAACTAAAATTCCAAAATCTTTTTTGTCTTGCATAATATTATTTAGAATTAGTATTTTGCCATAAAACTGGTAGCTAACGAATTCTTTGCACTCAAAGTGCTTACATTTCATAACAATATGTAACATAATATATACGACGATTTACGAAAATTCTCTCATGACTTCAACTGTTTCAAAGTGAAAATAGTTATTGCCTGCTGTCTATTTTTTATAAATACTTCCATTTTTTCCAAAGATTCTCATCTTCAGCAGATGAATCAATTAAAATTCGGTTATGTATTGAACGATTTGTCATTGTAACATGAGTGATATTTTTCCTTTTACAGAAGCATACACACAGGAGTACTTCCCCATCCATCTCCTTCACAAACGGGCGGTGAGTAATCTGTTTCATCTAACCGGTAGAAGTCAAATCTCTTGTAGAGACGTGAAAATTTAAGTGCATTACATATTTATCAATTATTAAATACCTCATATATTTATCCGGGGTTGCACAAAATAGGTCTGCCAAACTACCAAACAGGAGTCGATTTCACAACTAATTTGCCACAACTTTTGTCTCAACAATTTTAGAACTTTCTAAAAAGTGAAGCTATTGCAATGGCTTGGAAAATTTTAAAATCAAAATTTTTGAAAAATTTCTTCACTGCAATTAGTTTTGAAGCATTCTGGAACTTTCCCTGTAGTTTGCGTTTTTTTGTATGTATATTACATCGTTCCAGACGAAAACTCTCCTTAGGATTGAGATACAAATCCCGTTGTTGTGCCAAAAAATCAAGCTTTCCAAACCAAAGGTTTAGTTCGTTGACCAACAATTTTTTAGCACATAAATTGGTCAAATTTATAAAACTGTACTAAAAAAAAAAAAAAAAAAAAATCACTGAAAATCGTTGAATTCATCATTTTTAGCAGAGTTTCAGTCAAAACAGATTATATCAACAATTAACTAAGACATTTAAAATAATTTCCTGAAAAACCTGAAAAACGCATTTAAATTCCATAATTTGCTGAAAAGTCTATAAAATCTGTTGCACGGAACTACATCTGTGGGACATCTTTACCGGGTCATTATTTATCCGTATCTACCTTGTCATTTTTATCCAGCAGTTCCCAAAGGGATTCAATTCAAATTTAAGCGATCAAGTTTCACGTGTAACCACTTAATTTTTCACCTAGGCGTCCCCTCAATATGATCAACTCAATATAATATTAGTTTCGTTAAAACTACTCAAGTTGAGTGGGAGAACTAAACGCAGACAATCCCTGTTGTATCAAAAACCGTTTAAATAGAAGCTGCTATTACAAGCTATGGGTAGAGCAGGCTTATAAACTTTTATTATAAAAAGTTCCCAAGTTTTTCAATTTTCTGATGTACGAAGGGGTTTATCAAAATTGTTGGTTCGCGTCGATGTAAATCACCGGTCCTTTCTGCTCCTCATTGCTGCCGTTTGAACTTGAACTTTCGTTTGATCTTCCGTTTGGAGGGTTACCCTGGGCAGCCATCTTTTTCAAAACGCGAACCGTACAGCCTACCTGCAATCACGATGGTGTCGTGGTTGGGTAAGTATTTTCATATTTACAACTTTAACCCGTATTAAGAAAATCATTATTAATGGGCCTAAACGTCAAAATCTTATGTAGGTACCTGTACTTACTTCTGGAAATCATGGAGTGACAATTAAAATAGAATCACAGATGAACCACACCATGAATTTCAACAATGCTGGGTCAATGGTGACGTCTGTGCAAGCTCAAACATGAAATCCATTAGGCACCTACCTAACCTCTGTGACAGTTCCCGTGGGATCCAAGAGAGTGCGCGTCCGTCGCTTCCGCGCCTGGTATCATTCTCAAGTTGTTGAAATGCTGTGGTTGGCGATAGATGAGGATCCGAGAACCGGAAAATCATCTTCTCCGAACATAGCACATATGCTATTAGTACGAGTTGTATCACTTGTGGTACTGTCACACCCCCCTCTCTCTATGAGTGCGGATTTAGGCCCCATTGCACCTCTGGGGGCGGTCTAAGTCCGTTACACCTCTTCACTTCTGCTTTGTCGGATTTATGATTACCCCTATAAATTCTTAATAACAAGAGGGTTTACTCCGCTGGACTCTGCTGGGCTGCTAGAGAGTGCTTGGCAAGATTGCCATCCAGACGTCCAATCTCTAGCGGAACAGCCCTGTGATATATAAAACTAAATAAATTTTTAAAAAGTGCAAGCGATTATAAGCATATTTTTAACAGACCTGTAAACGATTGTTCGGTCTTCGACCTTCGAGTCTATCTTGCATTTCCAACAACTCGCCCAGCGTGGCCCTCGAATCCTGACGAAAATAAGACCAGTCGTATCTGACGTTCGGATATTCTTCCTCCTCTTCTACTGGCATCTTGCTGAATTTGAATGATGTGAATTGAGTGTTGATATTGACGTAGAGTGTTCAATTAATTTAGGGATCGGAATGAGATTTAGTGGCAAAGAATCTCATGTATTGGTTGTGTTGTTACTAGGTGCATTGTGGAAAACATTGACAGCGATTCTTGTTGACTGGTTGAGTTGCTTTTTAATAAATCAAGATTGTAAGATTTATACCACACTGAAGTATACATAAAATGTTGAGTAGCCGCCCTAATGGCTATTGAAGTCTTAAATTTTTCTCGTTCACGAGGTAACTATCTTAACTCTGGAACGACACCTGGGGTTTAACGGACCCCACTTTTTTTAGGCTCTGCCGTTTTAATTTTATATATTTTTTAACTTCAAACTTCATCTCTCTTCCAACAAACAGCTACGTAAATCTCACAAGATACCTAGGTTCAGTTTGATGCAATAGAAGATTCAATCCAGATCTGATTACTGAACTGGGAGCTTCCGAATCTTAGGTCCAAAGAATCAGACCCTGTAGTTAACCACGAATCGATTCTGTTGTTCTAGCATTTTTCAGCATTGATCTGTTATTTATGTGTAGGTCATCCAAAATTTCCTTCACGTTTTTACGGACGTCCCTCTGGAGTTACGTCTTATATGTAAGGCATCGTTAACATGAGGGATGCTTATTGGAATTGATCCAGGGCGCCCAAGAATGAGAAATAAATAAATAACCGCATACAAATCCGTTTCAGGTCATTTTAAGACCGTATGTGGGAAAAAACCATTGGTGAATGTGTGGGTGTGTGTGTATAGGTGCGTGTGTTTGTGTGGTGTGTGTGTGTGTTTAGCAGTTTATAGCCATTTTTCGAGTAGGTACATTATTTAAATTTGGCTTATTTACTGTACTCAAAAAATGTTGTCCTACGAACTCATCCTTTTTTTGGAATGCTTAATTGTTTGCCTAAAGAACGAAGTTTTTATCTCGATCCTTCCGATAGTTATCATCTGGAATGATTTATAAAACCCAGGAATTATTTCAGAACACCTCAAAACGGATTTCCATGAAGAGTTTTCTTTTAAATTTTTGGAGCCATTGCAATAGTTTCATTTTCTAAATATGAAGGCATAGCGAAGCTCTGCAGGGTTGTGGGAAAGAAGAAATCTTGAATCCTTCCCCCGTGACGGAGCGGAGCGTCAATTTATTTAAACAATTTAAACTGTTTTCTTTCTTCCATAAATTGATGCTCCCTCACGGGGAAAGGATTACATTCCTTCTTTCCCACACCCCTGCAGGGATATGTACATTCGCAGAGCTCTGCCATATCTTTAATATTTATAATTGCAATCCGCGTAATTAGGTTTATGTTATGATTCATTTCTAAGAAAATTCACTAAATGAAAAATGATAGCAAAAAATATAATTGAAACGGGACAAGATGTCTCTTCTAAGGGTGAGATAACCTACAGCAGTGAGTCGTGTAGCCCCATATTGGAATTCTCAAGTTTGCCCAGCTTCTGAGATGATGAATAAAAGATTGCTTAGTGTTAACTGAGCATTGAGAGATGCTCTACCGAATAAATCAGCACAGTTACTCTTTCTCCAACCATCTGAATAGAAGTGATGGAAAAATAAAGAGTAAAACAGTATTTTTTCATCTTAATCAATTTTGATGGGCTGCTCCTTTCGATATGATTCACGGACGCGCACACTCACCAGTGGAAAGTTCGTAGGTGACTGCTAAGATCACAACGAGCCTGATTCCTCCCCATGGTGTTTTAGCGATTCTCTTCCGATTTTTGTGACTCTTTTTTCGTTCAACTAAGAATTCGGTCGAGTTTTGGATCGTATATCAGGAGTTTCAATTTTCATTAATGAAGGGGGTAATTAGAGGGGGTAATAGTAATAAATCACAATGTTTCAACTAATCTCGTCAGATTTTTTTCTCCTTTTTTTCAATTATGAGTTTGCTCTGCTTTTGGGAAAATATGTCTGGGCTTTCAAATTTCATGCTGGAAGTTTTATGATGGAAATTTACTGTCAGTGGAAGGGGTTAATTGGGGAAGGGTGATTCCCAGTAATCATGATATTTTTGTTTTTTTCTCTTATTTTAACTCTCATCAAAATTATATAAAATCCATTCATCCCTGTAATGCGTGTATTACCTACCATTGTTTTCACATAAGTATAAAGCATAAACAACCAAACAGAAAAAAACCCAGAGCTTCACGAACAACCACTCGGATGCTAGGGAAATAAATGTAACTCCGCTGATTTTCATCCCAAAAAATCGTTGAAAAGCTTTCAATATACTACTTCAATACGTCACATTGTCAAAGTTCCCCTCCTCCTACTCCATTTTCCATCATAACACATGTCATGAATTTGTCATGTACATTATGTTTTGAATTATGGCGAGAGAAAGCCAACGGGATTGAGGCGTTCATTGAGGTATTTCTCTTTCCTCAGACTAGGTACCTATTACTGGTTATTTGACGGCAAGATGAAGTAAATAGGTACCTACTAATAGGGCATCTTCCTGCAACATACAGATACCCAACTAGCCCCCGAGTTTGAATGACATCAAACCAATCGAACATAATGAGAAATCGACGTTATAAGAAACTCACGTTTGCGCATACGCACAGGCTACTATTAATCCGACAGCAATGAAAGTTATAGGAGACCGCCTAGAAGTTAATCCACACGATCCCTGAAATATTCATCGTTATCGGACTAAAACATGGAATATGTTTGGCGTGACAAGGTTCAGGCATACAGGCACGGAACCAAAATTAATCAGCACGCTCTGCAACACAAAAAGGAAGTAAACATTTTGATTTTGGAAGGCAAACTTTTCCAATTTTCAGACAAAAACCGGTTTCCATTCAAGCTTCGTTAGTTAAGAAGCAAAAAGAGTTACCGGAGGTACACGTAATGGGGTTTATATAGGTAGTATACCTACCTATTTATTTCCATTGTTGATAACAAAAATTATTAAGGTGATGCGATCTGTATTTAAACTATATCACTCAACTAGTCCTGAAATGTATGTAAGTTTAAATGTTTGGAGAATTCCACAGTGTGAAAAAAGTAATCCTGATGAATTAAAAATCATTAGACGACCAACACTTTCTATGAATTTCATTGCAATCAATTCCAGAAATACTAGTAACGATATTAGATATATGTATGATATATATGATAGAGATTTACATTCAACTACTTCAACCTTTCAATTATTACCCTATTTCATTTTTTTCATGTACTTCTCTTATTTATTACTATGGTTTTCATTTTAGTCGAACCTCGGATCTGCAGTAAGTAAAAACAACAAGTCTTTTTTTTTTTTTTTTTTTTTTTTGAATTTTACATAACCCAGTTATTATAATATGTAATTATTTCAATTAAATGTATTGGGCTTACCCGAGTTGTAAAATAAATAAACCCATACGAAGAAGGTGACTGGTGAATAGGTCCGAAAGGAGCCGAAAATAGATTATTTGGCTGATTTTCAATCGTAAGAGTCTCCAAGCAATTAAAAAAAAAAGTGTCAATAGTTTCTGACACTTTTATTTTATTATTATTATTATTTATTTATTTATTTATTTTTTTTTTTTTTCGTAAATAAAAATCTAAAAAATAAATTTATAGTTATCGTTAAAATGCGCATTAAATTTATTTTTAGAATAAGGTACCTACCTAATTTAAATAATTTTCGATTGATTTGAACTCCTGAGATTCATGTATGTAATAGCAAAATTTGGCTTGCTTCAAAACATGAGGACAATTTTACCGCGCTTAAGCCCGAATATAGGGTGTTCAGGTTAAATCAAACGAAACTTCAGGGATCGATTCTACAGCTCATATCTGATCGAAAGTTCTTCATGGAGATTTTTTTGAACGCTTTGTTTCCAAGTTATTCAATTTTCAAGATTTTTTCGTGTTTGGTAACTTATGAGATTAAAAATGCCATTACTCCCGTAAGGGTCACTTTTTAAACTCAAAATTAGGACACTGTTGGAAATAGCGTTTAATTGGCTATCTACCTGATGTCAAACTAATATTTTTTAAGCCGAATTGAAACGTAAAAAAAGGATAATAAGCAAATTTTGAAAATCTCTCAAAATTTCACCTTTTTCCATTTGCCCTTTTTCTTGGTAAGACTATTTTGGAACATGGCACTCCACGAGGAAATTTTACTCTTACTTTGCTAATTAAGGGAGAAAATTATGCTTTTATGATGAAAAACGTGGGTTTTTCAATGAAATCGAGTTTTTGTGAAAAATGGCCCCCTATTTAAAAATACGAGTTTAGGGCCTGTTTCTACCTAGTTTTTCTCGTTAACTAACTAGTTTTATCTTTGAAAAAAAAAAAAAAACATAAAATTGAGCTTAACAAATAAACTAAAATTCCTCAGTTAAAGTTTAAAACTCAGTTTTAACTGATTTGGGAAGATCTACAACTTACCATTCGATTCAATATATGTAAAAACGATTCAATATATGCAAAAATATGTAAAAACCTGCCTCAAAACCTAATTTCAATGAAAAAAAAAAACCTTTTTTTCCCAATATTAAAGCATAATTTTTTCCCCTAATTAGCCAGGTAAAAGTAAAAATAACTATGACTATGGACAGCTGAGATTCTGAGAAAGTTTTCCCCATAGAGCGCCTTTCCAAAATATTCTGTTTTAAGAGCGGTAGGACAAATGGGAATTAAAATCCAAGAAATTTTCAAAATTTGCTTTTTAGTTCTTTTTTTACGTATTAAGACGGCTCAAAAAATATCCGTTTGGCCTCAGGTAGATAGGGAATCCAACGCTCTTTCCAACGGTGTCCTTATTTTTTAGTATAACGTGAATCTAAAGTGAGTTTTAATCGCTTTAATGTCTAAAGGAACAAAACACGAAAAAATGAATAACTCAAAAACAAAGCGTCTTAAAAAGAATCTCTGAGAAACTTTCGATCAGAAGTGCGCTATTGAATCGATCCCTGAAGTTTCCTTCGCCCCAACCCGAGCACCCTGCATACCTACCTAAATTTCACATGCCAATGACGGAAAAAAGTTTCTTAAAACCTCAGCTTTTCAAAGATATGGCCAATTCAACGTTTACTTTGCTAATCAGGGGAGACCCCCCCGCAGAAATTCAGTTTCATTTTTATTTAATATATTCATTTATTTGTATATTGTTTAATTTATTTTTTATTAATTTTTATTTTTATTTTTTTGAAAATTGCCCTGCATTAACCAGTGAGACTGGTGTCGATTCCAGTCTGATTTTCTCGCTGAAACGAAAGGTAACATGTAGATCTCTCCAACTCCCTTATCACCAAGTTTTAGGTACCCTTTACTAACAAGTTTTACCCCCAAAATCACATAAAATTGAGCATTAAAAAAAAATTAACTAAAAACGTGTTATTTGATGTGTAAAACTCAGTTTTAATAACCGCCAGTTCTCCAGTCACCCTTTAATGTGTATCATTATTTGTTCAGCTTAGCTATCATTGCTTTTTTCTAGTTTTATTGCTGCTTATTATCTCTTTCTGTTTCTTAATACTTACAGAAATAATTTCAAAAGTTAACTGTTTATTTTATTATATAATGTTGGTGGGAGTGGTGTGACGCTCAGTCATCACAACACAACGTAAAATGACAGTCACTAACAACCCATCCCTCACATTGAAGGCACTATCATGTTGGTACCATAAATCATAATGTGTGCTTACATATGTTTAGTAATTAAGTTGGTTATATATCTTTATATAATACAATGAATATACATTTTTCTGTTCCAACTCGCCGATTCTTGGAATGACATCGATGATCATCCAACAGCTGGTAAGGTCACACAAATTTCATTAGTCTTAGCCTGATAAGGCGCATGTCCTGTATGTCCTGTAGGTAAGACTTTGATGCGGATAAAGTTGTATGGAATGGCTTTGTATCTGCAATATAATAAGTAACTGTGCAGGTACTCACAGAATTTTGAAGCAGCTTCGTCGTCACCATGCTTTTGAAGTACCAAGGTAACCAATCACAGCAACCATCACCAACCTCTGACGAATCCAAAAGGGGCAACCCAAACACAAACTGGAGCCATTCTCCACGATTATACCATCTTTTTACACAGTTCTGGACCTAAAGCTTATAGGCTGCAAGCGTAATTGTAAATATTTACCGACTCACTCCTTTTAGAGATGTCCCGCCCTGACTCGTTACCGGGGTAAGTGAAAAATAGACTAGGGATAAACTGTCCATTTTTTTTCGGATGGGGTAAAGTGGGCATAGTCCCTTTGAGTTACCCCTAGGTTATTATAAGTTGAATATATTATCGTATACGCAACAAGAACCCAGACTAGACAAATTCTGTAACCAGCGCGGGAAGTGAACCCGGAATCCCCAGCACCGAATGATTTCAGAACGCGCCTTAGACCATTGCGCCACACAGGAAGGCTATCGAGTCCAAAATTTTTTGGCCAGTGACAATTTTTTCAATTTCCATCTCATAATATAATTTTTAGAGATTAATCAGGTAGTTTGCTTCTAAATGTGCTTGTACCTGATAAAGAGCATTCCGACCTGTTGTACAACGCCTTAAAGTTCGCTCTTCATAGACTTGAGAGAATGTTAAGAAAATAGGATGAAGTCCGTTTCTATTGCTTGCGCCTTGTGGCTTTGGGACATTGGTCAACGAGACCACCGCAGATCCAGTGTCATCATCACCTTCACACTGTGCTCATACAAGTAATCAGTAGGTACTCATTCGTACCTGCATTGATCTTGCCCATCCACTCTTTTGAAAACTCGTTGTCCATAAGTAATGATCCTCGAGATAGCTTTCTAACCTCTGGACACAAAAAACTGCTGCCAATCATTTATCTGAACGAAATCGTCGTTCCTGTAACGACGGATTTGTTCATCCCGGAGAGAGGTGTTGAATTTTCCTCAATAAAGAGAAAGTACCAGTAACTCCAAAAGAAACATCATGGGAGGTTTCAGATTCTTCTCCTTGAAATGATCCTGGAAGAAGAGATACACGAAACACCGAAAAACGACCAGTACTGTGGATGGATGGGGGTGGATAAGTTAAGGTCCCTTTTCTCAGATTTCGGCATCTCGTCTCACAACATTCATTGCAATAGGATCGATGTGAAATTATCGTAATGTACTACTCCAATGTTGAAATTGACTACTTGAGCCTAAAGATCGATAGTTTGAGAATCTGAACCAATAAAAACCCAAAAATCGATTTTTTCGGCCTAAATCACGAAAATCACTATCCTGGAATTTTTAATTAAATAAGATAAGGCTACTTTCCTCATATACGATCACATTTATGTTCATGAAGAAAATTTTTCATTGCTCTATTTAATGTTATTTAAATGTTATAAAAATGAAAAATTCAAAAAATAAAGCTACCGCAGTGTCAACCATAAATAAAAGGCAGGGCTAGATTGTGTGACTAATTTATTGTTTCTTTTTCTGTTTCACGCTCCTTGTTCGTTTTGGATGAAGATGTGTAAAGTAAGTGATGACTATTCTAACCGCGTAAGAATGCATGCAGTTTACAAACGCAATCCTACCAGGTAGGGTGAGGTGCGGTACCTAGCTAATTTTGTCGGTACCCTTGAACATTTGAGGTGTATAAAATACTCTTCTTACGAGACACTTATTCAACTATATTTCGAAAATTATGGTAGGGAGACTCGCGGGGTCATTATAAGACGAATGAATTGATGGGCTCTATTCTGTTCGGATGAGTTAGCTAAAATATTTCCTATACACCTTAGGCATGTGAAATTTGATAGGGAGCTTTTCTCGGACAACAAAAGTCGAATGAAATGATAGACTCCATCCTGAGCAGCCCGTGCATCCCAACCTAGCCCTTCTAGACCACCAAAAATGTGTGATATCCCCCAAAAAGATGCGCGCGTATAAAATGTGGCGAGCCACAAAATGCATGATATCATCTAATTCGGGCCAAGCCATTAGTCGGATTCCCTCACTCTTTTTGACTACGTTTGGGCGTGAGACGCTTCTTCACCGGCATGGTCGATTTTTGCCAATTATACAATAAACACCATTGCTGTTCTCAAAATGCGGTGGGGAAATATCTCCTTCAAACTGACTTCCCTGATTTTCATTTAAATTCTATGTAAGGACCAGAGCCCACGACCTCGCGTTGCCTAATGGTATTGCAGAGCTCTACAACTTTTAACACGAGACTTACGAAGTGTGTGTCTCTCTTTCATTCCTTTCTAATCCCATTTTGTGAAACTACTTTCATTCCATTGTCCATTGTCGTTTCTCTTGAAATTATATCTTACAATGACATTAGCGTTAATACTTCTTACCAATGCCGAGCTAAATTGGGCTGGACAGTAAAGAGCGCTGTAATAATCCGCAGTAACATTGAAGGATTCACATCACCATATAATTTATAAATGATATATATTATTATTCAACATTAGGAATATATTTTCGTCTCGGTGAGATGAGTGAATCCACCACAAAAATTACCAGTAGGGTTGTGCAATAGGCGAAGATCGGTCAAGCCGTTGAAGAAGCTTCTCCCTCTCGAACACAGTAAAAAAAAAAAAAAAAAAAAAAAAAAAAAAAAAAAAAAAAAAAAAAAAAAAAAAAAAAAAAAAAAAAAGTGGGAGAATCCGACTATTGGCATGGCCCAAATTGGATGATATTATGCATTTTGTGGCTTGGTAATAGGTAACACACCATCAGTTTTTAAGTCAGGTACTCACCGCACTCTAATCAGTATAAGATGTTTCCCTATATGTTTGATATCCTACTAATCTACTTGTTTCGTCATTTCACGCTGCAGTTGGACATGAGGGTAAGCAAATTTTTCCATTTTCAGCTGATTTTATTTATTTGCTCTTCCTACTTATTTACATTAAAAAATTTTATTTTATATTACATGCATTCGTGGGCAGAATTGTTCAGGAGTAAGTTACCAACTCTTCTCACGATTTTTACAAGAAAAGTATTTTGTGACTAGGCTTCACCTACTTGCTCGACATACCGATATTCTATTTATCCATTTCATCTATGTGTATTTCAATGTGCTTTTATCTTTAAACATGATGTGGATTCTTAATTTTTGAATTCCAAACCGTTTAAAATTATTGTTACATCCAATAGGTAACCCTGCTGGCAAGTCTATTATCTTTGCTCCTAGAAAAAATTATAGTTATATTTACAATCCAGGGAACTGAATAAAACCATACAGTACAGCGATTATTATACTACGGTTACATTTCATGATAAACATAAGTATTCATTGTCATGAGTCCCACGACGAGGCAACATACTGTTGTTCAGAGCCCGACAAAAATATTTCTTTTTATTCTTTCTTAGAGGAAGCTAACACAATTTAAGTTGCTTTCGTACAAATATGCATCTTAATAATGAACCACCAGCTTTAAATATGCTGTTCAAAACTGGGCCCAATAGGTTGGACTGTTTGGCTGTTGTTGAATTGTTCATTACCCTGTTTAGTGAAAGGTGTCTACGCATCTGCCGTGCACGAAACAAAATAGACCATTGTCGTGCCCGACTAATGTAAGTTTTAGTTTCGCTTAATAAACAGTGTAGAAACCGACCGGCCTACACCCAGAAGCCTGGATAGTAACGAAGGGAGGGATGGGCCATGAGAGGGAAAGATTGACCCTATAAAACTGGATGCAGGCGTGGCAGAGCTACCACTCTCGCATCTCAACTCGTTCTTTTGCCAACTCTCCTTACCTACCCTCCCTAACTGCCGCTGGTGTCCTGTCGGACTTCGGGTGTTTGGATTTTCCTTCCCAAAGCTTTCCCAACTTTTTTCTTTCTTAATATTGGGGGGGGGGGGGGGGGGCAAAGGTGCTTCAAAGGGTGGCTGAGTAACTCGTCCTTCTCATCCGATAATATGCCCCTAAATGGGCTCTGGTACTCAGTCCCTCCTTCATCCAGACATTAGTAGAACAGTGTGAGGCTCCGTACTATTGTCAAAAATTTACCTTTTCCTCTGGATATTGTTAGGGAAAATAATCAACCTCCATTTCCCCATGATCAGATTATATTAGAGGTCGTTAATGTCTTATCATCAGGTTCTTACCACAAGCAAATATTTTTTAGTCCAATTTTTTACTTCCTAATTGCCAGACCCATTTAGCACGAGTATCTTTTCGCCAGACTCACTTGGCTCAATTTCTTGAACTTCTATCGCACGCAAAACTCAACCACAATTATGAATTGTATTATTATTAATACCATCATGGGTATAGAAACCATATTCCTAGCTGATCTTTACCACCATGTTATAAATAAATACCTACATGATCTTAAATTTTATCATAAA
Organism: Adelphocoris suturalis; assembly: GCA_030762985.1. Lineage (NCBI taxonomy): Eukaryota > Metazoa > Arthropoda > Insecta > Hemiptera > Miridae > Adelphocoris > Adelphocoris suturalis. The sequence goes on along the minus strand of CM061041.1, from coordinate 100,152,766 downwards.
CTGTACCTACTGTTTTCCTAACATGCACATACTTAAGTGAACTGTATGTTATTTGAGTATTCCGCGGTAGTTCCTCCCAAATACGAATTTACAGTGACTTTCTACTAACACAACTTTAAATGTAATTCCTAAATGTAGTTTAAATGCATTTTCATGAATTTCCATAATCATCTATTCTGAGGAATTTCATATAGTTGTATATTATTTTCCTTAATAAAAAATATCAATATTATACAATGTAATTTTTCCTTTTACTAACTTATCTTAGTTACCTATTGAAGGCTGTATTTTTCATTTTTATTTTAAAAGGGATACGTATCCCATGTATATCTAAATAATGAATAAAAACGCATTTACAAAGTTGTCACCACTAGCTTACACTTTTATTTACTTAACTTGATGTTTACAGTTTACAGTTGGGAAGAAAATGATGTACTTCCCGAACTACCCGAGAATCATGGAGAGGAATAGCCGAGAAGTCAGAGACTACTATTACTTGAGAACACGCGATCCGGATTTCAACAAAGTGGTAGGTATAGCAAACATGACCGCAAATCCTTTGCAGTATATCACATTCAATTTATAAACAGAGTATACCAAGGTTTAAAATGTGTAAATCAACTGATATTCAATAAGAAGACAATGACTAAACAGTACCGAATCTTACGAGAAGGGTTTTTTTAAGCGTTCATTGTTACTCCAAGTACCTAATAATTTATTATCAATATTACGAGTATTTCGCAATTTCGGCATAGGTCCCTACATATTTAAAACCAAGTTTCATCTCTGTGTTTTGTTCATTATAAGAGATACTTTCACTTCACTGCTTCAGATGTAAAAAAGTTCAAATGATTTTGTACATTTTAGTCTTCTGATGATATCGTTTGTGTCAAGGCATCTGCCAGCTTCCTCGTTGACATGAGATGACGTTAGCCGATGGAGTTGATAGCTTGAAGGCCCTGGTTGTCCAATGTAACTAGACGTTCAGGCCACATTTGCTGACACTATGCACTCTGGAAAGTGGTTCAACGATTTACCAAGGAGTAACACCATAGGCAAGGCTTCTGAAGCTGCAATGTCACACGATTCTGACAAAGAATTTTACAATTGCAAAAGAAAAATGTTTAATTTTGGGTTTTAATTCAATCAGTAACTTTACGACTACAATCCCCCTCCAATTAATGAGATCAAAATTCAGGGATTGATTCAAAGAAAAATCCATTAAGTCATCAGGCCTCAAGAAATATACGTCTTGTGAAAATCATTGTCACTTTAGTGTGGTGAAATTCACCAAGTCAGGTCCATTCGTACGGCAAGTACCTTTTTAAGTCACGTGTAATTGTGTAAACCGCTTAAGGTTCTCGTGGAAGTAAGTATGTACACATCTTGAAGTACTTACAAACCAAATTTCCACCCTCAAATCCAATTCCTTCCACGTCTCACCGAAAACCAAATATTTCAAATTTGATTTTCCCGAAACTACAATATTTGACTTAGTGAATTTTTCTTGTGAGGGGGATCTACATTTAGGTGTTGTACGAATGAGCGAAGAGAGTGAGCACAGCCAGTATCTATCTAATAAAGTAGGTAAAAATGTCAAATTTGAAAAATCACCTTTCTTTCACTAAACTTTCAAACACCTGAAGTGCGGCGCTCCTGCAAGACTCCAAGATTGTGCAGGATTGGCAAACCCACACTTGGTGTAGGCGGTGTGTTGTGGGTCACTATCGATTTCTGAGGTGTCAGGGATCTTATATAGGAAATAATGATGATTTAAAGAAGTGTGGTCAAAAGGATTAATCGTATACACGCTGCTAGTTTATTATAGAGATAATTAATGATCTGCACAGAAGGGCAAATAATATTTCAGATGTATTGTTATACTGAATTAACCAATTTTTGCGTGATAATGTCCAGCATTTTAAACTGCTTTTCACGTCTTATTTTTATATTTTATTTATTTGTATTTCTTTATTTATTGCTTCCGAGTCTATCTAAAGGTAGCGGAGGCATTGTTTTCACTTTCGGGAGAAAAAAATTTGTTCCAAAATCAAAATTTCCACTCGCATTTTACGAATAGACCATTCTGAACAACATTGGTTCCGTGTCAGTCTGTGAGTCCGTGTGTGTGTTTGTCGTGTGTCCGCAAACTTGTAACAAGCTCATTTACCACAGTTTTCTTCCGATTTGGATGAAATGTTTAGGGGATGTGGCGGCTATGGGGTAGACGTTCCCCTATCAGTTTCATCGTTCTTGACTCAATACCTCACTCTGCGCACGCGCAAACGTAAATTCTACCAAGCATTTTCTCACGTCCTAGTCGTCCGACTCGATCAAATTTGGATGATAGTTGGGGGACGATGATTTTATCATTCAATATCAATTTCGACATGATTGTTTCATCATACAACCAAATAGCTACTGCGCACGCGCCTATGTGAAATCCTTGTTACGACCTTAATTTCCACTGTTTTCATCCGATTTCGATGAAATTGTCAGAGAACGCGCGGGTTAGGTCGCAGATGGTCCCCTATCAGTTTCATTTTTGCCAAATCAATACTTTGTGCTGCGCATGCGCATACTTAAATTCCATTATGCTCTTTTTTCACTCTCTAGTCGTTCGATTTCGCTTGCATTTGGATGATAGTTGGAAGAAGATGACTTGATTACCTTAAATCAATTTCAACACGATTGGATCATTAATAGCTACTGCGCATGCGCCATGTGAAATACTTGTAATGACCTTAATTTCCTCAGTTTTCATCCGATTTTGATGAAATTGTCAGCGAATGCGTGGTTTAGGTTGTAGCAATGATTGTTTTCATCGTACCAATTTCATTGTTTTGTACTCATCAGTTCATTCTGCGCTTGCACAAATGTAAATTACATTGAGTATCATTTTTCCGTTTCCTAATTGACCAATTATGGCATTTCACGCTACTTCTTGGTTTATCGTTTTCCGCTATGGAATTTTTCGAAATCATTTAAAACTTTTGAATGACCCATACATCCATGACAGGTAAACGAGGTGCCACACCCAACTTGGCAGACTTTTTTGGTTTATTATTTCCAATAATAAGCCTATGTGATCTAATAGCAAAAAATTTTTATAACACCCCCTCAAACTTTGTCACTTTACGTTTCAAGGTGCGTAGAATCCAAATTTGAAATGTCCGTCCGCCGTTCGCCGTCCGGGCCATAAAAGGCCTAAGAATTGACTTAAAAACCCCGTTCTTTCGCACATAGACTCCATTTGGGGTCTAGTTGGTCCTAACGTTTAACCATCCCAATCGCTTTACTCGCATAGCTGCTGTGGGCCAAAAACGGGCGAAAAAGTGTCTTTTTCGAGATTTTGAGTGTTAGATTTACGCACGCGCACATTCCTGGTGGGTGGGAGAGAGTGAGAGGGAAGGGAGGGCGAGGGAGTGTGGGGGAGGCGGAGGGAGTGAGAGGGAAGGGATAAAGAGTAAAATTATGGGGTCCTGGAGCTGTAATGCAGTGAACGAGTGAACCAAATATTGGAAGCGCGAAGCCCCGAGTTTCGATAGTAAATATACTATAAGTGAGGCTAAATAATTACGGTCAGTTTTCTACGTAGAAGGTCTGTATGATACAGAAATAATAAACCTTTGTGTAATAATTTGCAGCGTTTTTATTATTCTCCAACGTTTCTTCCCAGTAACTGGGGCTTCTTCAGGGAGACAAAATTTAAAATGAATATTCAAAACCTTTTCGGGAATATGAAAAGAACTAGGAAACTGAACACACGGGATGGGCGGGAAAATCTCCTTGGTGGTTCAGCGTTACTTGAAGATAAGTAGCGTCACTCTAAAATGAAATGCTAATTCGACCCTCGTGATTTTATCAGGTTACCCCCGCTGTGGACGCCCCAAATGATAAAATCCCCAAGCACCTTATCCCAATTGACTTATCGTTTAGGAACTCTCTAATGAAGCCCATCTTTTTGTTTTAAACATTTATTGTAATGATGTTGCAGTTTGAACGGAGACCGCCGGTGAAGTGGGCGGAGAGACAGTACTGACCCAGACGTTTGCCAGAATCCCATCAGAAGACAACTCTTTTCCTGGAATTATTTTACAAGCTGTGAACAATCAAAACCCTGTTGTAACTTGCAACATAAGTACCTTTGAAATCGGGTCTAACCCAGTAATTTCTTTTATTTAACGCTTCTTTTGGCATTTGTTGGAATGTTATCTACGAGTAGGTACATATACCTAGTTTACTTCGCATCCTTGTAATCGTTACCTACCTTCCTTACTCAACCTACCTAATCAAACATTTACTTATCATCTACTATAAAGTTAGACGTAAGTTCGACTAATTGGTTTTGAAACTCCGCAGATGTAATGAATTTTGTGTGAAATAAAACATGCCAGAATTATTTTCTTTTACTATGAAGTCGCAAAGTATTATCGCCCTTCATGAAATCATTGTACAACTGAATGTTGTAAGCATATTGGTTCGTAATGCATGCATTATAGGGACATCCCTACGTACGGGTTGAATATTTTGTAAAGAATAGCGAATAGGTCTTGCTTTTGCTGGATGCACCCCCTCCCCTCTACTACAACTGAACGCGAATATATTATAAGAAGAACTGCTTTTGCAAATTTATTTAAAATATCACGATTTATCGTATGACATTTTGGAAGACTGAGTATTGTTTCTCAAAGAAATCTAATTCTTCACGCAGATTAACAAATAATCGAATAACAATAGAACCGCGCCACTTGCAGTGTCCCTTGTTCAGTGCCACTAATGACCCTTCTGGTTGAGGTGCAGCTTAAACCTAAAATCACCAATATCCGTTGAGAATCGCGTTAATATTACAGGTCATTTCTCCAGCCGTCATCCCTCCTAGGAAAAATCCAGCATCAAAATGAATCGCCGATTTCAGCACTTCTAAACCAAAACATTAACCCTCCCGATTAAGAGCCCCCATCGATATTAAATTTGAAACTTCCAAGGTTTTTTGCATAAACAGACTGAAATCAGGATCAAAGAAAAAAAAACAGTCACGGAAATCAGTGAGAATAGTGAAAAAATTACGATTTATTACTATTATCTCCTGCATTGATACCGTCTCATAATGAAATTGGAAGATCCTGACACGTTAATGGGTGTCTAGAAGGAGGAATGTTATTTTTCGCAACTTTTCAGGAGGACGAATAAACTTTCAAAACTCACTTTTTGAAATTTGTTTTCAGTTGGTTGATAACATACGCCCTTTAACGTTTCAATTCCAGCACAAGTTTCTTCTCTTTGACTGCATTCTACTGCAATATACCGGTAGTTTTCGATACCGAAACCGCTTCCTTCTATTTCGTCATTTTCAACATACGCCCTTCTAGACCCCTATTCGTATGTTCGTTCATATGAAACGATGTAATAAACATGCCACAAAGAGTTATGTATATATTAGCTGAAAAACCAGAACATAAGCACAAAATCAATAATGGTTATTCAACAGTTGCAAGGATAAACGAAACTCCTCAGTATGGTGACGCCTTTGACAATTTAGGTAGGATGTTGCAAGCGGAAATGTTCGGAAAGAAAGCTATCAAGGAAATAGAAATGTATATGGAAGAAGACCGGGCCAGTGGGTTCGTCGGGGAGCTCACGGCAAACGAAATCAATAATTCTCAGTGTCCAATCTTAGATTCAGGTGCAGATGTTGCAGTAACTGGTAGAGCTCTGGCTGATTATTTAGGACTTAAAGAGCAAAAGATGGATCGGGGTGCTTTATGGTCCCACCACAAATTTGAACAGGTATGTTAAGAGAGCCACTGCAGCTCCCTTCTGTTGATGAATTTTAGTCGAGAATCAAAGGTATACGCCCTTTTCGAAGCTGGACGCACGTGATGAATTATGGCATGTTCCATTAGCCAAAGATTCGTGTAAGTTAACCACATTCATTACACCATTTGGGCGTAATTTTTTTAAACGCCTCCCATTTTGAATTTTTTAGGGAGCAGAGGTTTTCCAGAAGCGAGTTTTACAGATCATTAGTGGTGTCATAAATCTTGCCGATAACACATTAGTATTGGGCAAGAATAAACAAGAACAAGATACGTAGTTGAATACGGTGCTACAGCGTCTACCCTTGAATGGGGTGACTATAAATAAAGATAAATCTCAATTCAATCTAAAAATTATGAAATTTTTAGGGCATCTCACCGACGAGAAGGGAATTCACCCTGACCCTTCTCAGACCAATTCTATATTGAACATGAAAAGACCTCAAAATGTGTCGTATTGAAGAAAGTGTTTAGAAATGATAAACTATATTGTGAAGTTCATCCCAGATTTAGCAGTTCTTACAGCGCCTTAAGAGCTTTATTGAAGTCAGATATAGAGTGGATATGGGATGATGTGGCTTCTGAAGAGTTGAAAAAAGTGATTTCCTCATCACTGGTGTTTGCAACCTTCAACAAGCACGCAGAAACCAGAGTCACTGTGGATGCCTCGTCATTCGGATTAGGGGCAGTTTTAGAACAAAGGAGAAATCAGGACGCATGTTGGCGCCCAGTGATCTACACTTCTTAAAGTCTTTCCAAGACTGAATCCCGATATGCCCAAATAGAGAAAGAAGCCGTATGTTTACCATGGTCATGGCCGCGGAGTGTCGTGTAGGAAAAGTTCCATGTAGTTACTCGAGTTGGGCATTTCAGCAGGAGTGCTCCATGGAATCATCACTCGCGTACTTATGGACTCTTACCTCAACAAGTGATCATCTTGTAGGAACATTTCCTTTCATCCCTCCTCCTCCTGCAACTTCCTTCATCCCTACAGCCAGTGTCGGGTAAACTAGCCATCCTTCCCACTTTTTTATTTAGATGTTTATTTTTCAATTTAATGGTGTAATGATGTCCCCACCTTTGAGGGGAGTTTTAAAAAGAAAAATGTGTGTGTTTGTGTGTGTGTGTGTTTTGTTTCCAGAAGGGCAGCTACTCGCAAGCCATGCGTCTGTACCGGACCTGAGCCGCCTTCTATTGTGTTGTAATAGGCCTATGTAAGGATCTCGCACTATTTGTCGGCCGTATTTTTCTGCAGGGTGGCTGGAAGCTATTTGGGAGTCTATTTGGTGTCTACAAGGGGTGTCTATTTGGTGTAAACATGAACTCGGTTTCGATGCTTTGCCACTATATAAATGTTACGATATAATCAGATCAGTCAAGGGTAAATGCAAGAATTCAAATTCATCTTCCACGTTGTCTGTAAGTTTTTCCTGTCGATTTTCCGCACTGTTAACTTGGGGAGCTCTATCATTTAGTTCATATTCAACTTATGGTGCTGAAATCCGCAGCTGAAATGGCGATCCCTGGAGCTATTTTTGTTCCTAATCATCTCAAGATGCTGAACTTTTGAACTGGGTCCCCATGGGTGTGAGATAGTATAATCACAAATGGTGAACCTCTGTAATCAACTGAGTAATCTCTGTAACTAATTGGAATAGCAAAGCTACTACAATGTCTCATAACGAAATATGGCAGGGTATAGCTAATCATAAATTTAAAAAAAGAACAGACTGACAGTGAAACATTGACTTAGTTTGGAATAATGAAAAAAATGTACTTACCTTAAATTATGACCCCACTCATCTGTGAACTACATGATCGATAAGTGTACCTAACCTTACCTAAACTTGATCCTCATCATTGTATAGCAAGTGATATTTTTTCTGTTATGTTCATGTATAAAACACGTACTTCAGGTACCGAGGTAGAATATGATCACCTTCTTCAGATGCCAGATCAATTCGATAAATAAAAACTCGTCACTGTGCCTTGCAAATTAAATAGTCTTGAAAATCGTTGACCTTGAAATGAATAAAGTAAGCCTTAGTCCCCCTCACTTCCCTCCAAAATTAGCCCACTCACCGCCATGTTAATGTATTCATTTTTCAGATGGATCATTATATAGTAAATATTATTTCATGATTTCGATGAATGTACAGAACGTGAAAATTTTAGATTGTGATTGCATATAAATATAAATACTATGCACATCAAGTTGTAAATAATTTAGTTCTACTGCAGATGCAGGATTAACCCTCCTAGGAATGTAAAAAACCGTTAGTCTTTTACATTGAAATAGTCTTCAAGATCTTGCAATGACAAAAGTCAAGTCTTTCAATCCACAGCTTCTCTTGAAAATTCAAAATTAGCCTCCCTCCCCTGTCGTCTGCAGTTTTACTTCACAGTGCAGTAGGCATAGGATGGAACTACTTTTTTACATTGCCCCTTCCATCACCCCACAGCTTGTTAATGTGGCAGAGCTCATAGCAACACTCATTCTGCTACTGGCGCTTGATACAACATGGACCTCAATCAGCGACCCCGTCACTTGCTTAGGCGCACTTGCTTCTTTATGCTGCCAGTGATCCAGCTTTTAATCGCTTCCTTGTTGACGATCTGGGCTGCACTGTAAGTACAAACCTACTATTATGTTTAATTGACTAAAACAGGGTGTCTAGTGACTGTGTAATGTCAGGGAATTTAAAACTTCTGGAAAAAGTAATGAAAAGTCAGATAATTATAAACCGTGAAAATGGTCCCTAATCAAAATTGTATTGTTTTTATTCGTAAAAATTTTGTTTTTTGTAGGTAGTAAAAAATTGTATTTTATAACTGTAAATATTCATGCATTTTTTATACTTATTAAATGTGAAATTTAACTTTGACTAGTGAAATATCGAGGTCAGGAATTTCTTGTTCTCTATGGAAAAAATCAGGGAAACGTCAGGGAATTTCATAAAGGTAGTATGCTAGACGCACTGTTGAAGATTTATAAAAATTTGGCTAACCGTGATCACCTATCACATTTTCCAAATTATATTTCATGAAATTCGGTACGTATATTGTAATCACGTAGGTACATATTATGTCTACCTACTTGGTGATGAATCTCCTTGATAAATCGTTACTTCATGTTAACCTCTACCAACCCTATTAACAATTTGAAGGTGTAATAAGTAATACTACGTAAGGAGTACGTTTTCCAGTCATGTAGCATTATCGTATGCGTGAATTTTCGTGAATTATCATATGTACTACTATATTTTGTTATATGGTTTTGAAAAGTCAGGACTTTAAACAAAAAGGAGTTGTGATCTACCAATGTTACAGAAAAAAATCTCGTTCTAAATATCATTCGGCCTTATTTTAAATAATTCGGATTTTTAGTTTTTTTTTTTTTTTTTTTTTTTGGAGTTTTTATCTATTTTTTGGCTAATATTAATGAAATTTAAGTACATTTTTTCAACATAAATTTCTGCATCAATTGTTCAATGTTCTAGTTCATCGTTAATATACTTTTATTAATGATTTCAATTAAGAAAATTTCGATTTTAAAATTTTTGAAGCCATTGCAGTAGCTTTGTTTACGACGAAAATTCGCCAACAAATTAGATCAGAAAAAGGAGGTCCTAGCTGAGAATCGAACCTTTAATCAGTCTTACAGGGCCTACGCTTAAATCACCCGGCCACATATCCCTATGATTTGAGAAAACTAGATTAATCTCAAAAGCTTTACGTTCTGAATTTCTATATTTAGATTTTCTTTCATCAGTTGATGGTATAACTAACATGTTTCCCATTAATTAATCGGCTCAGCTGGGGGGTTTTAATAAGAACTAAGAAACCAGGAAACTAAATAAAGCGAAAATTCCCCTAAAACTTGCCATTCGCTCATGTGTGACACCCACACATGACGTCCCAAATGAACGTTAGTGAAAATAGTAGGTACCTCTTCAGCTTATTTGTAACCGTGAGCCCTAAATTTTTATTGAATTTCGAAGCTATTCACAGGGATTACGTGGCTTATGAGATCTATTATGACTCACTAGCGCATCTTGAGAGAAGACCGAAGATAGCCGACAACTCCCGATTCCCCGATTTCACAAGTTCATAATGATTATTAGCGTAAAGTCTTTTTGGATTTGTATTGACATTGGAAAAAGATGACGCATCTAAAGACCATCCCGTCTAAAGACGTATCCATCCCCAACCATCTTTAAACGTCCCTAGTCATCTTATCCCAAAGTTTAACAAATCCAACAATAACAAAAAGTATTCAGTCATTCAGCATGGCTAATAGAGCAAATTGTCAAAGAAAAGTTGCGGATAGAATTACTTTAGGCACCTAAAGTCTGATCGAGGCCATCCATGTTCTGAATAAAACTGAGGGGACAGACAGCCTTGTGACGATATCGCAAAGAATATTTTAGGGCACGCAGCCGAACTCCAAAATTAGTCAATTTAGTGATTTTTCATCGAAAAATCCATTTTTCTCACTTTTTTACAATCATGAAGAGTGGCTGCAATCGACACACTGCTGAAAAATCTGCATTGGTCTGCTGAAAAATTTGGCAGAGGGCACTTAGACCCTTTTGCACTTCCACGCTTAAATTTACAACTGTTGCTCACAACTTTCTGTTCTCCAATTACTTGAACAAGCTTCCAAGATTTTCCAGGTTTAGGAGTAAGTATTCCTGATTTGAGACCAGAAAACTTAGGGTATTGATATTGTGTTTCTATTCTACTCTTCTTGAAGGTCTATCCAGGGCTACGGTTGGTTTTATACTTTTTTTACCTGCAGGCAGATTGCCAATTGAAAACGGAACAATGCGAGTTTCTAATCTATCTCTTTTCTCCTTACGAAAGCGTATAATGTTGCTGACTCAAGTCTTATCACACATAAAATTCTACATTACAGTATCTTCGGAGGTGCCGTCGATAAAATATGCCATGAGTCATTTCAAACTGTACGAAGCCACTATCTACTGAGCAGAACCCAATCGCGTTTCTCATGAGATTATGGATTACTAGGCTATTAACGTTTTATCAATTGCCTTGTCTTCATTTCAATATATTGAAACTATCCATTACTTATCGCACTTGATTGCTGTATATAGGATCACGTTATCACCCTAATTTATTTTACTGATTTATACACGGGTAATCGCCCAATCTAAATAGGAAATCCTTGAACCACAACAATATTATATCAAAAATAAATAATCAACCCTTCAACACAAAATATAACATTAACAAAGGACCAAGGAGTACAATACATCATATATTACAAAAGAAAACGAAAAACTGGTACATTCAATGTAATATTATAAAACTGAACAGCGAGAATAAGGATGATGATGAGGATCAAAAAGGTCGCCCATTTCCGCTCAACAGAACCCCAACATATTGGTATCCGAATTCAAGCCCTGGATCTCCTGACCAATGTGTAAAATCTTAGTTTTCAAAAATTTCAAATCATATTCGTTTAAATTGCGAAAGTGTGTAAAAAAACGTGGTTAGATTTTAAAAAGCAAAGGGTGGCCCTCTTTCTTTGAAGAGTGGGATTTCTGCAACCTTCTCCGCGCCTCCTACTATCGCCAATCGGGGTGGGCATTATAAATCGGATTATTATTAAACAGTATTATTGGATACTGATTGGCGTCAGACCGAAACGGGTGGGCCCGTCAGGCCGCAATGGCGGGGGTTGGCAGACGAAGCCTGCTGGGGGTGTCTCCCTAGTTTAACATAACATTACAAAAACATTTTGGCGCGTTTCTTGAAAACTTCATCACTACCCCTCATCATGTTCACATCATTGAAGCTTTCACAGGATGATTGAACACAGAGAATCGTTCAAGAGATAGTTCGTTGGAACAGTTCGGAGGAAAAATAGGATTCTGTCTTGTGTGAAAACACAATTCGCTGAGAAGCGAGGGACAATCAATTTTGTCAAACAAGAGTGTACGAACAAACATCACGACAGTCAATTCACGGCGACTTTGTAATGTATTCAGGCCCGTCAGGCGCATCATTTCTGAACCGCTGAAATTGTCTCAGCCTACCCCCATTGATGATATTTGACATTGATTGCTGCATATTTTAGGAACAGACGCTGAATCCACGTTGTAATGCTATTTTACGTGCGCTAGAGAGGCTCCGTTTCAAATTGTTGTGATTGTTTTGCACATGTTAGATTTAGTCGAGGTGTTCTTGAATGATTCTGTTTCCAATTTCAGTATTGTGGCGAAAAGAAAAGAAATTAGCCACAGATTTATATCAGCTGAACAGGGTAATTCTGCAAGTTGTGATTCTAATCTGCGTGCTCTACAGTTTCAATTTCAGCATGGTCGGGGGATTAGTAAATAAACTGACCTCACAGCTCACTCATCTGATCGAGGTGGTTTTGCACATTGCAATTGAAAAGTTTAGTTTTAAAAACATTTTAATTCTTCAACTAATTTTATCCGTCCATGTTTCAATATGTGAGGAAGTTATACTGCCCACCCAACTTGGCAGACGGTTTTTTCTGTTGGAAATGACTATCAAACGCGGCACCTTATGTGGAACCACGAAAAGTATAGTTTTAAGAACATTTCAGTACTAACAAAACAGTCAGATGTTGAATGTTTGCACGTATTTGTTTTCCAGTTCTATTTTTCTAGAGGTAGGCCATTATTTATATGCGTAGAAGGGCAAAAGGGAAGACAGCATCGGAAATCGTCATCGGAACCCCTACAGGTAAAAAGTCGCAGATTCCTGATACGGCGGGCTCATTTAACTTCTCATTTCAATCGCTTCGCCTGCCTTCCCGTCACTTTTTTCGATATCCGATTTCGGATTCAGATTCAGCGGAATCAAAACTGTATCTTGCTCGCAAACACCGTCCCAAAAAACGTCTCTTTAAGGGGTCAATTTCATTGACAAAAAACGAAGTTTTTCGTGGGAATTTTCGAAAAATGGGTCCGTACTCTTTCATTTTTTCATGCGTTTCCCAATACTTTTTTCGCGATCCGATCGTGCCGTCTTCTTCATACAAAAACCTATGAAACCGGTATTTTCCCGAAATTGTCGACGGCCGTCTAAAGGAGTAGGGGAAGCGGGGAAGTCGAAAAGAACGAGATACAGCGCCCGTCGAAAAAACGTCAAAATTTAGGTAAAAACGGGATTTTAAGGTCGAAAGAGTGGGGGAAAGCAAATAAAACATAGCCTATATTCTGACCGGGAGATTTCCAGTCACGATAATCAAATCCCCGTTCAGATCCCTTCGTCCGTTCGGCAGTGAAAGCGACACAGACAGACTCACAGACAGACAGACAGAGTTTCATTCTTATAAAATAGTATAGAGATGTTTGTTATCAATGTTCCAGATTCGTCTCAGCTAAAATTGAAGTAGTAAATTACGTTACAATTGGAAACCCGGAAGGAAACAAATTCTACGTGATCAGGTCTCAGGATATGGACGTAAGTGTGATAATAAATATACAATATAATAACTTAGTTGTAATATACTGTAGCATCTACAAAATTATTTAAACGTACATATCATGCTTAATGTTAATACGTCATCTATTAACCTTCAGTCTGGAGGGTTGAATCGAGTTCTCAGGAGGAGGAAGCAATCATTTAGACCACTGATAATTCCTTGAGTGGAAATCATAGTATAAGATTGTAATTAGGACGCAAAAACGAAACTGTTTTACATCTAGAAAAGAAAAGCGGTAGAAGTACAGCATAAAATAATAATGGTTAACAAAATATCACTTCTATCTAAATGCGTCAGAGTACAAGATTATCTTCTTCATGCACGGGAACATTCATAGTTCAATCTTTATAATTATTTACATACGAAATTCTCTCTTGTTTGGCACGCGTTACTTTCTTCCTTGTTTTTATTATTAATAACAAGATGATTTTAATTAAGGGATTAGTACGACTCGTATTCTTTATAATTTCCAATTTTTCGACAAGGTTCGCTATTTTAGCCATTTCCGAAACTGTTTCATACCAAGCATTGTTCATACTTGAAAGAGTTTCGAAAATGACTAAACTGGAATAGCGAAAAAATCAGAACTATTGTGAAATGATATATTTCAAGTTGGAAGTTGGATCTACGATTAATTCAAATGCAAGTAGAAAGTTAAGACATAGCACCTAATCAATATAGGGTATTTTCGTCCACTAAAAACTGTCTGATAGATCATGACAAAATCAGTTTTATAAGAAATTCACGTTTCCGCATGCGCACAGACTACTATTAATCCTACGGTTATGAAACGGATGCCTATGGGACCGTTTAGGAACTAATCCGCACAATCCCTGAAAATTTCATAAAAACCGGTCCATTAGTCTCAAAGAACCGCCAGTGTCAAATAACTTTAGTTTTACGCATGCGCCATAGTTATTACTCAAACAATCGCAGTATAATTCATTAGGAATATTTCTGAACATATACCCAACCATCCCCCGAGTTTGAACGAAATCGGATCAATAGATAATGAGGAATCAATGTTATAAAAAATACACGTTCGCGCATACGCGTAGGCTAGATTGAGCCGACGCGATGGCAATGAGAGTTATATGGGACCGTTTAGGAGAAAAACCGCATAATCCCGAAAATTACATCAAAATTGGATTATAACTTAGTATAGTATTGGGCGTGACAAGGATTTACCACAGACAGAACAGACAGACACGGAACCAAAGTTGGTCAACGAGCTCCGAAACGCAGAAAACAACTGGAAATGTCGATTATGGAATACAAGTTTTTTTCAACTGATTTAAAGATTGCAAAGCTTCTTTACCTTCTGTAGTGAGGAAGCAATATACGGCTGCAGGACGCAGCGGTCTAAATGACACTCGGAAATAACGGATCAATGATCTTGTCTGTAGGTCTGTATGGAGCAGAAGTACGAGACTTCAGATTCTCCGACTGCCTTGAAAGAGCTCAATGTAAATTTTTAAATCTCGATAAATAGCAGAATTGCAGAATGACATTAAAATAAATTTACAATAATACTAGCCGCTCCGGCTCGCTCCGCTCGCCTCCACGTCCAGCCGGGGGGCAAGCCCCCCGGACCCCCCATTAAATTGCTCGCTTCGCTCGCAAAGTGTGGCATATAGGGAATGTTGCTCGCTTCGATCGCAAAGTGTGGTATGTAGGGAATGTTGCTCGCTTCGCTCGCAAAGTGTGGCTGTATACATGGAATGTATTACAATTGAAACATGTAGGGGATGTTGCTCGCTTCGCTCGCAAACTGTAGATCTCTAAGGGTAGGTTTAACTTCTGTGGGGGATGCTGCTCGCTTCGCTCGCTTGAGGAAGTTATACTGCCCACCCAACTTGGCAGACGGTAATTAAAATAGAAATTAAAAATTTTGTCTAAAAAATAAAAAAAAAATTTAGGGGTGGACTACCCCTAACATTTAGGGGGATGAAAAATAGATGTTGGCCGATTCTCATAGATACCGGATAAGCACAAAAAATTTCATCAAAATCGGTCAAGCCGTTTCGGAGGAGTATGGCAACGAAAACTGTGACACGAGAATTTTATATATTAGATTGATCCGACGGCAATGGAATCTACTTGTATATAGGAACGTGTAGGAACTAACTAGCACGATCCTGAAAATTTCATCAAAAGCGGCTAAAACTTGCTAGCGTATGAAGAATTGGCACAGACCGTGATAAAGAATTGGCACAGGCCTTCAGACACGAACCTAACCCAAGCTGATTAGCAATCTCTGATTCGCAAAAAACAACTGAAAATTTTGGTTTTGGAGAGAAAAAAAATGTTCAGCTTCCTACACGAACACAAATTTTCCTTCAAATAGTTATTAGAAGGAGTTACCTATTACATATATATTGGTATTATCATACTTATATTATTATATTCCTATTAGTTACGTTGTTGTATACTTATCTAGCTAAATACCTATGTGATGAGGAAACCACGCTCATTTCTAGCTCACATTGCAGGGACAAGATAAGATTTAGTTGAATTTTTAACATGCAATATGTTTTTTGTCAATTTTATTTCACAAAAAAGTTTGAAAAATTGCTGAAAATGGCTGAAATTATGAATATTTCTCTTAAATCTCTTAAATGAAGAATATAAGGTTGAACATGAAATTTCACTAATTAGGACTGAATATCAAAAATCTTACGATTTGTTGTTATTGCAGAATATCATTTGGCAAATGTTTGGTTCCCATAACAAAGAACGTCATAATATAGTTTTGAGAAAAGATAATGCTTAAATTAAAAAAAAAAAAAACGAAAAATAGGGGGGAACCGAACAATTTGCTCATGAGGTAAATTTGAACGAATTTTTTAATAACCAGATCTTGAAATATAACCAATACATTTTAATTTGATTTAAATTCTGTTCAATTCACCTAATACTTGACCAATTTTAGGCAAGGAGTGTTTTGGTTGTCCATTTCAGAAGTTCAGTAAGCAAACGAGAATATTTCACACCACCACTCTACTTTCTAGCCCAGAGATGGAATGTTAATTAAATTAGGTACCTATTGAAGACGTTTACAGCGCTGTAAAAGTTGAATGATTGCTACGAACAAACGATCATCCTTTTATTTCCACAGGAGTTCATCTGTCTATGTGGATTCATTAATCTACTGTTCTTCGGGATTCACTCCCTAACAATGGTCATTTGGACCAAAAGGACAGTTGAGGCTTTAAGACTCCGGGCACCACCTCAGCACCTGTAAGAGCGATATACAAAGACCAGAACTTCAAGCCATGGAGTGTTCAAGCCCTTGAAGGTTTCATGTAAGTTTGTTATGAACTAAATATGATATTGTGGCTTCACATTTAACACGATAATTGTTCGAGCTTGCGTTCCCACTATCAGCGCATGCGCGTATCACCGCCACTGAAGTAGGAATGGGTATCAATACTCGATTTTTAAATACATTAAATACATCGATTTTTTCCTACAATCCGAGTGCCTACATCCACAGCCCGGTCAAAACCGGTGGACTCGAAACTTTCTCTCCCTCTCATCCAGCATCCCAAGTTTACGCCACCAGTGCACCTCTCCCTTATGGACTCAAGCTAAGAGGTCCCCCGCTCTGCTGCGGACCTGAACATAGTCAGCCAGCAGTTGTTGTAGTGTGGTCGAGCAACAGCAACTGCTCCTAAGCTCAGCTCTTCAGCTGAGTTCGCTGCACATGAGTCAGCTGATGGTAGTATGTCATCAGCAGAACCCACCAATGGTGAGAAGGAAGCGTGATGCTGCTTTCAAGCTTCTTCTTCGACCTATCCACCATATATCCTTTTCTGCTGGTATACCAGTAGATCAGAGCCACAGTGCGTGTGGCACAAGGGGTGCATCAGTGTCATGACATGGATATCGAACAATACCTCCCTCTGTGGTTCTCACATACTACGACATGACAAGTCAAAGGGCTCTTTGGTACAATTCCTACACACATTCTCCATTAGTTAACCAACCACATCGGGCACTTCGTTGTGCTGGCTGGAAATGAGTCCGCCTGTTCATACACTAATAGCATGTTCCATAGAGAATCTATCCCCACCCCCATCATTGCTGGCAAACCTAATAGCTCAGGAGAGGATGAGGAGAACCATTTATCTTGAACTGTTTTCTGAAGAATCCGATGGTAGTGCTGGCATATCTGTTCTATTTGTACAATGACTTGAGACACAGAGACAGTTACTTGTTTCCATTTGGTGTAGGTATATGAGGATGTGTAACAGAACGTTCACGCTACATACTCGTATTTTTGTTTGGGCTCCCTAGTTTTCCAGTCTATAGCGCTTTTTGTAAGTCCCATTAACATCAAGCGAAATCGATTAATGTCTAAGCGGATTTATAATCTACACGCCTACATGAAAATCTACGAAAATTTCGCCCTAGAAGGATCTAAATTTAGACAGATTTCCCTACAGGAGA
Organism: Adelphocoris suturalis; assembly: GCA_030762985.1. Lineage (NCBI taxonomy): Eukaryota > Metazoa > Arthropoda > Insecta > Hemiptera > Miridae > Adelphocoris > Adelphocoris suturalis. Next base: position 100,135,012 of record CM061041.1, on the reverse strand, counting down.
GTAAAATCGATTGCAGTCTCTTCGGGCTTAAATAGATACTAATCAGCGAGGTGAAAATTTTGGTAGGTACCGAAGAATCTTGGGAGAATCGCCCTGAAACATTTCGCATTTCGCCAGTCGCCCGGAAATAAATAATGCGGAATCAATAATCATCAATCAATCAATAACAGCAAGATTAATGGTTCTCCCCATCCTCTCCTAACAGCCAACGCATCGAGGAATTGAGTGGAAGATAAATCAAAGTTATGTAATTTTATAGTAAGAACTATTATTATCCTTATTATGCTTCTATCTCGCTGAAATAATATTTTACTACATCTTGTCAAGTAAGGAGTCAGAGCAATAACATAATTCTACCACACAATTTTAGGCAGAGATTCAAATTAATTTGTAAACAATCTTGAATGTGACCAGCCAATCCAATAGCTGCTTGTACAGGATTAGCATTAATTGCTTTATTTTACTAGTGATTTTTAATAAACCATTTCATACCAACCATTCATACTGCACGTGCTTTTTCTTTCTTGTTTTTTAGAACAGTTCATTGGATGTTGGATATATACCTTACACCTTCGGAGTTCTTGGCATTACACCATTACAGTGTTTCAGGAAACCGCACACCACCATCTGTGTTGACGACACTGGAACCACGACCTGGACGACACTGGAACTGTGACCAATCAGCTGTTATGCGTCTGAACAAATTCGTCCATTTCGCTGAAGACCCTGGAACCGTCCAATTGACCAATTGTTTTTTAAATCAGTTCAGTATACTATTTAATAAGGAGTTACAGTAGAACCCCTCTTAACAAATTGCCAGCAAATCCTTGACATTTGCCCAGGAATCTGAGGGTTTCGTTATCCGATCTTGAAAAAAATATCACCTATAAACCGCTAATTTCATCAGGAATGAAGAAACAACCAAAATAATTTACGTTATTGCAACTCAATTTATAAATTTATTCATGAACACACAAAGAATTTATTTATGAACAAACAAATTACATAAACTCCGAAAAAATATACGTACCGAGGTGGTAGGTACCTACTATATTTTGTAAATATCCATCATAATTTCATTCATAGAACATTCATTCCACGTTTACTCATTGGTTGCTAGAAAAACATTTTTCATTAAATCCAATCTTCAAACAGTCACATTCATAGCCACTATCTATTTTTTCATTGCACACCACATTTAAGCTTTCTAGTAAGGTCTCCAAGTTGCCAATGATACACTGAAATAACGAGAGAGGGGCACAAAAAAGTCCGGTTATCAGGAGTTCTACTGTATATTTAAGTTATCGGTTGGTACCTACCATTTTTTAAAATAATGTTTCAATCATTGATCTGATTATTTTACTTACCTTCTCAACCACCCATTACCTAATCATTTTTCCAAATTACAAATCTACCTCAAATAAATTTAATTACATAGGTACCATTTATTTAATTTAGGTACATCTCTACAATTTTGGAGATATAGAAGTATTTTATGTTATTGTTCTTTAGAATATAAGTTACAGCCAGCATTTGTTTTTGCACAGCTTTTTGTTAGATTTTAAAATGCACTGCCAATTTGTTACATACTTACTCGAAAGAAAACATCCTCATTACGATTGCTATCCATTACCTATTGTTGTAATTGTTCATTGACACCATAAAAAAAAGAAATAGTTTTTATTTTTATTGTATTTCAATATTTTCATTGTTTGGTGTTATTGTAATGTTAATATGTATAATATTAGCACTTTGGCCATCTTACTCTTTTTTTCTACGAAACTAACAGTGAACAAATCAATTTGAATGGATTGTTGAATATCTAAATTCCAATCTGAATAAATTCTTCATTATTGGTCTTCATTTTCGATTTTATTTCCATGAAAAATCCTTTAGTTCCAGTCACTGCTTTAAAATAATTATTGAAAATACATATTTACAATGAGGTACAGGTTTTTAGAATTTTCAATGAAAACTCCATTTTTCTCCCAGTATGTGATTGAGATTCGAAAATAGGCAGGTAGGCATAATGAAACATGGAAGGATAATCGAAACATCATGTGGTTGAATACAGTTTTTTAGGACGTCCCTCTAAAGCTACGTCATATAGACTAGGCTTCTGATATCAAAGGGACGGCTTATTGATATTGATCCAGGTGCAAAAAAAACCCAAGAATGAGAAGAAAAAAAACCGTATAGAAATCTGTTTCAGCCCAATTCAAGACTGAGTAAGAAAAAAAAGACCATAGGTGTGTGAGTGTGGGTTGCTGGGGTAATTGGGGAGTTCTTATTTCTTTGGAGCTCGTTCACATCCCAATTCAAGTCAAGGTCATACATCCCCATCGCGCAACCCAGGCACTCTCTAGGTGAACGAAGTGTGGGCCTGATGAACCACTGGAGATTAGGGAGTGTGGGGGGGGGGGGGGGGGCTCCTGTCAACTGGTCTCTCATCCCTTTTCATTGTGTCTTCCCAATTATGAATATGACAAGCACAGAGCCTCATAACCCCCACCAGCCCATTTACAAGGGGGGTTATAGGGGTGGCACTCGGGGGGCACCACTGGCACTGGCGTCGGCCTTCCTCTCCCTATTCTATGTCCTCATCTTTCTATAAATACTTCTTCCTCTTCCACTGCTTGGCAAATGGTCACCAGTGCGTCCATTGTGATAGAGCTTTTAGCACTAAGCGTGGCTCAGTGCCCACGTCTAACAGAAGCATCCAAAGAGGCCAATACTGCAATACATTATAGAGGGAGAGCGGCCCAGGTATGCTTTGCAACAAACGGCAGCCCGTCACTCTTGCTAAGTCAAAATAGAAATTAGCGGTGCCGCAAAAGCACAGCAAAGTGGATTTACTATCCCATGACTACTTCTAGAACACCTCACGGAGGAGGCCAATGGCCACACAGACGGCATGAAAATGTCCGTAGTCCTCAGACATAATGCCCTCTGGAGCCTGCTCAACCCACTAGGAGGAAATGGGGAGACCGCAGGTGAAACAGAAACAATACCGAGCACACTGGTCTTGATCGGTGCGTGTATATAGGTACTTGGGACACCAAGTGGGAAGCCCAACCAAGAGCACACAGCAGAGCAAACATCACTGTCTAACTCTAGCAGGTTCCCCGCTGTAAGCCTACCAAAGACTAGCGCATAGGTTAGCTTTGGCAGTAAGTACGTTCGAAGGAGGTGCAGCTTCTGATAGAGCTTCAGTGGAGCTTATTGCTCCGTCAAGGTCCACACTACTGTGACTATGGTGGCCTCACCCATGAAGTCGACCAGGATCGGAGGGAGATAGGAGACCGTCCTATGTCAAAACGCTCCTCAGCCTTATCATTACTTCTCGGAATTATCTTACCCCCTTCACCCACAGGAAATTTCCATCATAAAACTTCCAGCATGAAATGTGAAACTCCTCATACCTACCTTCCGAAATTACACCGAATTCATAGTTGAACAAAACAAGGAATCACGAAAATCTGACGAGATTAGTTCAAACATCATGATTTATTACTATTACCCCCTTCCGTAATGAAATTCGAAACTCCAGCTATACAATTCAAAACTAGACCAAATTCGTCGGTGAAAAAATAAAAATAAATAGTAATAATAAAAATAAATAAATCTCAAAAATCGTACAAGAATAATTCTTGTTAAAACAGTTATTGTTAGAACACCATGATTTATCAGTATTACCGCCTCTATTCAACCCCTCCCATGATGAAATTTGGAACCCCTGACATACTTCCCAAAATTATATCGAATTCGTAATAGAACAAAATAAGAATAACGAAATTCGGTCAAGATTTGTGACTCGGGCAGCTCTTGAAAGAATGGTAAGTATCCCCTCCAACCCCCACCTTGACAGAAAATCCGAAATGTCAAAAGTTTGTAGCACAACTAGAAAATCGGTAGACAATTTTAGCCCTGGTGACGTCGACAAAATTTGTCGAAACCCACAAAGTTTCGGCTTTACCTCCTTCTATTCTTCTTCTTCCACCTTGGAATTCAAAATGTCCAGGGATTTTAGCACAACAAAAATTGGGATAAGAAAGAAAGAATGTCGAATATCGGTTGAGAATTGTGAACACGCACACGCAAGCAGGCTTACTATTAATTACTTACTAATACTTACTTACTTAATTTTAATGTGATAAAAGAAACAATAAGTATTTATTTTAAGAAATTTTGAATTTTATATTTTGAATTTTGCCTCCCTGAATAAGCTCCAGTTTCTGGGGAGAAACGTTGGAGAATAATAAAAAACCAATTCAATGTCAGAAAGGCTTTTTTTTCTTTTTTTTTTTCAAGTCTTGATATAATTTGAAATGTCCAAATAAAGAAACGTTGGCAATTATGCAGTTTAAATGATGCCACATATCTGAGCAGCTATGATGAACCCTCTCCAACTGCTGATCGTGGTACTTATGAAGAGGATTCCACATCAGCGAAGCATATTGCAGGATTGGTAGAACGAATACCCTGTGAAGCGTTGAAACCGCAGGTATCTGGTCAAAATCTCTAGCACTACGCTTAAATGAAGCCCATTTTTCTATTTTAATAACATTTATTGTAATGATTGCTGTTTGAACGGAGACCACCGTGAAGTGGGCGGAGAGACAGTACTGTCCCAGACGTTTGACAGAATTCAACTCTTTTTCTGGAATTATTTCACGAGCTGTGAATAACAGTACTCGCAAGATTGAAGGTCAAAATAAAGATGCTTTCGTTTAATTAACCTCCTCTAACTTCATTTGGCCTGTAAGTTCAAGTCGTCAATAACACTCAAGACTTATGAAACAAAAGGAGTAAAGATGACAAAATAATGAAACTATGACTACTTACGTACCTCGTAGCTACATAAGAAAATAAATCTATCCCTTCATTGGTAGATTCCAAAATTTGGACGCAAAAGGCAAAGGCGCATAAACGGGCTAGTCTATCTCGTCATTTCTAAGCCGAGAATTTCTTCATTTCAACATCTAAAGTGTGATGACACAAATCTATTGCTGATGCATCTACATTTATGTGTTTACATCAAAACAACATATCTCCAATCACGCTTCCTACATCATTACAACTGTCTTAGCAAGAAACAAACTCATAAAAACCTTTGTTTACCATGTTAATTAGGTGCTAAAATAACTTACCTACCAGTAGTGGAATGATTCAAGTTTTGGCGTGATTTTTGAGTAGATAATTGGGTAGATAGATGGCATCGATAAGACAAGCCCTTTCCACAGGTTCACGTTACCGTTTAAAACCACATTTACTTAACATAATGAAGAATGAAATCACTGTTTATTCACGTACAAACGTTATGTGAGAGCATAACGAAAAACTTAGCCAGAAGAACTTACCATCTGAGCTTACCAGTTTGCCTAGACCTGCTCGGCAGTGTCCTTCTTTTCAGCTGACAGATGTTTCACATTAGAGAGACTGATGGATTCAGTAACTAGCACCATTGATTGGTAAGGGTTCATCTCTCGCCGTCAAGACTGAATGCTAGCGTGAATGATACCTATTGCTTAAAAAAAAAAAAAAAAATCTCAGCTTTTTACTGGTGCAGTAAATTTTACTCTTACTTTGCTAATAAATTAGGGGACAAAATTATGGAATGTTGAAAAAGTTTCAGTCATGCAGCACGATCGTACAAGCGCATTTTCGTCAAATTACCTTATGTTTTTGAGTCTGTTTTTTCTTCCTGGGAGGCATGGTTTCGTTTCTCTTGTGAGATCATGTTCGAGTAACTAGTAATGTTTATGAAACGATGTAATGAACATGCCACAAAGAGTTATGTATTTATTAGAAGACAAACCAAAACGCAAGCACAAAATCAATTATGATTATCCAACAGTTGCTAAGATACACGAAACTCCTCAGTATGGTGACCCCTTTGACAATTTAGGTAAGATAAGGAAATGTTGCTAGGCCAGCAATCGGTCATTCGGAATGTTCCAGCTGCTGATAGATTCGTAGAACCTGCGTTCGTGAATAAATGGAGCACAGAAGTGTTTGCACTGTGGGTTTATGCATCCTCCACGGCATAAATGTTCCATGCATCCTCCATAGGACGAAAATGTTTCAAATGTGGGCATGAAGGGCACTATAAAGGGACTTGTAGAAAAGATAAAGAAAGGAAGCTACCAAGGAAATAGAAATGTATATGGAAGAAGCCGGGCCAGTGGGTTCGTCGGGGAGCTCACGGTAAACGAAATCAATGATTCCCATTGTCCAATCTTAGATTCAGGTGCAGATGTTTAGGTAATTAGCAGAGCTTTGGCTGATTATTTAAGACTTGAAAAGCAAAAGATGGATCGGGTGCTGTATGGTCCCACCACAAATCTGAACAGGTATGTTAAGAGAGACTGCAGCTCCCTTCTGTTGATGAATTATAGTCGAGAATTGAAGGTGTAGGCCCTTTTCGAAGCTGGACGCACATGATGGATTACGGCATGTCCCATTAGCCAAAGATTCGTGTAAGTTAACCACATTCATTACACCATTTGGGCACTATTTTTTTAAACGCCTCCCATTTTGAATTTGTTAGGGAGTAGAGGTTTTCCAGAAGCGAGTTTTACAGATCATTAGTGGTGTCATAAATCTTGCCGATAACACATTAGTATTGGGCAAGAATAAACAAGAACAAGATACGTGGTTGAATACGGTGCTACAGCGTCTACCCGAGGATGGGGTGACTATAAATAAAGATAAATGTCAATTCAATCTAAAAATTATATAATTTTTAGGGCATCCCTCCGACGAGAAGGGAATTCACCCTGACCCTTCTCAGACTAATTCTATATTGAACATGAAAAGACCTCAAAATGTGCTGTATTGAAGAAAGTGTTTAGAAATGATAAACTATATTGTTTGGAGGGTCTATTTGGTGTAAGCATGAACTCGGTTTCGATGCTTAGCTGCAATATAAATGTTAGGATATAATCAGATAAGTCAAGGGTAAATGCAAGAATTCAAATCCATGGGTGAGAAATAGTATAATTACAAATGGTGAACCTCTGTAATCAATTGAGTAATCTATATAAGTATTGTATTGGAATTATAGCAATGCTACTACAATGTCTCGTAACAAAATGTGGCAGGGTATAAGTAATTATAAAAAAAAGAACAGACTGACAGTGAAACATTAACTTAGTTTGGAATAATAAAAAAATGTACTTACCTTAAATGAGGACCCCACTCATCTGTGAATTACATGATCGATATGTGTACTTAACCTAACCTAAACTTGATCCTCATCAGTGTATAGCAAGTGATATTTTTTCTGTTATGTTCATGTATAAACACGTGCTTCAGGTACCAAGGTAGAACATGTTCACCTACTTCAGATGCCAGATCAATTCGATAAATACAAACTCGTCACTGTGCCAAACAAATTAAATAGTCTTGAAAATCGTTGACCTTGAAATGAAAAAAGTCAGCCTTAGTCCCTCACACTTCCCTCCTAAATAAGCTCAATCACCGCCATCTCAATATATTCATTTTTCACATGAATCATAGTATAGTAAATAGAGTTTCTTAATTTTGATGGATGTACAGAACGTGATTATTTTAGTTTGTGATTACATACACGTATAAACACTATGCACCTCAAGTTATAAATAATTTAGTGGTCAACTGCAAATGCAGGATTAACTCTCCTAGGAATGTAAAAAACCGTCAGTCTTTTACACTGAAATAGTCTTCCAGATCTTGCAATGACAAAAGTCAAGTCTTTGAATCCACAGCATCTCTTAAAATTCAAAATTAGCCTCCCTCCACTGTCATCTGTATTTTCACTTCACAGTGCATTAGGCATAGGATGGGACTACGTTTTTCCATTGCCCCTCCCATCACCCCACAGCTTGGTAATGTGGCAGAGCTCATAGCAACACTTCATTTTGCTACTGGCGCTTGATACAACAACATGGACCTCAATCAGCGACCCCGCCACTTGCTTAGGCGCACTTGCTTCTTTATGCTGCCAGTGATCCAGCTTTTAATCGCTTCCTTGTTGACGATCTGGGCTGCACTGTAAGTACAAACCTACTATTATGTTTAATTGACTAAAACAGGGTGTCTAGTGACCGTGTAATGTCAGGGAATTTAAAACTTCTGGAAAAAGTCAAGAAAAGTCAGGGAACTAAAAACCGTGAAAATGGTCCCTAATCAAAATTGTATTGTTTTTATTCGTGAAAATGTTGTTTATTATAGGTAGTAAAAAATTATATTTTATAACAGTGAATATTTATGCATTTTTTATACTTATTAAATGTGAAATTTAACTTTGACTAGAGAAATGTAGAGGTCAAGAATTTCTTGTTCTCTACGGAATAAATCAGGACAACGTCAGGGAATTTCATAAAGGTAGTATGCTAGACACACTGTTTAAGATTTGAAAAAATTTGGCTAACCGTGATCACCTATCACATTTTACAAATAATGTTCCATGAAATTCGGTAAGTATATTGTGATCACGTAGTATTGATCTACCTACTCGGTGATGGTTCTTCTTGATAAATCGTTACTTCATGCTAACCTCTACCAACCTTTTATCAATTTGAGGGATAAGCAATATGAAGCGTGGAAGTGCAAAAAGGTCTGTGCCAAAAACAGGAAACTCTCGTTTTTGCAGTTTACAGGTCTATATGCAGGCCAGTGATACAGCATATCGGCCCATGGCACATACACCCTTTTTAAGTAACACGCCCACACACGCGGGGACTTACATAGTTTCTGCATTCTAAAATTTTGAATGTCTATGACTGTTGCAGTGCGAACTTCATTTATATTTAAATATAATTAACTATAAAATTGGTCTAAATGTTCATCTAATCATAGGTTATCAGGGAAAAATGTTTTTTCATCAACTCAGTCAAGTTCCTCCGATACTATTCACGTCTAAACACCTGGATTGGTCTGCTAAAAAATTTGGCAGAGGGCACTTAGACCCTTCTGCACTTCCACGCTTAATTTACAACTGTTGCTCACAACATTGTGTTCTTAAAATACTTGAACAAGCTTCCAAGATTTTTCAGGTTTAGGAGTAAGTATTTCTGATTTGAAACCAGGAAACTTAGGGTATTAATATTGTGGTTCTATTTTACTCTTCTTGAAAGTCTATCCAGGGCTACGGTTGGTTTTATACTTTTTTTTTACTACAGGCAGTTTGCGAATCGTGCACGGAGCAATGCGAGTTTCTAATCTATCTCTTTTTCTCCTTACTAAAGCGTATACTGTTGCTGACTCAAGTCTTATCATACATAAAGTTCTATATTACAGTATCTTCGGAGGTGCCGTCGATAAAAAATGCCATGAGTCATCTCAAACTGTACGAAGCCACTATCTACTGAGCAGAACACAATCGCATTTCTCATGAGATTATTGATTACTAGGCTATTAACGTTTTATCAACCGCCTTGTCCATTCCTTATCGCACTTCATTTCTGAATATAGGATCACGTTATCACCCTAATTTATTTTTCTTTTTATACACGGATAATTGCCCAATCTAAATACGAAATACTTGAACCACAACAATATTATATCAAAAATAAATAATCAACCCTTCAACACAAAATATAATATTAACAAAGGACCAAGGAGTAAAATACATCATATATTACAAAAGAAAACGAAAAACGGGTACAATCAATCTAATATAATAAAGCTAAACAGCGAGAATGATGATGATCAAAAAGATCGCCCATTTCCGCTCAACAGAACACCAATATATTGGTACCCAAATTTAAGCCCTGGATCTCCTGACCAATGTGTAAAATCTTAGTTTTCCAAAATTTCAAACCATATTCGTTTAAATTGAGAAAGTATGTCATAAAAAGGTGGTTAGATTTAAAAAACAAAGGGTGGCCCCCCTCGTCTAAAGAAAGGGATTTTTGCAACCTTCTCCACGCCTCCTACATCCAAGGTGTGGGCGGTTCCTGTCTTTGCCAACGCTCCCGCCGCCACCTCCTGCACGACAAGCGATAATGGGCGTTCTGTCAGAATAATCTCGCCAAAGAGGTGGGCGGTATAAATCTCACGAAGTAGGTGGGCAGTACAAATATCGCCAATGGGGTGGGCAGTATGAATTGGATTATTATTACACAGTATAATTGGATACTGATTGGCGTCAGACCGAAACGGGTGGGCACGTCAGGCCGCAATGGCGGAGGTTGGCAGGCGAAGCCTGCTGGGGGTGTCCCCATAGTTTAACATAACATTACAAAAACATTTTGGCACGTTTCTTGAAAACCCCATCACTACCCCCTATCATATTCACATCATTGAAGCTTTCACAGGATGATTGAACACTCTTTGCGTTCACTTTAGAGGATCGTTCAAGAGATAGTTCGTTGGAACAGTTCGGAGGAAAAAGATGATTTTGTCATGTGTGAATACACAATTCGCTGAGAAGCGAGGGACAATCAATTTTGTCAAACAAGAGTGTACGAACAAACATCACGACAGTCAATTCACGGCGACTTTGTAATGTATTTAGGCCCGTCAGGCGAATCATTTCTGAACCGCTGAAATAGTCTCAGCCTACCCCCATTGATGATATTTGACATTGATTGCTGCATATTTTAGGAACAGACGCTGAATCCACGTTGTAATTCTATTTTACGTGCGCTAGAGAGGGTCCGTTTCATATTTCAGCATCGCAGGGTGATTAGGACAGAAATTGACCTCACCCTGATCAGGGTTGTTTTGCACATGTTAGTTATAGTCGCGGTGTTCTTGAAAGGCCTCGTTTCCAATTTCAGTATTGTGGCGAAAAGAAAAGAAATTAACCACAGATTTATATCAGCTGATCAGGGTAATTCTGCAGGTTTTAATGCTAATCTGCGTGCTCTACAAAAGCTCCGTTTCAATTTCAGCATAGTAGGGTGATTAGGAAATAAACTGCCTCACACCTCCCTCATCTGATCAAGGTGGTTGCGCAAGTTGTTATTCTATTCTCCGTGCCCTAGAGAGGCTCCGTTTCAATTTCAGCATGGTAGGTAGATTAGGGAATGAATTGACCTCACAGCTCACTCATCTGGTTGAGGTGGTTTTGCACGTTCTAATTCTATTCTGCGTGCCCATTTTCCACATGAAAGTTCATTAGGTTTAATAAAGATAGACCATTTATGTGCATAGAATTGCTATCCGAAAAAGATAATGTGGAACCACGAAAAGTTTAGTTTTAAGAACATTTTAATTTTTCAACTCATTCTATCCGTCCATGTTTCAATATGTGAGGAAGTTATACTGCCCACCCAACTTGAAAGACGGTTTATTCTGTTGGAAATGACTATCGAATGCGGCACCTTATGTGGAACCACGAAAAGTATAGTTTTAAGAACATTTCAGTACTAAGAAAACAGTCTGATGTTGAATGTTTGTACGTATTTGTTTTCCAATTCTATTTTCCTAAAGGTAGTCCATTATTTATGTGCGTAGAAGGGCAAACGGGAAGACAGCATCGGAAATCGTCATCGGAACCCCTACAGGTAAAAAGTCGCAGATTCCTGATACGGCTCACTTAACTTCTCATTAAAATCACTTCGCCTGCCTTCTCCTCGCATTTTGTCCAACTTCCTGCCATTTTTTTCGATATCTGATTTCGGATTCAGATTTGGCGAAATCAAAAATGTATTTTGCTTACAAACACCGTCCCAAAAAACGTCTCTTTATGGGGTCAATTTCATTGACAAAAAACTAAGTTTTTCGTGGATATTTTCGAAAAAATGGGTCCGTACTCTTTCATTTTTTCACGCGTTTTCCGATACTTTTTTTGTGATCTGATCGCACCCGTCTTCCTCGTACGAAAACCTACGAAACCGGTTTTATCCCGGAATTTTCGAAGGCCGTCTAGAGAGGTAGGGGAAGCGGGGAATTCGAAAAGAACGGGAAAAAGCGCCCGTCGAAAAAACGTCAAAAACGGAATTTTAAGGTTAAAAGAGTGGGGAAAACAAAAAAAACATAGAGTATATTCTGACCGGGAGATTTCCAGTCACGATTTAAAAAACCGTTCGGATCCCTTCCGCGACACAGCCGTGGAAGCGACACAGACAGACTCACAGACAGACAGAGTTTCATTCTTATAAAATAGTATAGATAGAGATGTTTGTTATCAATGTTCCAGATTCGTCTCAGCTAATATCGAAGTGGTACATTACGTAACAATGGGAAACCCAGAAGGAAACAAAGTCTACGTGACCAGGTCTCAGGATATGGACGTAAGTGTGATAATAAATACACAATATAATAACTTAGTTGTAATAACTGTAATGTGTAAACTAGTGTAATAACTGTAGCATTTACAAATTTATTTAAAACCTTTAAAAACTCATATCTACCCTTTACGTAACTATTTAAACGTATATATATATATATATATATCACGCTCAATGTTAATACGTCATCTATTCAGTCCGGAGGGAACGAATCGAGCTCTCAGGAGGAGGGAGCAGTCATTTAGACCACTGATAATTCCTTGAGTGGAAATTATATTATAAGATTGTAATTATCGAAATACAGCTGTTAAGGACGCAAAAACGAAACTGTTTTACATCTAGAAAAGGAACGTGGTAGAAGAACAGCATAAAATCGCAAAACTAATGGTTAACAAAATATCGCTTATGTCTAAATGCGTCAGAGTACAAGATTATCTTCTTCATGCACGGGAACATTCATAGTTCAATCTTTACAATTACATACGAAAGTCTCTCTTGTTTGGCACGCGTTTCTTTCTTCCTTGTTATTATTTATAATAACAAGATGATATTAATTAAGGGAATAGTGCGACTCGTATTCTTAATAATTTCCAATTTTTCGACAAGGTTCGCTATTTTAGCAATTTTCGAAATTGTTTCAAACCAAGCAATGTTCATACCTGAAACAGTTTCGAAAATGACTAAACCGAAATAGCATAAAGATCAGAACGATTGTGAAATATTATATTTTAAGTATGAATTTGGATCTACAATTAATTCAAATGGAAGTAGAAGTTGCGACATAGGTACGCACCTAATCAATATAGGGTATTTTCGTCCACTAAAAACTGTCTGATAGATCATGAAAAATCGACGTTATAAGAAATTCACGTTTCTGCATGTGCACAGACTACTATTAACGCTACAGCTATGAAACGGATGCCTATGCGACTTTTTAGGAACTAATCCGCACAAGCCCTGAAAATTTCATAAAAACCGGTCCATTAGTCTCAAAGAACCGCCAGTGTAAATTAATTATAGTTTTAAGCATGCACCATAGTTATTACTCAAACAACCGAAGTATAATTCATTAGGAATATTTCTGAACATATATCCAACCAATATGTTATAAAAATACACGTTCGCGCAAACGCGTAGGCTTGATTGAGCCGACGCAACGGCAATGAGAGTTATATGGGACCGTTTAGGAGAAAAACCGCATAATCCCGAAAATTACATCAAAATTGGATTATTACTTGGTATAGTACTGGGCGTGATAAGGATTTACCACAGACAGGCAGACAGACAGACACGGAACCAAAATTGGTCAACAAGCTCTGAAACGTAGAAAACCACTGGAAATGTCGATTATGGAATACAACTTTTTTTCAACTGATTTAAAGATTGCAAAGCTTCTTTACCTTCTGTAGTGAGGAAGCAATATACGGCTGCAGGACGCAGCGGTCTAAATGACACTCGGACCTAACGGATCAATGATCTTGTCTGTAGGTCTGTACATGGAGCAGAAGTACGAGCCTTCAGATTCTCCGACTGCCTTGAAAGAGCTCAATGTAAATTTTTAAATCACGATAAATAGCAGAATTGACATTAAAATAAATTTACACTAATATTGATCCGACGGCAATGGAATCTACTTGTATATGGGAACGTGTAGGAACTAACTTGCACGATCCTGAAAATTTCATCAAAAGCGGCTAAAACTTGCTAGCGTATAAAGAGTTGGCATAGACCTTCAGACACGAACCTAACCCAAGCTGATTAGCAATCTCTGATTCGCAAAAAACAACTGAAAATTTTGGTTTTGGAGAGAAAAAAAATGTTCAGCTTCCTACATGAACACAAATTTTCCTTCAAATAGTTATTAGAAGGAGTTACCTATTACATATATATATTGGTATTATCCTACTTATATTATTATATTCCTATCAGTTACGTTGTTGTATACTTATCTAGCTAAATACCTATGTGATGAGGAAACCACGCTCATTTCTAGCTCACATTGCATGGACAAGATAAGATTTAGTTGAATTTTTAACATGCAATATGTTTTTAGTCAGTTTTATTTCACAAAAAAGTTTGAAAAATTGCTGAGAATGGCTGAAATTATGAATACTTCTCTTAAATCTCTTAAATGAAGAATATAAGGTAGAACATAAAATTTCACGTATTAGAACTGAATATCAAAAATCTTACGATTTGTTGTTATTGCAGAATATCATTTGGCAAATGTTTGGTTCCCATAACAAAGAACGTCATAATATAGTTTTGAGAAAAGATAATGTTTAAATTTAACATTTAAGGAGAACTGAACAATTTGCTCATGAGGTAAATTTGAACAAATTTTTTAATCACCAGATTGGTCAACAAGCTCTGAAACGCAGAAAACAACTGGAAATGTCGATTATGGAATACAACTTTTTTTCAACTGATTTAAAGATTACAAAGCTTCTTTACCTTCTGTAGTGAGGAAGCAATATACGACTGCAGGAGGCAGTGGTCTAATTGACTAGCCTAGGGAGGAGAGAGCTGCCAAAATGACCGCAAAAACTATGATGTTGGCGAAGAAGGGGAGAGGAATGGGACATGACACTAACTTATTATTCCTCATCCCGAATGAAGAGAATACTGAAGAGTGAGACCACGAGGCATGGACTACCTGTATTTCCACCCCATACCCTATCAAAATTTTTGATGAGTGGTCTAAACAACATCCATCCGGACAGAAAGTTAATTGTACATTAGCAAAATATGACCCTTTCTACAGCTCAACGATATTCGTTATCAGGTAGATAAGAATCTGACATAAAGTACCTACTCGTGGGAGGAGTTGAAAGCTTGAGTTTGTGCTTGGAGAGATAGAAGCAGCACTGGTTACAGTCACATCACACCGAAAGTTCTCCAGGGAGACTCCTTGAGCCCTCTTATGTTTTCACTTTTCATAAATGACTTGGCTGGATGTCTGTCGATTAAACGGTTGAGAGGCGTATGTATTACCCATGAGGTGGAGTCTGCTGCCCTTTTCTATGCGGATGATTCGGTGCTGTTAAGTCACTATAAGTTCGATCTTCAACTGAAATATCGCTTTTTAAGAATAATGCAGTACCCACTAAGAAGTTAACGGTGAACTGTACCAAAACCATAGTTGAAGTCTTTCGCGCGGGAGGTAAATTGAGAGAATCCGTTAAACTCTACTACGAGGAAAAGGCAGACATTAAACGAATACATCTACCTGGGAGTTCCATTAATGAGCAAGGCCCACAGAGAGCCGAAAAGCGGGTAGTGCAGCTGTGCGAGCCTCCGAGAAATTTGGGCCAAAGCTAGGTGCAAATCCTAGGGAGCTATTTTCGGACCTTTCGAATCAATGATGTTGTCTGTAGGTTTGTATGGAGCAGAAGTACGAGCCTTCAGATATTCCGACTGCCTTGAAAGAGCTCAATGTACAATTTTAAATTCCGATAAATAATAGAATTGACATTATAAGAAATTTACAATAATATTGATCCGAGGCAATGAAATCTACTCGTATAAGGTATCGCGTTGGAACTAACCAGCACAATCCTGAAAATTTCATCAAAAGAGTCTAAAACTTGCTACGTATAGTTTTGGGCGTGATAAAGAATTAGCACAGACCGTCAGACACGAACCTAACCCAAGCTGATTAGCAATCTCTGAATCGCAAAAAACCTCTGGAACGCAAATGACTGAAACTGCACGAACACAAATTTTCCTTCAAATAGTTATGAGAACGAGTTACCTATTATAAATATAAATATATATATATATATATATTTATATAAATATATATATATAAAAGTAGTATCCGAATATTCATCCTGGGCCACCGACTTCAATCTCTGTTGAAAATGCTTTTCTGTTAAATCTCTGATAAAAATGATTCCGACTTCAATCTCTGTTAAAACTGATTTTGTGCTAAACCCTGTTAAAAATGCTTTTCTGTTAAATCCTGTTAAAAATGCTTTTCTGTTAGACCCTTGATAAAATTTTTCAACACAAAACATCAGAACACATTTTTTATCACAAAACATCAGAACCAGTGACTTTTGGGGGGTATGTTAAAAGAATAACTTTTATAATAAAAATGGCATCGATCGAAATTTATAAAAAAGCAGCCAAAAAAACTAACTACTCGTCGTTTAAAGATTTGGATAAGGGGGCTTACGATCTCTTATCAAATTGTATACAAAATACGGAATATGGTGAAACTGTTGTTGTTACTATTAATACTGAAAATGGTGAATTAAATTTATTTTTACCCAAGACAATTTCTGGTCGACTTCTTGAACATGTTAGAAACGACCCGGAAAATCACCCCAAAAAAATTATTTATAAAGGAATTGATAAAAAGACAAAGGCTTTTCTTATTGACTTTGAGTAAATATTATAATTTCTTTATCGTTTATATAAAGAAAATCTTTATATAAATAACCCTTTCCCTCCAATCACCACAAATTCATAAAAAAATCATTTTTCTATCCTAAAAAATGTCATAAAAAATCATTTTTCTATCCTAAAAAATGTCATAAAAAATCATTTTTCTATCCTAAAAAAATGCCATAAAAAATACTATGTAAACATAGTATTTTTTTCAGAAAGAGAATTGTAAAGTTTCCTTAAGAACTTTTTAATGAACACAGCTCATTAAAAATAAAATCTCCTTTATACCCCCAAGCATTCTGAGCTTTAGCAAGCGTAAAAATTATCCTCAAACTGCTTCTTCAGTATAGCTTTATACACAATATAAGCCACTTTTCTAAGTTGATGTTCAGTGGCATTTTTAGGAACCTTAATATTTTTTTTATTAAGGTCTGCTTCAACTTTTTCTTTTGTATGGAGTGGTGGTTTACCATTGATACCCAATAAACGTTCTTTCAACAACAATTTACTAAGTCTATACTCCTCCAATTCATGTAAAATATTCTCTAGTGCGTCAAGGTTTTTTTCATAAAATTGAAATTTAGGTGTCTTTACAAACTTCCAGAAACCTCCATGTTCTTTACATAAATCTAATGCTTTGTCGTCTAAACCCATATCTCTTTATTTATTATAGAAAATATTTTTTTTTCCGGGGACTCATCTTTAAGTATTCAATTCAGATGAGGGGTATGTTAAAAAAATAATAGTTTAAAATTGTTAGTTTTAATGAAGGTTCTTCATTAAAACATATTGAACAAGGTTGTTCTGAGAGAAATGAGTCGATCTCTCTTTGAAATAGTGCCTGCATGCGCCATCTATCGTTTGAGGGGTTAGTTAATATGAGAGGGAGAGAGAGAGTGTCCGGGGAGGCGACGAAATCTTATCTGGAACCGGTTTCATCGCCCCGAGCCTGGTCCCCCCTCACTGACCTCATTCGTCCTCGGAATTTATTATTCAAGATAGCGGAGCGTGTTTATCATCTCAACTGGTCGCTTTTGGTGTGGTGGGTAACAATCCCGCTTCATAATACAGAGGTTGTGAGATCGATGCTCGCCTCAAACCGAGAAATTTTTTTTCCTTAATAGTGAGGATACACTCTCGACGAGGTTTTAGATGTCGTTATTAGCTGATGGGCCCTTTAAGCTAATAATTAATCTAATCCCACCTCGACGGGAGTGAGAGTCGACCTTATCGTCAAAATCTCCTTCCTTAACTGTTCTGCTCTTAATTTCTACTTAAAAACAGCAAAAACCGAAACTCCAACGTAACTGAAAAAGCCAAGTTGGAATGACTCATGGACTTGAAACTCCATCGAAGTCGTGCAAGGTTGCGCCATTCAAAGATCCCCTCTTATAAACAGAGGTAGAGATCGTTCAGGAATGGATGCTGTGTAGAAATTAAGAAGCCAGAGAATGTGCGGTTAAGTTGGGACATTTTGCTGAAATTTCCTTTGATTTTTTTATGGGAATTCATTTAATATCACTTAGGCAAAATATTTTTAAAATCATCTGCTCTGAAGCTCCTTCTGTGATTGATTCCAGTTTCATGTGTAATGTAGATGAAAACTAGAGTCATTAAAAATATTATAATTACGAATATCTTATCGATAAACAATGAAAGATTCAAACAGTCCATATTTATCATAAAAAAAATTTAAAATTTCGTGAGTTGTAATTCCTCAGAATAAAAACTTCCTTGAATTTCCTCTCCATTTAAATCTCTTATTCTATAAGTAACAGGGTTCGTTCTTAAAATCTCAGCTATTTCAAAAATTTCTTTTGTCCAATTTGCTTCATATTTATTTGCAAAAGTTTTCTTCGATTTCGTAATTCTTACACGATTTCCAATTTTAAATTTCTTTTTTCCATTTTTTCCACTCTTTTTAAATAAATATCTCAGGATTTCATTTTCATTTTTCGCGTCAACTTGAGCAGGTGTCATCCCAATAGAACGATGAACATCCTGTTTGTTATACTCATTAACTAATTCCTGTAGAATATCGATCCAATTTTTATTTCCATTCACCTCGAAACGAATTTTCATTTTCTGATTCAAAGTTCTGTTAAATCTTTCTATAATTGCGGATTTTTCTAAACTTTCCGTGTGATACATTTTTATGTTATACTCGTCTAAAAGTTCTTTGAAAAGTCTATTTTCAAATTCTAAACCTTTGTCCGTGTGAAGGAGTTTAGGGGTAGAATGGTTATGAAATTTCACATTTTCCAAAACGTCTTTGAAAGCTTTTGAAACTGCTATTCCGTTTTTCTTTTTCAATGGAATTGACCAAACGTACTTTGAAAAAGTATCAATGATATTCAACATGTAACCGAACCCCTTGTTTTCATTCTCGTATTGTTTCATTATAATCAAGTCCGCAGCCCAAAGATCATCTTTTCCATGAGTAACAATTTTTCTTTTCTGAAATCTTTTTCTAACGGGTTTATGTAACTCTTTCGCAAATTCTAACTTTTCGTTTTCAGGTAAATTTATAACTTCAGTTTCAGGAATTACGTTAGTTTCCTCATTCGGATTTTTTATAAATTTACTTTTGTTAGTCTCACATTTATCACATTTTGCTGAAATTCTCCACCTTCCGTTCACAGTTTGTACAATTTCCGCGTTTATATTTTTTGTTCTTTTCTTACACTTATGGCAATAAATTTCATCCTCCATGTTTTATTTAAGTCTAATACGATTTTTTTAATGTGTCCGGTACCTTGCCTTCTATAGCCCAATCAAAAATGGCACGAATTGGTGCTTTTTCTCCGTTAGGATCTTGAATGAATTTGCTCTTATGAGTTCTGCATTTAACACATTTAGCTGAAATTCTCCACCTTCCGTTCACAGTTTGTACAATTTTCACGTTTATATTTTTCGTTCTTTTCTTACACTTACAGCAATAAATTTCATCCTCCATGTTTTATTTAAGTCTAATACGATTTTTTTTTTTAATGGAGATCACTCCATTAAAAATATATAGCTTATAAAATAATTATAAAATTTCCCGTTTAATCATATTTTTAGTCGGGTCGTACACAAAATTCGATCCACTTACAATAATAGCGTAACACGTAGTACCTTCTGCGCTACTTGTTGCTGCTGTTACAAATGTATTGAAATCAACATTGAGCATCAAATTATTGCTTTTACCACTAGATAGACTCTGAGGTTGATCAGACAAATCGATGCTAAAAATTGGATATTCTTTTTTGAAAAAATGAGGCATGATGTATGGAATAGATTGTTTAGAACTTATAGTCTTTTTGAACTCTAAAAATGCATCGTAAGCCAAACCATATCTATTTTTATTGAAATCTAAATCCTGCGTTTCCTCAGGATACCTTCTACCTCCTAATTCAAGCCAATAATTTTTCACATCTTTATGATGGAATTCAGAATTGTTTTTTGTCTGATCGTCCAAAACATCAGTTTGAAATACCACAAAGCACCATAATGGGTTATTAACGTTTCTGTAAACGCTAGATAAATCGAACTGTAACGAGTT
This sequence comes from Adelphocoris suturalis, assembly GCA_030762985.1. Lineage (NCBI taxonomy): Eukaryota > Metazoa > Arthropoda > Insecta > Hemiptera > Miridae > Adelphocoris > Adelphocoris suturalis. Next base: position 100,114,852 of record CM061041.1, on the reverse strand, counting down.
TCCAGTAACGTTCCTAACTATGCATTGCCAACTTTTAAATTGGAGTTTATACGGAATGTTTCTCAAATCTGTGATCAAATTAACTTTTGCTTCATCCATGTATTCAATCACCGGAACTCTCAAAACGAAAGACTTAATTTCTACAACACCTTCATTAGGAATAGGAGATTCTCTATCTTTTTTCCATCTAAAAATAATATTATTATCGCTGTTTCTCACAAAAGTTATTTCAAAACCTCCCTTGAAAATTGGAACTGTTAAATCTTTGAAAAAACCCAAACCTAAGTCACCAAGGTAACCAACAGCATTGAAATTCCCTCCTCCGATAACTATTGAGTTGAATCCTGAATTCATACCTTGTCCGTTATAATCTTTTGGACATTCTTGAGTAGCAAAACCTTCCACCAAGCCACAAATGCCCGGATTTTCAATTTCATCTACTATCACATTGTGTTTTTTCACTTCTATACTCGAAAACATATGACCTACGAAATTATCTACCAACTTAACAGTATCTAAACCTGAATACTCCTTGGTTGGATCTTTTGACTTTAGAACTCCCTCCACGTTATATTGTATATCTTTAGACAGAAAATCGTCGCTTAAATCTATTTTGAAAATTGTTCTTTTATTCTCTGCATTTAAATTCTGAGTTGAAGTTGGATTAATGGTACGAAATTGCTTTCGCACAATAAAGTCTTGATATTTATCAAATACCTTTTTAGTTTGATGCATACTTTATTATAGTAAATATAATTTTTTTTTAGACCCGGTAATTTACCGGGTCTAAAAGTTTTAAAAATTTCTTTTAACGTGAACAGTATAATTTTTATTTACTATGAAAAAATTAATTACTTTTCAGCAACAAGTAAGCTTTAATATCGTTGAATCGAATGGGTTCGTTATTTCCCGTGGTCGTTGACAATTTTATCATATTTATTTCTTTCAGTCCTTTTCTTAGTGGAATGAAAACTACTTTCTTTGGTTTTTCCGTGTAAATAGTATTAGGTGACAGTGGTTTCTCTATGAAAGAAACGTGTAATAACTCATGTTCATCGTGCGAAAGTGGGTGTTTCTCGTGATTAGTAAAGCTGTATTCCGTAATGTTGCAATGCCATTCGATTATTTTGCTCGAAAATACGAGTTGAGTAGCATTGTTATTTGACACGTAGTTGGTGTTCTTTTTGAATGAATTATCGGAACAAGTTCTCAATTGGAATATGTCACAAAAGTTACCTTCATTTATAATTTTCATATCCATGGGGAAGTTAGCTGCAATTCTGTAACTATCGTCAGTTAGGTGTTCGAGATTGAATTTCAAATTATTCGGATTAACTTTCTGTATATCTTTCTGTATATCTTTCTGTATATCTTTTTGTGTAGCTTTTTGTATTTCTACCGTCTGGTTTTCGGGATTTTTCAAAGTATCTACTTTCGCTAACAAAATATTATGGAAACTAGTCAAATGACTAATCAACTCGGCTTTGAACGAACTCATTGTGAATTCGCCATTAAGTTCATGCACATAATCGTAAGTTTCATCGGAGAAAGGAAATATGAATGAAAACTTGAAGTTTTTTATCTCAAACGTTTTCCTAGTTGTAAACATCAATGCTGACATGCCCAACTGATACTCTTTATTCGGATCGAGTGGAATCGGTTCCTCAAACCATATTGTATCTCCTGAAATTTTTATAAACATTATTTATTTATTATATAATATATAATAAATAAAATGAGTCATGAATACAATATTGATCCTCATCCATTTGAATCAAACAAAGTTCATAATGGATTACTACCGCTTCCTCTTCGATGTTTAATAGTTGGAACAAGCGGATGTGGAAAAACCACTCTATTGTACAACCTGATTACTAAACCATGGGGAATTCCCCATGACAATCTCTACATATGTTCCACAACTTTAGAACAAGAATTTTATAAAGGCTTGAGAAAAAATAGTGAAAAAATAGAGGCTAAATTTGAAATGAAAATAGTGCATTTTTACGATAGTTGCGACGAACTAATTGTACTAGATGAATGCCTACCAAACAGTCTTGTAGTTTTCGATGATTGTGTTAATGTTGAACATCAACGAGTTATAAAAGATTATTACGCGAAAGGGCGTCACAGGAATATTTCTTGCATTTATCTAACTCAATCATTCACTAAAGTTGATAGACAGTTGATTAGAGGCAATCTGAATTTCCTGTGTATTTTCAAGCAAGATCCAGATTACATGAAAGTGATTTATGATAAGTATGCTGGAACAGATTTTACTTTCAAACGATTCAAAGAAATATATAACGAATGTTGGGACGATGATTTTGGATTTCTAACGATAAACCTAACAAAACAATTAAAAGACGGTCGATACATGAAAAAGTTTGAGAAAACGTTTCTCGAGTCGGTGAATAAACGGTCAAAAACACCGTTAAACGATCAAAATAACCGTTAAAATAACCGTTAAAATAACCGTTAAATTTGGATTTAAATATTCGACAAAAAAAAATTTTTTTTACTATAATAAATGTCTACTGAAAAACATTTACAAAAACTTTTGTTGAAAAAATGTAAGGAAATTAAAAAAAAGATTGAAACTCGTGATGATTCAGAAACTAGTAATCAATCTGATGATTCAGAACCAGAAAATAGAATTTTCCTGAAAAAACCTAAAAAAGAAATGACTGTCAAGGAAGCTAACGAAATTCAAAAAAAAAAACAAGAGTTGAGACGTGTTTTCCGAGAAGCTAGAGTACATAAGTTTAACGAAAGAGAAACTCGTAATCAACCTGATGATTCAGAACCAGAAAATAGAATTTTCCTGAAAAAACCTAAAAAAGAAATGACTGTCAAGGAAGCTAACGAAATTCAAGAAAAAAAACAAGAGTTGAGACGTGCTTTCCGAGAAGCTAGAGTAGATAAGTTTAACGAAAGAGAAACTCAAGAAAAGATGTTTGCACCCATCACTGAAAAAGTAGTTGAAGTAATAAATGCTGTGAAACAAGTTGATGAAGACATCATAAAGAAACAAGAAATTGTTCCCTACAAGCCAACTAGTTCTCCTAGAAAGAAAGTTGTAACTTTTGGACCAACTAATACTTTTGACATTAATCCAAACGAAGGAGCTTCTGCACTAGTTGATACTGTGCCAGATGATACCGTAGTAAACACGAGAAGTAGCTTATCAAGCATCATGGATATGGTTGATAGAAATGAAACCCCATCGAATAGCGTTGGTCCGAAAGGAATTGGTCCAATTGCTAGACTTTACATCAGACAGGATGATAAACAATTTGGTATATGGGGAAAAGAGGACAAAATTTACATCGGAGACCAACAAATTCAAGTAAATGGAGATACAATCATCATTCAAAATGAAACTTACAAAGGAACTCACGGATTATGGCGTTTGTTAACTGATCCTCTAGGACCTGATCCTGATAAATACACTCAAGAGGATTTGAAAGTTTACAAGAAAATTCTCATTCAAACGAACTCTCTATACCAAAAGAACGATCCAACTACCAATAAAGTAAAGTCTAGTACGGGGAAAAAATGGAAAGAGTTGATCGCACCTATTTGGAAAGAAATCAAAGCAAGTAAAGTTGGTTCGGGTTTGATAGAATATTCCGAAAATCCAGTGGAATTTAAATACATCGATAACCTCCAACAGCTGCTACAGCGTTTGTTCTATTTGCACGCACAAGAACGAGCTGGTAATAACAATTTTCACAATGAAAAATTAGGAATTGTAAAGTTTATAAGCGATCAGTTGGAAAAAAACATAGATAATCCCAAAGGAATAGAATATCTGATGAAAGTTGTTAACAGTTTACCGAAAGGAATTATTAAAAGTGGATCCGGAGTTTTAAATACTTTGCTGAATAAACTAGATGGTTTCGTACCTGAAATGCATTTACCCGGATACAACTATTGTGGCCCATTTACAAAACTAGATGAACGATTGAAAAGAGGAGATCCTGGAATTAATAAATTGGACGAAGGCTGTAAGCTACATGATATATTTTACAGAGATCACACAGACGTGAAAGAAAGACACATAGCGGATAAAGCACTGGAGGAAGTAGCAAAAGAAAGAATGTTCGCGAGTGATTCAAGTTGGAAAGAAAAAGCTGCTGCAGCTGTAGTGATGGGTGGAATGAAAGGTAAACAGGTTTTAGGTATGGGAGTTGAAGGTATGGGAGTTGAAGGTATGGGAGTTGAAGGTATGGGAGTTGAAGGTATGGGAGTTGAAATGAGTAAACGGTCCTTTGGTATGAGAGTTCGTTATTAAAAAAATTTACTATAATAAATAACTATGATTACGAAAAAAATAGATTTAACCGAAAATCAACTAACCAAAATGCGAGCCGCTTACAAGAAGCGCAGAAGTGTTACAGTTCGTTTGGCAGCGAAACAAATTTCAGGAAATGGAAAACATAAAATCAGTCTGTGGGAAACTCAATCAAAAGCATTTGAAAAAGCAAGAGGAGAAAAGAAAGGAATTACGTTAACTTTGAATTATGAACAACTACAATTGAATCACACGGGTGGATTCTTACCATTGGTGTTTGCAGGAATGGGAGCACTTGGAGCGTTATTAGGTGGAGGTGCTGCAGTAGCATCTTCAGTAATAGATTCGAAACATAAAGCTGCTGAAGAAGCGGAAATAAAACGTCATAATCTCGAGATGGAAAAACTAGCTCAAAAAGCAAAAAGTTTAAGTATTGGATCCGGTTTAAAAAAACGAAAAAAACGGAAAACTACCAACCTTTGAGTAATTTAGATTTAAATCGTTTCGCGAAAAATTTTAAAATAAAACATTTCCGAGGTATTTTCATGAAAGATGAACTTCCTGATCGATCTAAACCCGTTGAATGTGGAATTATTAATTTGGAAAATTCTTATCAAAATGGTAGTCACTGGACTTGTTATTTTAAAAAATCCGAAAAAGAAAAATATTATTTCGATTCCTATGGAAACGCACCACCTCCTAAAGAGTTGGTAAAATACTTGGAAAATAAACATATTTTTTACAATTCCGAACAAATTCAAAAGTATAATGATCCTCCAATTTGTGGACATCTGTCTTTGATAGTGTTAAAAGAACTTTCAAACGGAAAAGATTATGAAACTGTTTTAAAAACATGCAGAGGGAAATTGAATTCTGAAAAAATCTTAGTATAATATTGTTGTTTTAATGGAAAATTTCCATTAAAACGTTTTTATTAAACAAACTTGATGTTATACATGTCTCTCCCATTTATTGATTTGGTGATTCCATGGTACACTAAGCAAACACCGTACTCAACTAGAGCTTGGAGTTCATTTTTATCAAATTTTTGAATACATCTTTCTGGTATGAACACTCTAAATTCTCCTAGATTGGCTATAACAGCCTCCCACGAGTATTTCGTTGACACAAATTCAAAGTTTATGATTTTGTAAGGTTTTCCGATTTCTAGTTCGGAAAGTTTGTTTGTGTTGTTTTCAAAATTAATTTTTTTCAATAGCTGCTCCCTATTCATTTCCATTTTATTATAGAATATATTCTTTTAAAACACAATTCCTTAAAGAGGGGGGGGCCAATTTGGCTCCCCTCTTTAACTTTAAAGTCGAATACAAGTCGAGAACATTTAAAGAATATTTTTAAAACTCTTAAAGTGGGGGGTCCGATTTGGACCCACCCTCTTTAACGTTAAAGTCGAATACAAGTCAATTAGATTTTTAACAGTAAATAAGTAGCCCCCGTCGATTCGACGGGGGGTCCTATGTAAAGACGAATACAAGTCAATTGACTAAAAAAGCCGCGGTCGGAAACCCGACCGCGGCTTTTTCATTTCATACGAAATTTTGCGGCTGGAATTCAAGCCGCAAATTTTGATCTCGGTTAACAATAACGAAACTACCACAAACTTGATGTTATGCATGTATTTTTTCATTTTTTGATTTGGTGATTCCATGGTAAACTAAACAACCACCGTGCTAGTTAAAAGGATCTCTACTATAATAGACAAAAGAAAAAGGTGAGGGCGATTCGCCCTCACCTTTAAGAATTCAAAAAAAAAAAATGAGGGGCTAGTTAAAAGAATATATTCTATAATAAAATGTATGATGCGAGAAGACATTGTGAAAAGTGCGATGTTAGCACTACTTATAAAAATTGGGCTAGACACCTAAAGTCTAAGCGCCATGAAAAAAACGACCCGGACCGGACAATGACTATCAGAAAACCTAGGAAAGCGAAACCTGTATTTGTAAATCCGAGGAAATTACACAAAGTATTTAATTTTAGTGAAAAAATATTTGAAAAAGTATTTGAAAAAAGCAAAGAATCTAGGAAAGCGAAACCTGTATTTGTAAATCCGAGGAAATTGCACAAAGTATTTAATTTTAGTGAAAAAATATTTGAAAAAAGCAAAGAACCGAGAACTGAAGTTGGAGAAAAGGAAACTGCATTTAAATCTAGATTAGTGACTTACAATATTAAAAATACGAAAGGATTTAAAGATGCTTACAAATTTCTTGACAGTATTAAAAAAATCGTAACTGGTTTAATCAACATGAAACTTAGAGAAATGAAACTAAAAGTTAATGTAGTTTTAATCGCAGAATTTAAAAAAGGGACTAACGAAAATAATATGGAGTATCATGAACTCAATTTCAAAACTAAAAACGTAATAATATTGCAGTCAGCAGAAGTACCAAATTGTTACGAGGAAATGAAACAGAAAATTCTAAATGAAATGGAAACGTTCGAAATAAAAGGATCTCAATGGCAACTTCACAAAATCAAACATTTAGAACTGAACGTTAACAAGTACACTCCTTTGAGAGGATCGTCTTACATCCCACTCCCTAATTTTCTACAATATAGGAAAGCAATTATAAATGTGAAAAATGACGATAATAAATGTTTCCTTTGGTCTGTTCTGTCTGCACTTCATCCAGCTGACCAACATTCGTATAGAATAGGAAATTACATAACATGGGAACATGAGTTTGATGAAGCGTTGAAAGATATCAGTTTTCCTATGAAACTTACGAGTATAAAATTGTTTGAGAAAAGAACTGGGATTTCCATAAATGTTTACTGTCTGGATGAAAAAAATATTATAATACCCTTGGAAATAACGAAAGAGGAAAAGGAAAGGCACATTGACTTGTTTTACTTGAAAAACGAGGAAACTGAACATTATTGTTGGATCAAGGACTTATGGAAACTTGTTGGTCATAGTCAGCTAACAAAAGATCACAAACGAAGGTACTTGTGTAAAATGTGCTTGAATAGCTTTGGAACTCAGTTCAAATTAAACGAACATAAAGAATATTGTGGAGCTCATAAAGCTGTTAAAGTAGAACTACCAGAACCTTACGATAATGTTTTACAATTTGAAAATTATAAACGCTCCATGAAAGTACCATTCGTTATCTACTCGGACTTTGAAAGTTTTCTAAGCAAACTTCAAACTTGTCAACCTGATGAAACTAATGCGTTCACTAATAAAATTCAAAAACACGAAGCTAGCAGTTTTTCATATTACATAAAGTATTCCAACGGATATTATAAACCTCCAGTCGAATATTCTGGTCCAGATTGTCCAAAAGTATTTTATCAGAAACTGAAAGAGGAAGTTTTACACATTGCTAAGGAATATTACGATAAAATTGTACCCATGAAACCATTGACAAACGAACAGGAACAGGAATTCAAAAATGCTAAATCTTGTCACATTTGTGATAGAGGTTTTAACGAATTGCCTCCAATGTTAGAAAAGAAACTTGATGTAATGAGAAAAACAATTCAACACTTTATTGATAAAAAGAATGACAATCAAGCAGATATATATATTGAAGAATTAGAAGTTTTTAAGTCAAATATACCTGATAATTGTATAAAAGTAAAAGATCATGATCATTTGTCAGGAGAATTTAGAGGTACCGCCCATTCTCTGTGTAATTTGGAGTATCAATGTCCGAGATTCGTACCTGTATTTTTCCACAACCTGGCTGGGTACGATGCCCACTTATTTATAAAACAACTCGGAGAGGATGAAGGGGAAATACGATTGATTCCAAATACTGAGGAAAAGTACATTTCGTTTTCAAAGATTCTTAGGTACGACTCTGGAAAATTTAATGAGAAAGGAAACAAAGTAATGAATAAAATTGAAATAAGGTTCGTGGATTCGTACAAATTTCTAGCAAGCTCTTTGGAAAAACTAGTGGGAAATTTAACGAAAGATCAATTTAAGGAACTGGTAAAACATTTTGGAACAGAGAACTTGGAGTTGATGACAAGGAAACTAGCTTACCCATATGAGTACATGGATAGTTCGGAAAGGTACGATGAAACCTGTTTGCCACCTATAGAGAAATTTTACAGCCATCTAAATAAACAAAATGTAAAAGAAAACGAATATAAAAATGCACAAGAAGTTTGGGAAAAATTCGGTATTAAAAACATGTGGGAATTCACCGCGCTTTACAACAAAAGTGACATCTTACTGCTTGCAGATGTAATGGAAAATTTCAGAGATATTTCCCTGAAAACGTACAAACTAGATCCTGCATGGTACTACACAACACCTGGATTCTCATGGGATTGTATGTTGAAAATGACAAAAGTTAAATTGGAACTGTTGACCGATTATAATAAAATTTTAATGATAGAAAAAGGAATTCGCGGTGGAATATCTCAATGTAGTAACAGGTACGCGAAAGCAAACAATAAGTACATGGGTGAACAATATGACCCATCTAAACCTTCGAGTTACATAGCGTACGTAGACGCTAACAACCTTTATGGATGGGCAATGTCCAAATACTTACCATCTGGTGGTTTTAAATGGGTAGAGAACTTGTACAATTTAGATATGGATAATTTAGATGTTGAAAATATAAGTGATGAGTCTCCCAAAGGTTATTTTCTGGAAGTTGACTTGGAATATCCTAAAGAACTACACGATTTACACTCGGATCTACCACTTGCACCGGAAAACAGGATTGGAAATACAAAATTACCTAAACTGATGACAACTTTGTACAACAAAGATAGATACGTTTTGCACTACAGGAATTTGAAACAGTGTCTGAGCATGGGGATGAAACTAAAGAAAATACACAAAGTTCTGGAGTTTGATCAATCGGATTGGTTGAAAGTGTACATTGACTTCAACACGGAACTGAGAACGAAAGCGAAAAATGATTTTGAAAAGGAATTTTTCAAATTGATGAACAACAGTGTATTCGGAAAAACGATGGAAAATATCAGGCAAAGAATCGATATCAAATTATGCTCAAACGGAAAGAAACTGGAATTATTGATAGCAAAACCTACTTTTGATCGTAGAACGATATTCACTGAAAATTTAGCAGCAGTTCACATGAAAAAGACCAAAATTCTTTTCAATAAACCAATCTACATTGGAATGAGTATTTTGGACATTTCAAAAACTCTAATGTACGATTTTTATTACAACACGATAAAGAAACAATACGGAGAAAATGTCAAATTGATGTACTGTGACACGGACAGTCTGATCATGGATATAAAGACTGAAGACTTTTACTCGAATATTAAAAACAACATGATTGATCAGTTTGATACATCCGATTATCCGAAAGAAAATGTCTACGGTATACCTCAAGTGAACAAGAAAGTACTTGGAAAATTCAAAGATGAAATGAGCGGAAAAGTAATGGAGGAATTTGTCGGACTAAGATCGAAACTTTACGCACACAAAACGTTCGAGAATCAAAAAGAAACAAAGAAAGCGAAAGGGATCAAGAAAAACGTTATTGAACAGGACATTAAATTCAATGATTTCAAAGAATGTCTGTTGACCAAGAAACCGATCTACAAAACGCAAATTATGTTCAGAACAAACAAGCACGATATTTATACCATTAAACAGAACAAGAAAGCGCTCAGTGCCTACGATGATAAAAGGCATATTCTGGAAAATGGTATGGATACTCTTGCTTGGGGACATCATAAAATTGGAATAGGAAAAGAAAATTTCGTAGATCATCTGAAGGAGCTTATGAAAACACAAAACGAGAAAGAAAATGGAATTATAGGTAGGATTAAAGTAAATACTAAATTATAATTTTTATAAGGGATTCTTATAAAAACCTAATATTTTTCCATCTCCTTTTCCATCTCCTTTTCCATCTCTGCTCTTACTACAGATTCTCTTACAAATGTAAATATACTGTGCACACTTTTTAGCATATTTTGATTATCCTCTTCGATGCATTCAAAACAAATATCACCATTTAGTACTCTAACACCACAATTTTTGCAAACGTTAATATTTTTGAAAGGAGTAAAATTTAGAATGTTTTCAGTTAGTTTATTTTTTCCATTGAGAAAGTTACGTTTCACAGTTGCTAAATCCAAAAACTTATGATACTTCCTCACGAAATAATCAGTCAGTTCTCCAGATTTAGATACTGCCTGCCACTCGCTCTTGGAAAGACAATTTCCATCTTCGAGTTCTCTTAACGCTTTAAAGTATTCCATTTTATTTTATAGTAGAGATCCTTTTAACATACCCCCCAAAAGTCACTGGTTCTGATGTTTTGTGATAAAAAATGTGTTCTGATGTTTTGTGATGAAAAATTTTATCAAGGGTCTAACAGAAAAGCATTTTCAACAGGATTTAACAGAAAAGCATTTTTAACAGGGTTTAGCACAAAATCAGTTTTAACAGAGATTGAAGTCGGAATCATTTTTATCAGAGATTTAACAGAAAAGCATTTTCAACAGAGATTGAAGTCGGTGGCCCAGGATGAATATTCGGATACTACTTATATATATATATATATATATATATATATATATATATATATATATATATATATATATATATATATATATATATATATATAATTGTCAGTTTCTGGGTGAATAGAATAACGACGACAGACCGTGGTTTCTCCTTAAAGAAAACATTTATTGATTAGAATCACATGTTAACTAGGTATCTGCTTCATGAATATTCCAAAAGAATTCTTCTTACTTGAAGAAAATAGGTTTTTATAGTCGTTTCTTCTATAAGTTCAACGCGCAAATTACAAATACGAACAAATTGGAAGAATTAAACTTTACATACTTGTTAACAACCGTGGTCAACACAACGTTGTTACGAAACGAAATAACAAACAAACAATCAAAAGTGGAGTAGGTCCTTCACTTTTACATCTCCCCCCCTCGGAACGGCAACAGTTTGCTACTATGCACAAAATTAGCTTGAGATCTACGTCGATTGCAATTGACTTCATAAATAGTAGATGATACTCTGCTTAATACTGCAAACGGTCCTCTTCTTATAGGGTCTAATTTGTTTCTGTTGAGGCGATTCCCCGTTTCCACGTAAACCAAGTCTCCAACTTTAAATTTGTGATCTCGTCTGTTTGTATCCATTCTTGCTTTATTGATCCTGTGATTTTTCGCAGAGTTTTCGAGTGCTATCAGTCTGTCTTGCGTCAAATCTTGCGGTTGACAGAGAGTTTGGGGTATTATTGAACAATCATTTCCTGTGAGCAAGTATAGTGGGGAGAATTTCGTCACGCTATGGATTGTTCGATTGTATTCATTGGTACATTCTTTAGCAAGACTGGACCATGGATGGCTTGGTTGTTCATCTCTTTTACAACGAATTCGGTTCACCAGAGTTTGATTGAGCCGCTCATTCAAACCATTGGAAAAAGGGCAATTCACTGCTGTGGAAACCAGAGTTACCCCATTTCTATGTAGGAGTGTCTTAAATTCTTTGGAATTTATACCTGCATATTGATTAGCGCGGATAATTTTGACCTTATTCTTTTGTATAATAGGTCGTAAGAAATGAATGAGATCCTTAGCTTGTTAACCCCTGGAAGGATACGTGTATGCAAATCTCGTGAAATGATCAGCTAGAAAATGAAGATAACGTTTAGAAGAATGGTATCCTCCAAAGCCGCCTATAGTATCGAGTGACATGATCTCATATGGTTCTTTGGCCGGACCTAATTGCGATAACCGTCCAATATCTCGACTTCTTCTGGATTTATTCCTGTTACATGTACTACATTGGTTACAAAATTCATATATATATATTGGTATAATCATACTTATCATTATTATATTCCTATTAGTTACGTTATTGTATACCTATCTAGATGAATGAACCACGCTCCAGCTGATGAGGAAACCACGCTCATTTCCTGCTCACATTGCAGGAACAAGAAAAGATTTAAGTTGAATTTTCAACATGGAACATGATTTTAGTCAGTTTTATTTCACAAAAAAAGTTAGAAAAATTGCAGAAAGTGGCTGAAATTATAAATATTTCTTTAAAATCTCAATGAAGAATATAATATAGAACAAAAAAATTCACTAATTAGGACTGATTGGCTAAAATTACGTTTTGTTGTTATTGCAGAATATCATTTTGCGAATTTTTGGTTCCCATAACAAAGAACGTCATAATATAGTTTTGAGAAAAAAAAAAAAATCGGGGGGAGGGACTTTATAATTTGCTCATGAAGTAAATTTTTATCAACAGATTTTGAAATATTACCAATACATTTTAATGGGATTTAAATTCTGTTCAATTCACGAAATACTCAACCTTTTCTAGGCAAGGAGTGTTTTGGTTGTCCATTTGAAACGTTCAGTAAGCAAACGAGAACATTTCACACCACCACTCTACTTTCTAGCCCAGCGATGGAATGTTAATTAAATTAGGTACCTATTAAAGATATTTACAGCGCTGTAAAAGTTGGTTGATTGCTACAAACGAACAATCATCCTTTTATTTCCACAGGAGTTCATCTGTCTATGGGGATTGACTGTCGTTGTTTGTCTCATGATACATTCTGTGACATTAATAGTATTCACGAAAAGAATCGTTGAGGCTCTAAGACTCCGGGCACCACCTCAGCACCTGTAAGAGCGATATACGACGACCGGACCTTCGATCCCTTTAAGATTTCATGTGAGTTTGTTATGAACTAAGTATGACATTGTGGCTGCACATATAACACGATAATCGTTCGAGCTTTACCCTACAGCTCCACTCAGCGTGGAAAACCTTTATCAGGTGGTGCTGCATACAGGTATATATATATATATATATATATATATATATATATATATATATATATATATATATATATATATATATATATATATATATATATATATATATATATATATATGTAATATATATATAGGTATATTAACAAATTTTATTCGTAAACTAGTCAGCTGAGTGAGGGTGGGAGACGTGCATAAAAACTTTGATATTGAAAATCTTCTGCAATCGTTTATATTTACCATAATTTAAATCAGAAGCGCAGATATGCATCATCTCCTACACTTATCGAAGCTCGTGAAAACTTCTCCACTTATTCCTCACCCCGTAAATGCTCTTTCGCGCCTCCCCGGAACTCAAATGTAGGGATCCCCCACCAAATAGTCTGGATAGTATCGATTCAGCCTCCCAACACATCGATGCATTCAGATGCAGTGATGGGAGTCGATTGAGAGCGCTCTGGCTGTCTCCCTCAAAAGCATTCCCTACTGAGTAGCGAAGTACTGTGATTGTTCGATCGGTGTCAAGGCCTGGCGTGGTCCACTGGTTAGGATGGAGATTAAGGTCCTGAGTTCGAATCTACTGTGGTCAGAAAATTGTGTTGCTTCGTATAACTAATCTGCAGGTTTACTAATGAATTGATTGGAACTTTTTCGATTTCGGCGCTCAGGAGATCGGTTGATTTCAAAATGAGCAAACCGATGCATTAGGAGGCCGAATCGATACTATCGAGAGAGACTATTCAATTGCAGAATAGAAGAGTGGGGGATCCCTACACTTGAGTTCCGCAGAGATTCAAATGTACATGCTCATACTTGAGGCTTGAATAGGCAGACTAGCCCCGCCCATATGATGCCTTGATTACGAGACCATTTTTCAGACAATTGTGGTGGAGTATGGCCATCAGCAGAACCCACCAAAGGTGAGAAGGCTGCTTTCAAGCTTCTCCATATTTCCTTTTCTGCTGGTCTACCAGTAGACCAGAGCCACAGCCACAGCCACACCAGACCACAGTGCGTGTTACACAGGGGGGTGCATCAGTGTCCATGACATGGATATCGAACAAGCTCTTTGGTACAATTCCTCCACACATTCTCCATTAGTTATCCAACCACATCAGGCACTTCGTTGTGCTGGCGCTGGAGATGAGTCCGCCGGTTCTTACAATAATAGCGTGTTCCAAAGAGGATCTATCCCCACACCCATTATTGTTGGCAAACCTAAAAGCTACGCAGAGGACCTGGCGAACCTTTAATCTTGAACTGGTTTCTGAAGAATCCGTTAGTAGCGCTGGCATATCTGTTCCATTTGTACAATGACTTGAGACACAGAGACAGTTACTTGTTTCCATTTGGTGTAGGTATATGAGGAGAGTAACAGGAAGTTCACGCTACATACTCGTATTTTTGTTTGGCCTCTCTAATTTCCCAGTCTCCAGCGCTTTTTGTCAGTCTCATTAATACAAAGTGAAATTGATGAATGTCTAAGCGGATTTACAATGTACACGCCTACATGAAAATCTAGGGAAATTTCGCTGTAGAAGGATCTAAATTTAGACAGTTTTCCCTACAGGAGAGTAAAATCTATTACAGTCTCTTCAGACTTAGATACCTACTACTCAGCGAGGTGAAAATTTTGGTAGGTAGCGAAAAATCTTGGAAAATAATGGGAAAGTCGCCGGAAACATTTCGCATTTCGCCCGAAAATAAGTACCTAATTCGGAATCAATAATAGTCCCAGTAGATTCAAATTCTACACACCGAACTGAGAATTTTAAAACAAAATTATCTCGGGATAACCAAGTGAGCTTAGCACTGTACCGTGGAAATGTTTCGGTGTGGTTTTCCAGGGTAGATTTTAAGGCCACTGAGACTGTCATCGATTTCAACTTATTTTAATGAGACTGGCAAAATGCGCTTGAGACTGGAAAATTAGGGAGACCAAAGAAAAATTTCTAGCATGAACCAACAGTTCCTCAACCTCATATACCTGCACCAAACGGTTAAAGTACGGATATGCTAGCGGATTCTTCAGAAAATTGCAAGATTGATGGTTCTCCCCCTCCTCTCCAGCCAACGCATCGGGGAATTGAGTGGCAGATAAATCAAAGTGATGTAATTTATAAGTAATAACTATTATTATCCTTATTATGCTTCTATCTCGTTAAAATAATATTTTACCACATCTTGTCTTGTAAGGAGTCAGAGCAATAACATAATTCTATCACACAATTTTAGGCAGAGATTCAAACTAATTTGTAAACAATCGTGAATGTGACCAGCCAATCCAATAGCTACTTGTACAGGATTAGCATTAATTGCTTTATTTTACTAGTGATTTTTAATAAACCATTCATTCATTCATACTGCTTACCCAACATGGCACGTGCTTTTTCTTTCTTGTTTTTTAGAACAGTTCATTGGATGTTGGATATATATACCTACACCTTCAGAGTTCTTGGCATTACACCATTACTGTGTTTCAGGAAACCGCACACCACCATCTGTGTTGACGACACTGGAACCACGACCTGGACGACACTGGAACTGTGACCAATCAGCTGTTATGCGTCTGAACAAATTCGTCCATTTCGCTGAAGACCCTGGAACCGTCCAATTGACCAATTGTTTTTTAAATCAGTTCAGTATACTATTTAATAAGGAGTCACAGTAGAACCCCTCTTAACAAATTGCCAGCGAATCCTTTACATTTGCCCAGGAATCTGAGGGTTTCGTTATCCGATCTTGAAAACAATATCACCTATAAACCGCTAATTTCATCAGGAATGAAGAAACAACAAAAATTATTTACGTTATTGCAACTCATTTTATAAATTTATTCATTAAATCACATTTTTCATTAAATCCAATCTTCAAACAGTCACATTCATAGCCACTATCTGTTTTTTCATTGCACACCACATTTAAGCTTTCTAGTAAGGTTTCCAAGTTGCCAATGATACGCTGAAATAACGAGAGAGGGGCACAAAAAAGTCCGGTTATCAGGAGTTCTACTGTATATTTAACTTATCGGTTGGTACCTACCAATTTTTAAAGTAATGTTTCAATTATTGATCTGATTATTTTACTTACCTTCTCAACCACCAATTACCTAATCATTTTTCCAAATTACAAATCTACCTCAAATAAATTTAATTACATAGGTACCATTTATTCAATTAGGTACATCTCTGCGATTTTAGAGATATAGAAGTAATTTATGTTATTGTTCTTTAGAATATAAGTTATAGCCAGCATTTGTTTTTGCACAGCTTTTTGTTAGATTCTAAAATGCACTGCCAATTTGTTACATACCTACTCGAAAGACCAACATCCTGATTACGATTGCTATACATTACCTATTGTTGTATTTGTTCATTGACACCATAAAAAAAATTTTTTTCATTACTCATGTCAATTCATTCATTTGTTTTTATTGTCTTTTTAATTTTTGTATTTTTTTATTGTATTTTATTATTTTCATTGTTTGGTGTTATTGTAATGTTAATATGTACCTATAATATTAGCACATTGGCCATCTTACTCTTTTTTTCTACGAAAATAACAATGAACAAATCAATTTGAATGGATTGTTGAATATCTAAATTCCAATCTGAATAAATTCCTCATTATTGGTCTTCATTTTCGATATTATTTTCATGGAAAATCCTTTCGTTCCTGTTATTCATTTTAAATAATTATTGAAAGTATATATTTACAATGAGGTACAGGTTTTTCAAAAATTTCATTGAAAACTTTTTTCTTTTTCTCCCAGTACGTGATTGACATTCGAAAATAGGCTGGTAGGGATAATGAAACATGGAAGGATAATCAAAACATCATGTGGTTGAATACAGTTTTTTAGGATGTCCTTCTAAAGCTAGGTCATATAGACTATGCCTCGTATATCAAATGGACGGCTTATTGATATTGCTCCAAGTGCAAAAAAAAACCCCAAGAATGAGAAGAAAAAAAACCTTATAGAAATCTGTTTCAGCCCATTCCAAGACTGAGTGAGTAAAAAAAGACCATAGGCGTGTAAGTGTGGGTTGCTGGGGTAATTGGGGTGTTTTTATTTCTTTGGAAATGAAAACACCCTTCACATCCCAATTCAAGTCAAGGTCATACATCCCCATCGTGCAACCCAGGCACTCTCTAGGTTAACGAAGTGTGGGCCTGATGACCCACAGGAGATTAGGGAGTGGGGGGGGGGGCTCCAGTCAACTGGTCTCTCATCCCTTTTCATTGTGTCTTCCCAATTATGAATATGACATGCACAGAGCCTCATAACCCCCACCAGCCCATTTACAAGGGGGGTTATAGGGGTGGCACCACTGGCACTGGTGTCGGCCTTCCTCTCCCTATTCTATGTCCTCATCTTTCTATAAATACTTCTTCCTCTTCCACTGCTTGGTAAATGCCCACCAATGTGCCCATTGGGATTGAGCTTTTAGCACTACGCGTGGCTCAGTGCCCACGTCTGACAGAAGCATCCAAAGAGGCCAATACTGCAATACATTATAGAGGGAGAGCGGCCCAGGTATGCTTTGCAACAAACGGCAGCCCGTCACTCTTGCTAAGTCAAAAGTGAAATTAGCGGTGCCGGCAAAAGCACAGCAAAGCGTATTTACTATCCCATGACTACTTCTAGAACACCTCACGGAGGAGGCCAATGGCCACACAGACGGCATGAAAATGTCCGTAGTCCTCAGACATAATGCCCTCTGGAGCCTGCTCAACCCACTAGGAGGAAAAGGGGGGACCTCAGGTGAAAGAGAAACAATACCGAGCACACTGGTCTTGATCGGTGCGTATATATAGGTACTTGGGACACCAAGTGGGAAGCCGAACCAAGCGCACACAGCAGAGCAAACATCACTGTCTAGCTCTAGCAGGTTCCTCGCTGTAAAGACTAGCGCATAGGTTAGCTTTGGCACTAAGTACGTTCGAAGGAGGTGCAGCTTCTGATATAGCTTCAGTGGAGCCTAATGCTCCGTCAAGGTCTACACAACTGTGACTATAGTGGCCTCACCCATGAAGTCGACCCTCAAAGTACCGCCAGTCCTCCTACACGCATCGGAGGGAGATAGGTGACCGTCCTATGTCAAAACGCTTCTCATCCACCACCTTCTCCTTATTATGGCCTTATCATGACTTCTCGGAATTACCTTACCCCCCATTGAGCCCTTCACCCAGAGTAAATTTCCATCATAAAACTTCCAGCATGAAATGTGATACTCCTCATACCTACCTTCGGAAATTACACCGAATTCATAGTTGAACAAAAAAAGGAATCACGAAAATCTGACGAGATTAGTTAATACATCATGATTTATTACTATTAGACCCTTCCGTAATGAAATTCGAAAGTCCAGCTATACAATTCAAAACTAGACCAAATTCGTCGGTGAAAAAATAAAAATAAATAGTAATAATATAAATAAATAAATCTCAAAAATCGGACAAGAATAATTCTTGTTAAAACAATTATTGTTAAAACGCCATGATTTATCAATATTACCGCCTCCATTGAACCCCTCCCATGATGAAATTTGGAACCCCAGACATACGTCCCAAGATTTTATCGATTTCGTAATAGAACAAAATAAGAATAACGAAATTCGGTCAAGATTTGCGACTCGGGCAGCGCTTGAAAGAATGGTAATATCCCCTCAAACCCCCACCTTGATAGAAAATCCGAAATTTCCAAGGTTTGTTGCACAACTAGACTAAAATAGGAATCGAAAGAAATAAGAATCCCGAAAATCGGTAGAGAATTTTAGCCCTGGTGACGTCGACAAAATTTGTCGAAACCCACAAATTTTCGGCTTTACCCCCCTCTATTCTTCTTCTTCCATCTTGGAATTCAAAATGTCCAGGGATTTTAGCACAACAAAAATTGGGATAAGAAAGAAAGAATGTCGAATATCGGTTGAGAATTGTGAACACGCACACGCAGGCAGGCTTTTTATTAATTACTTACTAATACTTACTTACTATTTTTATCTTAAAAAAGAAAACAACAAGTATTTATTTTGAGAAATTTTGAATTTTATATTTTGAATTTTGCCTCCCTGAAGAAGCCCCAGTTTCTGGGGAGGAACGTTGGAGAATAATAAAAAACCAATTCAAAGTCAGAAAGGCCTTTTTTTTCTTTCTTTTTTTAAGTCTTGATATACTCGTAATTTGAACTGTCCAAATAGAGAAACGTTGGCAATTATGCAGTTTAAATGATGCCACATATCTGAGCAGCTATGATGAACCCTCTCCAACTGCTGATCGTGGTACTCATTGAAGAGGATTCCACATCAGCGAAGCATATTGCAGGATTGGTAGAACGAATACCCTGTGAAGCGTTGAAACCGCAGGTATCTGGTCAAAATCTCTAGAACTACGCTTAAAAGAAGCCCATTTTTCTATTTTAATAACATTTATTGTAATGATTGCTGTTTGAACTGAGACCACCGTGAAGTGGGCGGAGAGACGGTTCTGTCCCAGACGTTTGACAGAATCCCATCAGAAGTCAACTGTTTTTTTGGAATTATTTCACGAGCCAAAACCCTGTTGTAACTTGCAACATAGGTACCTTTGAAATCGGGACTAACCCAGTAATTTTTTTTTTGTTTAACGCTTCTTTTGGGATTTTTTGGAATGTCATCTACAACTAAGTGCATATAAGTAAATAAATAACAGTACTCGCTAGATTGAAGGTCAAAATAAAGATGCTTTCGTTTAATTAACCTTCATTTTAATTTAATTAACCTTTATTTTAATTAACTTCATTTGGCATGTAAGTTCAAGTCGTCAATAACACTCAACACTTTTGAAACAGAAGGAGTAAAGAGGACAAAATAATGAAACTATGACTACTTACGTACCTCGTAGCTACATAAGAAAATAAATCTATCCCTCAATTGGTAGATTCCAAAATTTGGACGCAAAAGGCAAAGGCGCATCAACGTGCTAGTGTATCTCGTCATTTCTAAGCCGAGAATTTCTGCATTTCAAAATCTAAAGTGTGATGACACAAATCTATTGTTGATGCATCTACATTTATGTGTTTACATCAAAACAACATATATCCGATCACGCATCCTACATCATTACAACTGTGGCAGCAAGAAACAAACTCATAAAAACCTTTGTTTACCATGTTAATTAGGTGCTAAAATAACTTACCTACCAGTAGTTGAATAATTCAAGTTTTGGCGTGATTTTTGGGTAGATAGATGGCATTGAAAAGACAAGCCCTTTCCACGGGTTCACGTTACCGCTTAAAACCAAATTTACTTAACATAATGAAGAATGAAATCACTGTTTATTCACGTATAAACTCAAAATAGGAAGCAGAAATGTGAGAACAAAACGAAACACTTAGCGAAAAGAACTTACCATCTGAGCTTACCAGTTTGCCTAGACCTGCTCGGCAGTGTCCTTCTTTTCAGCTGACAGATGTTTCACATTAGAGAGACTGATGGATTCAGTAACTAGCACCATTGATTGGTAAGGGTTCATCTCTCGCCGTCAAGACTGAATGCTAGCGTGAATGATACCTATTGCTTAAAAAAAAAAAAAAAAATCTCAGCTTTTTACTGGTGCAGTAAATTTTACTCTTACTGGTTATTCAACAGTCGCTAGGATACATGAAACACCTCAGTATGGTGACGCCTTTGAAAATTTAGGTAGGATGTTGCAAGTGGAAATGTTTTTAGGCCAGCAATTTGTTGAGAGAGAGCCACTGCAGCTCCCTTCTGTTGATGAATTTTAGTCGAGAATTGAAGCTGTAAGCCCTTTTCGAAGCTGGACGCATATGATGGTTACGGCATGTCCCATTAGCCACAGATTCGCGTAAGTTATAACAACATTCATTACACCATTTGGGCACTATTTTTTTAAATGCCTCCCATTTTGAATTTGTTAGGGAGTAGAGGTGTTCCAGAAGCGAGTTTTACAGATCATTTGTTGTGTCATTAATCATGCCGATAACACATTAGTATTGGGCAAGAATAAACAAGAGCAAGATACGTGGTTGAATACGGTGCCTCAGCGTGTAACCGAGAATGGGGTGACCATAAATAAAGATAAATGTCAATTCAATCTAAAAATTGTGAAATTTTTAGGGTATCTCACCGACGAGAAGGGAATTCACCCTGACCAATTCTATATTGAACATGAAAAGACCTCAAAATGTGTCGTATTGAAGAAAGTGTTTAGAAATGATAAACTATATTGTGAAGTTCATCCCAGATTTAGCAGTTCTTACAGCGCCTTAAGAGCTTTATTGAAGTCAGATATAGAGTGGATATGGGGTGATGTGGCTTCTGATGAGTTGAAAAAAGTTATTTCCTCATCACTGGTGTTTGCAACCTTCAACAGGCAGGCAGAAACCAGAGTCACTGTGGATGCCTCGTCATTCGGATGAGGGGCAGTTTTAGAACAAAGGAGAAATCAGGACGCATGTTGGCGCCCAGTGATCTACACTTCTTGAGTCTTTCCAAGACTGAATCCCGATATGCCCAAATAGAGAAGGAAGCCGTATGTTTACCATGGTCATGGCCGTGACCGTGTCATGGCGCGGGGTGTCGTGTAGGAAAAGTGTCATGTAGTTACTCAAGTTGGGCATCTCAGCAGGTGTGCTCCATGGAATCATCACTCGCGTCCTTATGGGCTCTTACCTCAACTAGTGATCATCTTGTAGGAACATTTCCTTTCATCCTTCCTCCTGCAACTACTTTCGTCTCTACAGCCAGTGTCGGGTAAACCTGGACATCCTCCCCACTTTTTTATTTATTTGTTTATTTTTCAATTTAATGGTGTAATGTTGTGCCCCCTCTACCTTTGAGGGGAGTTTTAAAAAGAAAAATGTGTGTGTGTGTTGTGTTCAGAAGGGCTACACGCAAGCCATGCGTCTGTACCGGACCTGAGCCGAATTCTATAGTGTTGTTGTAGGCCTGTGTAAGGATGACGCACTTTGATTTCGTGTGCAAGGCTAAGATTTTGTACTTCTATTGGAAATTAGGTCTAGGGATGCCGTAGAATCTATCAGAAATAGTATTGAAGTAGTTATAAGTAGTTATGGAAAGTTATAAACCATGAGCAGCAGACAATTCATAGCGAGAAACCGCTGGGTTATGGAGATGGTGTTCGAGCCCTAAATCTTAGAAAAAACTCATATTTCAGTTATCCTCCTCTCAAATTTAATAATGTTACATACTGAACAATACCAAATAGTTTGAAAAAATCTGCAAAAATTTATAAAAATAGAAACAAAAAATCAATTTTTTCCTATATTGACTCATTAAGTATGAATAAGATTGATTGCGATGCTTCCAGTGATGGTACTCACATAAAACCATGCCCTTTGCAACATTAACCACCTGGGAATTTAGATTTATGATCTTCAATGCCCCGTCAAGTAACCTTTTCCATATGTGTGTAATTTTATTAGTGCTTCCTGATTAACAGATTTCAGATAGTTGCCAGAGAGTAGTGTGAAATTTGTCAATCGCTAACTGAAATGAATAGTGGTTATATTCCTGGGAGGACTGTAAAAAGTCACGATTTTGCTGTCACAATAAAAATTAAAAAATGTGTAATATATAATTTGTACAAATATATATATATATATATCTTTATATATAATTCCGAACGGTCTTTGAAATTTTGAAGAACTTCGCGGTCCGATTTTAGTGTTAGACTGCTCATTCGAATCAGCAAGGCCCCAAGTTTGTTGCAAAAGTGTCGCCGTTCGTCTTTATACCCGCCTTGATCGTGTTCTAGGCGGTCCTTATCAACGAGAGTTGTTTATTAGGCTGTGGCGGTAACAACGGTTGTCATCAATTCACGGTAATTAAGAAACGTAGTGTAGTTACTAACATCTAGGAGAGTTATTTCTGAACGAAGAAATGGAAACTGAAGAACCTAGCGAACTTTATAAATGATTCCGAACGGTCCCCAATCAGCCCGAATCAGCACGGCCCCAAGTTTGTTGCAAAAGTGTCAGTAAGTAAGAAACGCAGTGATGGGGTCTTTTCTGATCAGCTGAGTGAGATAAATTCTTTTCTGTTCACTGTAGGAAGTTGAAATTTGATAGGTAGACTCTCTGTGACATTAAGAGACGCGTGAAGTGATGGGGTCTTTTCTGATCA
Organism: Adelphocoris suturalis; assembly: GCA_030762985.1. NCBI lineage: Eukaryota > Metazoa > Arthropoda > Insecta > Hemiptera > Miridae > Adelphocoris > Adelphocoris suturalis. Next base: position 100,091,617 of record CM061041.1, on the reverse strand, counting down.
GCTGAGTGAGCTAAATCCTTTCCTGTTCACTGTAGGAAGTTGAAATTTAATAGGTAGACTCTCTGGGACATTAAGAGACGAGTGAAGTGATGGGGTCTTTTCTGATCAGCTGAGTGAGCTAAATTCTTTCCTGTTCACTGTAGGAAGTTGAAATTTGATAGGTAGACTCTCTGGGACATTAAGAGACGAGTGAAGTGATGGGGTCTTTTCTGATCAGCTGAGTGAGCTAAATTCTTTCCTGTTCACTGTAGGAAGTTTAAATTTGATAGGGAGACTTATCAACGTCCTTATCAAGGGTCCTTATCAACGAGAGTTGTTTATTAGGCTGTGGCGGTGACAACAGTTGCCATCAATTCACGGTAAGTAAGAAACGTAGTGAAGTTACTAACATCTAGGAGAGTTATTTCTGAACGAAGAAATTGAAACTGAAGAACTTAGCGGACTTTATATAATTCCAAACGGTCTTTATATATAACACCCTCTTACAATCAAATAGAACCTCTTCAGAGCTGCCTATTTAAGAACGTTGAGATAAAATACAGCTCCTATAGCAAAGAGCTGGAAATGCAAATAACCTCATCTACGAGAATCACTCTATCCCAAAACGATCTCAACCAGGTAACATATATTTATGCCAGCATCACCGATCTTCCAAACGTCAACACTGCCAACATTTTAGTAAATTGTGTCGGTCCCGCCGATGTGTGCACAGTGTCGCGCAATGACGAAGAGTTGACACTCTACAAAATCCCGGTTAGGGATAAAACAGGAACCGTCAATCTTATCCAATGGGGGGAAACAATTCAATTTCAACTCACATTACATCGTGGCAGCACACCTCATTACAACCAAAAAATTCAAAAATATATTAGAAGCACAAATTGGACACGGCACCACTCTCGAAATCAATCCAGACACAGAACAAGGAGGAGCTTTGCTGGAGTGGTACCAGACATATTAGGATGAAGACAGCTGTAGCATCTCCTATACACAACTCAACACCAGTTCGACATCTACGAGCACTACCGATCAAGATACAATCAACGACATAAAGAAGGAGATAAAAGACAGGGACGCGCAGATTTTAACACGCTTTCAAAGAAACGAAGAAGACTCGAATTAGAATTACACCATCATCTCACCATGCCCAAATTCTGAATTCCCCGATTCAACTTTTTGTTTAGTCTCAAAGTGTCGAGGACCACCTCAACTGGTGATATTTATTTTATTACATTACTTAAATTTTGATCGGTATTTCCTCTTTTTTAATCATTTAATAACATCGCCTTATCTTTGCACCAGGTCACATAACGCCGCTAATAGGTAGGACTTATATCGTTACTCTAATGTGTTGAGTTCCTGTTAGGTACTACTGTTATACGGACTAGATTAGGGCTTTCCAAGCCCTAACAGGCCTCTAGTATTATATATTATTATACAAATATTAAAGACTACTGGACGTTACCTCAACTCACTTAATATGTGCTAAGCAACAACACTGGATAATCACATCATTCCCTCAAGAATTAAAAAATCTAGAGTGACCTGAGGTAGTTAAAAAAACAAAACTCAGACTTTTTAGGAGTCAAGGAGTAGATTTAACAGAAACTACGGAATAAAATACTCCTAGGTAATGGTTTTAAACAAGAATGGGCTAGTTTAGTTGTCTGACTTGCTAAACATGTTCTTCTGATTCTTGAAGTTAATTTCATAATAACTAGGATAATTTTGAATGGAAAATCTTGTAGTTTTGAGCGCAAAACTTGTTTCGGAAACAGATGAACGTCAGAGGGTCGATTGGTTTATTGATACAAAATATTAAAGGCTTAAGTGAAATTTATTTGGGTGATACATTATGATGTATTGTACGACAAAAGTTAAAATTTAGCTGGTTGTCAACTCACGGAGAAGAAACATTATGGAGCGGTCGTTCAGCTATGCGGACGATCGGAGTTTTGGTGACGATTTCTTGAAAAATACCATCAGTGGTGGTTAATTCCAGAATTATTCCAGTAGTATATCGATGGAAACATCTTCGTTCTTGATTTTGCTGTAGTTTCTGAGAAATCCGGCATACTCTTTATCCACAGGGAATATAAGATGTTGCTGTTTCGTACCAAGTGTGTAATACAATAGTCATGGTGTAAGAATATTGAGTCAATACCCTTGAATTCCGTCAAGATATCTGCTCATTCTTGCAAGGCAACACGACAGGTGAACAAATTGTTTCGTTCAACCTGTGTGAGAGATGAATATCATAGAGAGAGATGTGAAGGTGTGAACGAGTGAATTGATAACATTCAAATAAGCCGTCGTCAAAAATCTGCTATGATGGAATTCGTGTGCGCTGACTTTTCACGGGGGACAATCGGTGTTGCAATTAATACCTCTCTTGACAATTTCCTATAGCCCAACCTACTTGTTGATAGCAAAACCCAGAGCAGCAGTTTCCTATGCTTCCGTCATACTGACACGCACCGCCGTCTCCAATGCAACCGTAAGCTTGATGCATCAGGCAGATTGCCATCAAAGCAAAAACAACAAAAATAGCGAAATTCATGTTGAGATGTACAGAAATTACTCACAGTACTCGTGTTGCAGAAACTGGCTGTTACCGTGATCTGAAGACCCCCTTGCATGGTTGATTCTTTTATACTGGAAGAGCCTAATTAATTAAATTGGCATCAATTGAGATAAAGTCATAGGAGGAAAATGGTAAGACAATCAATATACCTATACGAGGAAAATCTATTGTATTATTCAAGGAGTTCCCTTCATTAGTTTAAACATCATACGATAATAAATTGTTTACATTTTCCAGGGACTGTCACTTTTGGTTGCTAGGTAGATATCCACATTGCAAAACACAATCTGGTTGAAGTACCTGCAGTTGATTTCTATGAAAACAATGTTCACAGTAATTTATCGGTAATGGGTTCAAGGGGTATCTGGACATGAGCCTTATCAGGCAATGATGTAAGTTGTTCCACTCGACTGGAACGAGCTCTCACTGTTGAATTGATTCGGGGTATCGGGTACTTCATGGTCGAATGTCATCCCTGTGAAAATAATTTTTCACAAACTTACTCCGTGGATATCGACTGCATAGTTCACGAAGTCAACAGAAGTCACCGAAAGGATTACTATCTGAGAATATCTGCTCTGTTGAATTTATTACTAGTGGCAATTTGCAGGATATCAGTACACCAAACGTGGGCGAATATCAAGGGGTCAATTCTAGAGTTCATTTCTATCAAAAGTTCCTTATAATGTTTATTTAAATAATAGCTTTGTCTTCGAGTTAGTAGGTAAATTTTAAAGATTTTTTCATGTTTTGTACCTTATGACATTAAAGCGGCCATAACTCCCCTAAGAATCATCGTATACTCAAAGCTTAGAACGCCGTTGGAAAAAGCGTTAAATTTCCTATCTGCCTACTGCCAAACCAAAATTTTTTGAGTCTACCTAATACGTAAAAAATGAGGCTAAAAAAGAAAGTTTTAATGTTTCTCAGAGTTTGAATTTTTTCTGTTTGTCGTTTTGGTCTTAATACAGACCATTATGGCAGGGCGCTTCACGAGGAAAACTTTCTCAAATCTCAGCTTTCCTACGGTATAGTCAATTTAACTTTTACTTTGGTAATTAAGGGAAAGTAACAATATATTGTGGAAAACTTTTTTTTTTTCTTTTCGCTTTTCAATGAAATCGAGGGTTTTTGTGAAAAATGAGCCTCAACGAAAATACGATGTTTCTACGTATTTTTTCACACTGAATCGAATGGTAACTTTTGTAGAACTCCCCTACTTCGTTATAACCGAGTATCATATTTTAACTTACAAATTCATAAAATTATCATTTACGTATCTTTCGGAGAAGTCATCGCACAGTGCAGACGCAGTATTTTTCTGCAGGGTAGCTGAGAGCTGGAGGTTCTATTTGGTGTAAACATGAACTCAGTTTCGATACTTAGCTACAATATGTTTGTTGGGATATAATCAGATAAGTCAAGGGTAAATGCAAGAATTCAAATCCATGGGTGAGAGATAGTATAATTACAAATTGTGAACCTCTGTAATCAATTGAGTAATCTATATAAGTTTGTATTGGAATTATAGCAATGCTACTACAATGTCTCGTAACAAAATGTGGCAGGGTATAGCTAATTATAAAAAAAAGAACAGACTGACAGTGAAACATTAACGCAGTTTGGAATAATAAAAATATGTACTTACCTTAAATGCGGACCCCACTCATCTGTGAATTACATGATCGATATGTGTACTTAACCTAACCTAAACTTGATCCTCGTCGGTGATATTTTTTCTGTTATGTTTATGTATAAACAGGTGCTCCAGGTACCAAGGTAGAACATATTCACCTACTTCAGATGCCAGATCAATTCGATAAATACAAACTCGTCATTGTGCCAAACAAATTAAATAGTCCTGAAAATCGTTGACCTTGAAATGAAAAAAGTCAGCCTTAGTCCCTCACACTTCCCTCCAAAACAAGCTCAATCACCGCCATCTTAATACAAGTATATTCATTTTTCACATGAAACATCTTATAGTGAATAGTGTTTCTTAATTATGATGGATGTACAGAACGTGATTATTTTAGTTTGTGATTACATACACGTATAAACACTATGCACTTGAAGTTATAAATAATTTAGTGGTCAACTGCAAATGCAGGATTAACTCTCCTAGGAATGTAAAAAACCGTTAGTCTTTTACACCGAAATAGTCTTCCAGATCTTGCAATGACAAAAGTCAAGTCTTTGAATCCACAGCTTCTCTTGAAAATTCAAAATTAGCCTCCCTCCACTGTCATCCACATTTTTACTGCACAGTGCATTAGGCATAGGATGGAACTACTTTTTTCCATTGCCCCTTCCATCACCCCACAGCTTGGTAATGTGGCAGAGCTCATAGCAACACTTCATTCTGCTACTGGCGCTTGATACAACAACATGGACCTCAATCAGCGACCCCGCCACTTGCTTAGGCGCACTTGCTTCTTTATGCTGCCAGCGATCCAGCTTTTAATCGCTTCCTTGTTGACGATCTGGGCTGCACTGTAAGTACAAACGTACTATTATATTTTTGACTAAATTATTAATTGACTAAAACAGGGTGTCTAGTGACCGTGTAATGTCAGGGAATTTAAAACTTCTGGAAAAAGTCAAGAAAAGTCAGGGAACTAAAAACCGTGAAAATGGTCCCTAATCAAAATGTTATTGTTTTTATTCGTGAATATTCGGGAATTTCATCAAGGTAGTATGCTAGACACACTGTTTAAGATTTGAAAAAATTTGGCTAACCGTGATCACCGATCACATTTTACAAATAATATTCCATGAAATTCGGTAAGTATATTGTAATCACGTAGTATTGATCTACCTACTCGGTGATGGATCTCCTTGATAAATCGTTACTTCATGCTAACCTCTACCAACCTTATTAACAATGCGATAAGCAATTGAAGCGTGGAAGTGAAGAAGGGTCTAAGTGCCAAAAATAGAAAACTCTCGTTTTTGCAGTTTACAGGTCTATATGCAGGCCAGTGATACAGCATATCGGCCCATGGCACATACACCCATTTTAAGTAACACGCCCACACACGCGGGGACTTACATAGTTTCTGCTTTCTAAAATTGTTAATATCTATGACTGCTGCAGTGCGAACTTCATTAAACTATAAAATTGGTCTAAATGTTCATCTAATCATAGGTTATCAGAGAAAAATGTTTTTTCTTCAATTCAGTCAAGTTCCTTCGATACTATTCACGTCTAAACACCTGGATTGGTCTGCTGAAAAATTTGGCAGAGGGCACTTAGACCCTTTTGCACTTCCACGCTTAATTTACAACTGTTGCTCACAACATTGTGTTCTTAAAATACTTGAACAAGCTTCCAAGATTTTCCAGGTTTAGGAGTAAGTATTCCTGATTTGAAACCAGGAAACTTAGGGTATTAATATTGTGGTTCTATTTTACTCTTCTTGAAGGTCTATCCAGGGCTACGGTTGGTTTTATACTTTTTTTAACTACAGGCAGTTTGCGAATTGTACACGGAGCAATGCGAGTTTCTAATCTATCTCTTTTCTCCTTACTAAAGCGTATAATGTTGCTGACTCAAGTCTTATCACACATAAAGTTCTATATTATAGTATCTTCGGAGGTGCCGTCGATAAAAAATGCCATGAGTCATCTCAAATTTTACGAAGCCACTATCTACTGAGCAGAACCCAATCGCGTTTCTCATGAGATTATTTATTACTAGGCTATTAACGTTTTATCAACCGCCGTGTTTTCATTTCAATATGTTGAAACTATCCATTCCTTATCGCATTTGATTTCTGAATATAGGATCACGCTATCCCACTAACTTATTTTTCTTCTTATACACGGGTAATTGCCATATCTGAATAGGAAATCCTTGAACCACAACAATATTATATCAAAAATAAATAATCAACCCTTCAACACAAAATATGATATTAATAAAGGACCAAGGAGTACAATAGATCATATATTACAAAAGTAAACGAAAAACGGGTACAATCAATCTAATATAATAGAGCTGAACAGCGAGAATGATGATGATGATCAAAAAGATCGCCCATTTCCGCTCAACAGAACACCAACATATTGGTACCCAAATTTAAGCCCTGGATCTCCTGACCAATGTGTAAAATCTTAGTTTTCCAAAATTTCAAACCAAAGTCTGTCAAAAAAAGGTGGTTAGATTTAAAAAACAGAGGCCCTTCGTCTAAAGAGAGGGATTTTCGCAACCTTCTCCGCGCCTCCTACTTCCAAGGTGCGGGCGGTTCCTGTCTTTGCCCGCGCTCCCGCCGCCACCTCCAGCCCTTCAGGCCATAATAGGCATTCTGTCAGAATAATCTCGCCAAAGAGGTGGGCGGTATAAATCTCACGAAGTAGGTGGGCAGTATAAATATCGCCAATGGGGTGGGCAGTATAAATTGGAATATTATTACACAGTATAATTGGATACTGATTGGCGTCAGACCGAAACGGGTGGGCCCGTCTGGCCAAAATGGCGGGGGTTGGCAGGCGAAGCCTGCAGGGGGGGTCCCCCTAGTTTAACATAACATTATAAAAACATTTTGGTATGTTTCTTGAAAACCCCATCACTATCATGTTCACAACATTGAAGCTTTCACAGGATGATTGAACACTCTTTGCGTTTGCTTTAGAGGATCGTTCAAGAGAAAGTTCATTGGAACAGTTCGGAGGAAAAATATGATTTTGTCTTGTGTGAAAACACAATTCGCTGAGAAGCGAGCAGCAATCAATTTTGTCAAACAAGAGTGTACGAACAAACATCACGACAGTCAATTCACGGCGACTTTGTTATGTATTCAGGCCCGAGAGGCGCATCATTTCTGAACCGCTGATATTGCCTCAGCCTACTCCCATTGATGATATTTGACATTGATTGCTGCATATTTTAGGAACAGACGCTGAATCCACGTTGTAATGCTATTTTACGTGCGCTAGAGAGGCTCAGTTTCAAATTTCAGCATCGCAGGGTGATTAAGACAGAAATTGACCCCACCCTGATCAGGGTTGTTTTGCACATGTTAGATTTAGTCGATTTGTTCTTGAATGATTCTGTTTCCAATTTTAGTATTGTGGCGAAAAGAAAAGAAATCAGCAACAGATTTATATCAGCTGAATACAAAAGCTCCGTTTCAATTTTAGCATAGTAGGGCGATTAGGAAATAAACTGCCCCACACCTCCCTCATCTGATCAAGGTGGTTGCGCAAGTTGTTTTTCTATTCTCCGTGCCCTAGAGAGGCTCCTTTTCAATTTCAGCATGGTAGAAAGATTGGGAGATAAATTGACCTCACAGCTCACTCATCTGGTCAAGGTGGTTCCGCACGTTCTAATTCTATTCTGCGTGCCCATTTCATTCACATTCTGTTCCATTTAGGTCTCAGTATCGTTAGGGCGATTAGGAAAGAAATTGACGTCACAGCTCACTCTTTTGGTCAGGGTGGTTCTGCACATGTTAATTTTAGTCGACGTGGTCTTGAGAGACTTTGTTTCTAATTTCAGTAGGTACTGTATGGTGAATAGAAGAGAAATTAGCCACAAACTTAAATCAGCTGATCGGCGTTGTGATTCTATTCTAGGTACCCTAGAGAGGCTCCGTTTCAATTTCAGCATCGAAGGGCGATTAGGGAATAAAGTGACATAACGACTCACTAGGCTGATTAGGGTGGTTCTAATCTACCACCTCATCATTGGTCGATAAGGAATATAATTTATCATCCTCATATCTCACTCAACAGAAAACTTTGAATATTTTCGTAACTCACAATTTTTAACGACCCAACCTTAAGGTATATTAATCTCGTAACCACGATGCAAATGAGTTAATATCCAACATTGAAATTAGTACCTAATTCAAAAGAACGTTTGTCATACAGAGTGATGAAAATTACATATATGTATCATGCAATTTATTTATGGTAAATCCCTTAAAATTCCATCGAAATAAGATGAAAAATGTAGAACCGTTTCTAGCTACAAGAATTCGGAATTTAAGCATGCGCAATAACTATGTACTACTGATGATATCGTGATGAAACTCATATGGGTTAATCAATTCGTCATTTCCCAACTACATACCCTCTGAATTTGAGCGAGATCAGACGAATTAGGCGATAAGAAAATGTGTCTTGATTAATCTTACGGCTGCGCATGCGCAGAGGGAAGTATAGATCGGGGCACGACGAAGGTGAAAGATTTTGCCGGAAAATTTTTCTTCATCTACCGAAAGTAAAAACAATGCTTCTGCTACCGAGCTAGGCAGAAGCAAGATAATGAAAATCAATGTTATACGTTGTAACAGATTAAGACCTGGTGCTGAGCGTCCAGTTCCAAAATCTGCAGAATAACTAACAGTGGAGAGGTGTGGTAGCCCCTTCCTTATACGTCTTATACTGACAAGTGGGACTTGTAGAATGATTGGTAACGGTAGATCTCTAAGGGTAGGTTTAACGTGTGTAGGGGATATTGCTCGTTTCGCTCGTTTGAGGTGGGTTGTCTCGCTCCCTTCGCACGCTCTTTGTGGAATGTATAGATGCGATGGGATATAGTCCATCTCGAGTCCGCAAGAAAAACCTCGTTGAAATCCGAAATGTGTAGGGAATATTCCTCGCTTAGAGTGGGATGTATAGATGCGATGGGATATGGTGGGATACCATCGAGACCTACAGCCCATGGTTCACGAGGGGGTGGAAATTTTGAAAATTGCTCAGATTTGTATCAGCTGAACAGGGTAATTCTGCAAGCTGTACTTCTAATCTGCGTGCTCTACAGTTTCAGTTTCAGCATGGTAGGGGGCTTAGTAAATAAATTGACCTCACACCTCCCTCATCTGTTCAAGGTGGTTTTGCACCTTGTGATTTTATTCAAAGTGTCCTAGAGTGTGCCCTAAATTATCCACAAACTTAAATCACCTGTCAGAGTAATTCTGCAAGTTGTAATTCAATTTCCGTTTCCAATTTCAGCATCGCGGGGAGATTAGGAAACAAATTCACCTCACAGCTATCTCTTCTGATCTGATCAAGGTTATTTTGCACAAGTTGGTTATTATAGTCGAAGTGTTCTTGGAAGACTCTGATTACAATTTCAGTATTGTGGCGAAGAGAAGAGAAATTAGCCACAGACTATCTACAAGTAATTCTAATCTATGTGCCCTACAGAAGCTCCGTTTAAATGCCAGCATCGTAGAATGAATAGGAAATAAATTGACCTCACAGTTCACTCATATGATCAGGGTCGTTTCGCAAGTTATTATTCTATTCTAAGTGCCATAGAGAGGCTCCGTTTCAATTTCAGCATGGTAGGTTGATTAGGGAATGAATTGACCTCACAGCTCACTCATCTGGTTGAGGTGGTTTCGCACGTTCTAATTCTAATCTGCGTGCCCATTTTCCACATGAAAGTTCATTAGGTTTAATAAAGATAGACCATTTATGTGCATAGAATTGCTATCCGAAAAAGATTATGCGGAACCACGAAAAGTTTATTTTTAAGAACATTTTAATTTTTCAACTAATTCTAACCGTCCATGTTTTAATATGTGAGGAAGTTATACTGTCCACCCAACTTGAAAGACGGTTTATTCTGTTGGAAATGACTTTCGAATGCGGCACCTTGTGTGGAACCACAAAAAGTACAGTTTTAAGAACATTTCAGTACTAAGAGAACTGTCAGATGTTTAATGTTTTTACGTATTTGTTTTCCAATTCTATTTTCCTAAAGGTAGGCCATTATTTATGTGCGTAGAAGGGCAAATGGGAAGACAGCATCGGAAATCGTCATCGGAACCCCTACAGGTAAAAAGTCGCAGATTCCTGATACGGCTCACTTAACTTCTCATTAAAATCACTTCGCCTGCCTTCTCCTCGCATTTTGTCCAACTTCCTGCCATTTTTTTCGATTCAGATTTCGGATTTGCCATTTCGGATTCAGATTTGGCGTAATCAAAATTGTATTTTGCTTACGAACACCGTCTCAAAAGACGACTCTTTATGGGGTCAATTTCATTGACAAAAAACTAAGTTTTTCGTGGATATTTTCGAAAAAATGGGTCCGTACACTTTCATTTTTTCAAGCGTTTTCCGATACTTTTTTCGTGATCTGATCGCTCCCGTCTTCCTCGTACGAAAACCTACGGAACCGGTTCTATCCCGAAATTTTCGACGGTCGTCTAGAGAGGTAGGGGAAGCGGGGAATTCGAAAAGAACGAGAAAAAGGGCCCGTCGAAAAAACGTCAAAAACGGAATTTTAAGGTCAAAAGAGTGGGGGAAAACGAAAAAAACATAGCCTATATTCTGACCGGGAGATTCCCAGTCACGATTTAAAAAACCGTTCGGATCCCTTCCGCGACACAGCCGTGGAAGCGACACAGACAGTCTCACAGACAGACAGAGTTTCATTCTTATAAAATAGTATAGATTGAGATGTTTGTTATCAATGTTCCAGATTCGTCTCAGCTAACATCGAAGTGGTACATTACGTAACAATAGGAAACCCAGAAGGAAACAAATTCTACGTGATCAGGTCTCAGGATATGGACGTAAGTGTGATAATAAATACACAATATAATAACTTAGTTGTAATAACTGTAATGTGTAAACTAGTGTAATAACTGTAGCATTTACAAATTTATTTAAAACCTTTAAAAACTCATATCTACCCTTTACGAAACAATTTAAACGTATATATATATATATATATATATATATATATATATATATATATATATATATCACGCTCAATGTTAATACGTCATCTATTAACCTTCAGTCCGGAGGGTCGAATCGAGTTCTCAGGAGGAGGGAGCAATCATTTAGGCCACTGATAATTCCTTGAGTGGAAATCATATTATAAGATTGCAATTACCGAAATACAGCTGTTAAGGACGTGTAGGAGCCAGGAGGCTCCGAGTTCTACTGTTGTTTTTTTTCTCATTTTTTTCCTCTTTGATAAGTGCTTGTTATTATTAAGTATTTTTATTAATCCGCCCTCGACCTTTCGACGCTCTGCCTTCGCTTCTACGCTCCGCTCGGATCACTCGTCGCTACTATCCCCGCTATCAGTCAGTAACAACCGAATTCCCGTGCCATCAAGACCTAATCGCTATTTCCGCCTTCTGGTCAACTTAGATCCAGGCTTTTGCGGATCATCATCAGTGTCGAGACGTCTTCACTGTTATTTGTCGAAATACCCTGTATGTATATTACACTGCAAGCTTATGCAGTGATATACCTTCATACTGGTCAACATTCACTCGTGGAATATTGAAGCCGGGCGTCGCCGTCGTCTTCAGAAGGTGTGCTTCGGGTGGATTGCTGGATATCGCCATCTTTGCGGAATCAAGGTCGGATCTTTCTATTTATTAAAGACTATTAAAATCGTCAGCTTCCACTGCATTATAAGAAAAGAACTAATAGCCTTAACGAAATTCAAGCATGTAATTATTTATTTTTATTTATCGGAGCTCCGTATTACATTGCTATTGGTTATAATAAACTTTTTGTTTTTTCTCGTATTTCTACTAAATATCTTTTTTATTATTTTGATCCACGCTCACACTTTTCGTCACTTGAGGTTTATCTCAAACATTTTGGTAGCAGAGCGTGGTTTAAATACATACTATTCTTTCATTATTGTGTCTCTAGCAAATTACATTACTTTGATTCGGCTGCCAATTTCCGCTTGCATTCACAAGGTCGGTTAATCCGTTCCAGTTCCATAGTACAAGGTTTTTAAATCTATAAATATTCTTTGTCGAAAGTGTCTGTAGGTACTTGTTCTATTTATTATTGTTTATCATTTGTGTTAATTTCGTGTTTCTTCGTACTATAAGTGTAATTTATTAGCTGTTCTACATATTCTATTTTTCATATTGATACTCGAACTTTTCTCAACCATTTAAATAATTTCTATATTGCTTGTCATCGTAGGTACATATTCGTGGTATTCCGTTTTTTATTTTAGCCACTATTCATAATAGTGATCCTTTCATATTTTTTATCGGAATATTAATTTGCACGGCGTTCATATTATACCGCTTTGAAGATTTGATTTATTGTGCGGTACATTGCCTATTCTAGTACCTTGTTTTATTGCATCGTATTAGTCATATAAATCTTGAAGATTAATCGGAACAAATTTTCGTGCGAATTTATTGTTAAATTTGGAACCATTTTCATCCATCCTCTACCTTCCCTTGTCCAAATTATTTGACCGCTCTTTGATCCCAAACTATTTTCCCGTTTCATCATGGAAGAATTCGATGCAAAAGTGAAATCTCTTAGACGGAAACTCCACTCATCGGGAAAGGAAGTGGAGGCTATTGTGGATGCCGGTAAGATCATTGCGACCGATCCTTCGAAATCTCTAATTTTTTAAGGCATGTTTCGAGCGTTGGAGAGGTATTATTCAAAATTTGAGTCGACATGGGAAGAACTTAATGACATTCATGATGAAGCCGGTAAATCCGATTTCCCTACTTCAACTGATAAACGACTCCAATCGAATGTTAGGGAATATTACTACCAATCAAACACCATATACGAAAACATGATCGATACTACTCGTTCAGGTGAAATGGTTAAAAATGAATCGCATATTGAAACTCAAGCTCCTCGTATTCCGGGAATTAGTTTACCAAAATTTGATGGAAATTTAACCTTTTGGCCTCAATATAGAGATACATTTTCGTCTCTCGTTCATAGTTCCAATTCACTTACTACGATGGAGAAATTTCATTATTTGGCAACTTCACTATCTGATTCTGCTTTATCAGTTATTCAGGGTATCAAACTCGAAGAAAACAATTACGAAATGGCCTGGAAGGCAGTCACTGATGCGTATAATAACAAACGAGTTCTCGCATCCTTTTATTTGAACAATATTTTGGAATTTAGCTCATCGAAAGGGAAACCTAATGTCGAATCTCTTAAATTATTTCAAAGTAGAATTTGTGACAACATATCCGCTTTCCAGCTATTAGGTATCGAAAGGGAGTCAGAATTTATCCTTTTTCATTTAGCAATCAGACACCTAGATCCACGAACGCGCGAAAGTTTTGAAATGAGCCATAAAAACGTGGAATTTCCCACACATAGCGATTTGAAAAAATTTGTGCGGGAAAGATGCTTAGCACTACAATTGATTGAAGGAAATCATAATACATCGTCATGTTCAAATTCTCCTTCTACTGCACAACCTAATACTAGTCATGAAAAAAGGAATAAAACTTATAATAAATCTATAACTAAACCAAGTTTGGGCGTTTTTAAAAATTCATCAAAATCTAAATCATCCACAGTTTCAACACCACCAACTCCTCCTACGTGCGTGTTGTGTTCCAATGGGGACAAACACCTACTTTTGGGTTGTCCAAAATTCTATAGGATCACTCCCGAGGCTCGTCTACAAAGTCTCAAAGATTTTAAAGGGTGCCGTAACTGCTTAAGCTACGGACACAAAACACTGGATTGCACTTCCAAATGGAACTGTCGGTTCTGTGATCGGAGACATCATGCTATGCTCCACCTCGAATCCTCCTCATCGTCGGCACCTGTCCGGTCTGGTAATTCCATTGCGTCATCACATCTCCAGAATTCTCTTCTAACTTCTGTTTCTCTAAAATCTACTTATGATAGAGAAGTTGACGTAATATTGGGTACTGTCTGGGCCGAATTCAAGGATGCTCGAGGGATGTTTCAACCTTTTCGAGTTGTCATAGACTCTGGAAGCCATTATTCGTTTATTACTGAAAGATGCCTAAACAAACTTGGTTTATCCTACACTCATTGTCCTCGCAAAATTTCGGGAATCGGACAGTCGATTTTTGAAGGTGCCAAAGGGAAAACGTCATGTACTTTGCGTCCCCGAAATTGCTCATCTCCCAATTTAACCACAGTTGCCACGGTGGTAAGGGAAATTACCTCGTTTTTGCCTACCACGACTCTATCTCCTGAAGTTACGTCACAATTTTCCTCTTACAAGCTTGCTGATCCTACCTTTTTTGAGCCATCGTCCATAGATTTCCTTCTAGGTGCCGATTTATATGGTGAGATATGGACTGGTGGGGTTGTGACTGTTTCTGAAGGGCTTCCTAAACTGTTCCCGTCTATTTTTGGCCACGTAGTGATTGGTCGTTTTACACAACCTAGTAATGCGATGAATGGTGTATCTCTACTTGCTTTTTCGGCTTCATTAGATGATTTGAACGAAGGGTTGTCAAAATTTTGGGAACTTGAAGAGGGCTCCTGTTCTGCCCCAACGTTGTCGGAGGAAGATGTCGAGTGTGAAACCTTCTTTTTAGACACATACTATCGGACAACTGAAGGACGCTATGTTGTCAAATTGCCGTTCAAGACTCACGATTTCAAACTGGGTGATTCCTCATTTACAGTTTTAAAGCAATTTAAGACTCTTGAACGTAAGTTAAAACAGGACGAAGAAATGAAAATTATGTACTTCGATTTCACCAAGGAATATTTATCCTTACGCCACATGGCTCCCACAACAAACCCTTCTAAATTTCTCATACCTCACCATGGTGTGACAAAAATTGATCGAAATCAATTGAAGCTCCGTGTAGTATTCAACGGATCTGTTAATTGTCACCCTCACTCATTAAATGATGTTTTGTTGGTTGGGCCAAAATTACAAAAGGATATTCGTAAAATCCTGTTGAATTTTCGGCAACACGCTATTGTCTTCGTAACGGACATTGTGAAAATGTACCGTCAAATTTTGATCGATTTGCCAGACAGACAGTATCAACACATTTATTGGCGTTTTAATTCTAACGAGCCTATTCAAACTTATGAATTGGTAACGCTCACCTATGGTCTAACCTCAAGTCCTATTTGGCGCTTAGAGTCATCCAGCAGTTAGTTCACGATGAAGGTGAGCATTTTCCGTTAGCAGCCAAAACGCTAAAAAACTACATTTATATCGATGATATAGCTACTGGAGCCAACACGATTGAAGAGGCGATAGAATTAAGGGATCAACTTATATCCCTACTCCAAAAGGGAGGTTTCGAATTAAGCAAATGGGCAAGTAACTCACCTGAGCTTCTCATTTCAGTCTCTAATACCGTCAATGGTCCCATCAAGTTGTCTTCCGAACTAGCAGAGTCAATCAAGATTTTAGGATTACAGTGGGACCCCACTAGCGATTGTTTTTCGTATACCTTTTCCGAACCTAGTCTTACATGTACGAAAAGAGCGATATTATCTACTATAGCAAAACTCTTCGATCCTATCGGTTTTCTTTCACCCACTACTATTCTCATGAAGCTTATCATGCAGGATTTGTGGAAGGAAAATTTGGATTGGGATGATCCAATCCCGTCGACACTTGCAAACAGATGGAGGAACATAATTGACAAACTTCCCAATCTATCCGTGTTGAAAATCCCTCGATTCGTTGGCAGCAGCCCGTCATCGCAATTTCAAATCGTTGGCTTCTCTGATGCCTCAGGAAAAGCTTATTCCGGCTCTATATACTTACGTTCGATCACTGACGGCAATATTTCAGTCCATCTGTTGATTGCCAAAACTAAGCTGGCCCCAATCAAATCGATCTCAATTCCAAGACTCGAGCTTTGTGGAGCCGTCTTGCTAAGTCAACTCTACCAATTCATTTCGTCATTTCGAGAATCTTTACCACAAACACCCCTGAAACCTGCGTTTTTCACTGACTCGTCAGTGGTTTTGGCATGGTTAAAAACACCTCAGTTCAAACTTAAAACATTCGTTGCCAATCGAGTAGGTGAAATCTTAAAATACACCACCTCGGACTGTTGGCATCATGTTATTTCAGCAGACAACGCGAGCGACTGCAGCTCACGGGGTATATCTCCTGAAAAACTTATTAATCACCAAATATGGTGGAGTGGACCTACCTGGCTCAAAATTCCCGAAGAAAATTGGCCAAAATCCATTATCAATGCTCCTATCGAAGTCCCAGAATTAAAAACTTCCGTTGCATTGGTCTCCTCTGTGGATGTGGCTAACGATTTCACACACTCGCCTTTTACCAATATTCTAGTTTCTTGGATGACCAGAGTTTCATCTTATTCAAAATTGTTGCATTCTATTGCATGGCTTAAAAGATTTTGTCGGAGATATTTCCAAAAAAAGCCGTTAGAAAAGAGTGCCATTACTCTAACCGAGTTGAATGATGCGCTAAAAATATGCATCAAAGCCGTCCAACGCCATCATTTCCTGACCGATAAATCATCTTCATTGAGCACTGTGATAAACAAATACATTGATCTGAACCCATTTCTTGCAGAAGATGGTCTTCTGAGAGTCGGAGGCCGTTTGCGTCATGCAGATTTGCCTGGAGATCACAAAAACCCGATCCTTCTCCCTACTGACGCTCACTTGACAACATTGATTGTCGATTATTATCATTACCTCCATCTTCATCCAGGACCCAGTCTCTTGCAGGCTTTAGTTCAGACACGTTACTGGGTGCCATCACTGCGACGCTTAGTCAGACATCGTACATTCCATTGCATCACATGTTATAAGTCCAGGGCCAAAAGTTCAATTCCTATCATGGGTGATTTACCAGAATACAGATTGAAGGGTGGCCGAGCCTTCCTCCATGTTGGAGTTGATTTTGCGGGACCATTCGAACTTAAGGAATCTTTGAGACGGAAGGCTGCAGTTGGAAAGGCCTACCTTTGCATTTTTATATGCATGGCCACGAAGGCTGTACACTTAGAGGCCGTAATAAAATTATCATCCGAGGCATTTTTGGCATCTCTCAGCCGCTTTATTTCCCGTCGAGGTCTCCCCGAAGCTATATACTCGGATTGTGGCTCCAACTTCTTAGGAGCATCTCGAACATTGCGAGAATTCTTTAATTGGTACAAGGAAAGTGGAACCAAAGACGATATCATCAACTACTCAGCTGCATCTGGTTTTCATTAGCACTTTAACCCCCCCTACTCGCCACACTTTGGAGGCCTCTGGGAGGCCGGGGTCAAATCTGTAAAAAAACATTCTTCAAAAGACATCCGGCAAGAACCCTCTAACCTACGAGGAGATGTCCGCACTATTCGTACGTATAGAAGCGATTCTCAACTCTCAAGTCCTCTGTGTCCACTGTCCAGCGATCCTGCTGAAACGGACTTTCTTTCGCCAGGCCACTTCCTTATTGGCTGTCCCATTCTGTCTCTTCCGGAGCCCTCAGTGTTGGATCTGAAAACGAATACCCTGTCGCGTTGGCAGATGGTCCAGCGTATGTCTGCTCAGGTTTGGCAACGCTGGCGTGTGGAATTTTTGTCCACCCTTCAGAGAAGATCCAAATGGCACCGTCATTCGCAGAATTTGGAGATTGGGGACTTGGTCCTGATTAAGGATTCTGCTGCTCATCCCCTTCAATGGCCCACCGCTCGAGTCATCCAAGTCCATCCTGGTAAGGACGGTGTTACACGCGTCGTAACTGTGAAAACTCCAAGAGCTGTCTACCAGAGATCAGTTACAAAACTCGTCCCGCTCCTTCCTTTAAAGTCTGATCCCTTCAATCCTGATCCTTGAAATTTGGTTTCCAAATTTGGTGGGGAGTATGTAGGAGCCAGGAGGCTCCGAGTTCTACTGTTGTTTTTTTTCTCATTTTTTTCCTCTTTGATAAGTGCTTGTTATTATTAAGTATTTTTATTAATCCGCCCTCGACCTTTCGACGCTCTGCCTTCGCTTCTACGCTCCGCTCGGATCACTCGTCGCTACTATCCCCGCTATCAGTCAGTAACAACCGAATTCCCGTGCCATCAAGACCTAATCGCTATTTCCGCCTTCTGGTCAACTTAGATCCAGGCTTTTGCGGATCATCATCAGTGTCGAGACGTCTTCACTGTTATTTGTCGAAATACCCTGTATGTATATTACACTGCAAGCTTATGCAGTGATATACCTTCATACTGGTCAACATTCACTCGTGTAATATTGAAGCCGGGCGTCGCCGTCGTCTTCAGAAGGTGTGCTTCGGGTGGATTGCTGGATATCGCCATCTTTGCGGAATCAAGGTCGGATCTTTCTATTTATTAAAGACTATTAAAATCGTCAGCTTCCACTGCATTATAAGAAAAGAACTAATAGCCTTAACGAAATTCAAGCATGTAATTATTTATTTTTATTTATCGGAGCTCCGTATTACATTGCTATTGGTTATAATAAACTTTTTGTTTTTTCTCGTATTTCTACTAAATATCTTTTTTATTATTTTGATCCACGCTCACACTTTTCGTCACTTGAGGTTTATCTCAAACATGAAAATGACTAAACCGAAATAGCATAAAGATCAGAACGATTGTGAAATATTATATTTTAAGTATGAATTTGGATCTACAATTAATTCAAATGGAAGTAGAAGTTGCGACATAGGTACGCACCTAATCAATATAGGGTATTTTCGTCCACTAAAAACTGTCTGATAGATCATGAAAAATCGACGTTATAAGAAATTCACGTTCTCACATTCGCACAGACTACTATTAACGCTACGGCTATGAAACGGATGCCTATGCGACCGTTTAGGAACTAATCCGCACAAGCCCTGAAAATTTCATAAAAACCGGTCCATTAGTCTCAAAGAACCGCCAGTGTAAAATAATTATAGTTTTACGCATGGCCCATAGTTATTACTCAAACAACCGTTGTATAATTCATTAGGAATATTTCTGAACATTTATCCAAACATCCCCCGAGTTTGAACGAAATCGGATCAATAGATAATGAGGAATCAATGTTATAAAAATACACCTACGTGCTAACGCGTAGGATAGATTGAGCCGACGGCAATGAGAGTTATATGGGACCGTTTAGGAGAAAAACCGCATAATCCCGAAAATTACATCAAAATCGTATTATAACTTGGTATAGTATTGGGCGTGACAAGGATTCACCACAGACAGAACGACAGACACGGAACAAAAATTGGTCAACAAGCTTTGAAACGCAGAAAACAACTGGAAATTTCCATTATGGAATACAACTTTTTTCGACTTATTTAAAGATTACAAAGCTTCTTTACCTTCTGTAAAAAGGAAGCAATATACGGCAGCAGGAGGGAGCGGTCTAAATGACACTAGCCTAGGGAGGAGAGAGCTGCCAAAATGACCGCGAAAACGCGATCAGTGATGATTTTGGCGAAGAAGGGGTAGAGGAATGGGACATGACACTAACATATTATTCCTCATCCCGAATGAAGAGAATACTGAAGAGTGAGACCACGAGGCATGGACTACCTGTATTTCCACCCCATATCCGATCAAAATTGTTTATGAGCGGTCTAAACAACATCCCTCCGGACAGAAAGTTAATTGTACATTAGCAAAATATGACCCTTTCTACAGCTCAACGATATTCGTTATCAGGTAGATAAGAATCTGACATAAAGTACCTACTCGTGGGAGGAGTTGAAAGCTTGAGTTTGTGTTCGGAGAGATAGAAGCAGCACTGGTTACAGTCACATCACACCGAAAGTACTCCAGGGGGACTCCTTGAGCCCTCTCATGTTTTCTTTTTTCATAAATGACTTGGCTGGATCTCTATCGATTAAACGGTTGAGAGGCGTATGCATTACCCATGAGGTGGAGTCGGCTGCCCTTTTCTATGCGGATGATTTGGCGCTGCTGAGTCATTATAAGTTCGATCTTCAACTGAAATATCGCTTCTTAAGAATAATGTAGTACCCACTAAGAAGTTAACGGTGAACTGTACCAAAAGCAAAGTGGAAGTCTTTCGAATGGGAGGTAAATTATGAGAATCCGTCAAATTCTACTACGAGGAAAAAGCAGACATTAAACGAATACATCTTCCTGGGAGTTCCATTAATGAGCAAGGCCCACAGAGAGCCGAAAAGCGGGTAGTGCAGCTGTGCGAGCCTCCGAGGAATTATGGCCAAAGCTAGGTGCAAATCCTAGGGAGCTATTTTCGGACCTTTCGAATAAATAAAGTTGTCTGTAGGTTTGTATGGAGCAGAAGTAAGAGCCTTCAGATATTCCGACTGCCTTGAAAGAGCTCAATGTACAATTTTAAATTCCGATAAGTAATAGAATTGACATTATAAGAAATTTACAATAATATTGATGCGAGGCAATCAAATCTACTCGTATAAGCTATCGCGTAGGAACTAACCAGCGCAATCCTGAAAATTTAATCAAAAGCGTCTAAAACTTGCTACGTATAGTTTTGGGCGTGATAAAGAATTAGCACAGACCGTCAGACACGTACCTAACCAAAGCTGATTACCAATCTCTGAATCGCAAAAAACCTCTGGAAATTTTGGTTTTGGATTAAAAAAATGTTCAGCTTCCTGCACGAACACAAATTTTTCTTCAAATAGTTATGAGAACGAGTTATTATGTTCCTACGAGTTACGTTATTGTATACCTATCTAGATGAATATGTGATGAGGAAACCACGCTCATTTCCAGCTCACATTGCAGGAACAAGAAAAGATTTAGTTGAATTTTCAACATGGAACATGTTTTTAGTCAGTTTTATTTCACAAAAAAGTTTGAAAATTTGCAGAAAAAGGCTGAAATTATAAATATTTCTTTAAAATCTCTTAAATGAAGAATATAATGTAGAACATAAACATTCACTAATCAGGACTGATTGGCTAAAATTACGTTTTGTTGTTATCGCAAAATATCATTTTGCAAATTGTTGGTTCCTATAACAAAGAACGTCATAATATAGTTTTGAGAAAAGATAACGTTACAATACAAAAATTAAAAAAAAAGAAAAATCGGGGGGGGGGGACTTCATAATTTGCTCATGAGGTAAATTTTTATCACCAGATTTTGAAATAGTACCAATACATTTGAATGGGATTTAAATTCTGTTCAATTCACGAAATACTCAACCTTTTCTAGGCAAGGAGTGTGTTGGTTGTCCATTTCAAACGTTCAGTAAGCAAACGAGAACATTTCACACCACCACTCTACTTTCTAGCCCAGCGGTGGAATGTTAATTAAATTAGGTACCTATTAAAGATATTTACAGCACTGTAAAAGTTGGTGACGAACAATCATCCTTTTATTTCCACAGGTGTTCGTCTGTCTATGGGGATGGACTGTCTTTGTTTGTCTCATGATACATTCTGTAACATTAATAATATTAACGAAGAGAGTCGTTGAGGCTTTAAGACTCCGGGCACCACCTCAGCACCTGTAAGAGCGATATAAGACGACCGGACCTTCGATCCCTTTAAGATTTAATGTAAGTTTGTTATGAACTAACTATGAAATTGTGGCTTCACATATAACACGATAATCGTTCGAGCTTTACCCTACAGCTCCACTCAGCGTTCCCACCATCAGCGCAAGCGCGTAGCACCACCACTGAGGTAGGAATGGGTATCAGTACTCAATTTGTAAATGAATCGATTTTTTTTCTACAATCCGAGTGCCTAAATCCACACACCAGTCAAATCCAGTGTACTCGAAATTGTCTCTCTCTCTCTCTCTCTCTCTCTCTCTCTCTCTCTCTCTCTCTCTCTCTCTCTCTCTCTCTCTCTCTCTCTCTCTCTCTCTCTCTCTCTCATCCAGCATCCCAAGTTTACGTCACCAGTGACAGCTCTCCCTTACGGACTCAAGCTGAGAAGTCCCCCGCACTGCTGCTGACCTGAACTTTGCCAGCTGTGGTTGTAGTGCGATCGAGCGGCAGCAACTGTTTCTAAGCCCAGCTCTTCTGCAGAGTTCGCTGCATATGCGTCAGTTGATGGTAAACAAAATTCCAACAGAGCTCTGAATCTCCCATTTCACCCCAGTAGGTAGGAAGAGCTTCAGAGGGCTTTGGGGCGCGTGACTATCGCCATTTTCACGCTGTCTGGGTATCTTTGTTAGCACAGGTATATATATATATATTGACAAATTTTATTCGTAAACTAGTCAGCTGAGTGAGGGTGGGAGACGTGCATAAAAACTTTGATATTGAAAATCTTCTGCAATCGTTTCCATTCCGTAATTTAAATCAGAAGCGCAGATATATGCACCATCTTCTACACTTATAGAAGCTCGTCATAACTTCTCCACTTATTTCCACCCCGTAGATGCTCATTCGCGCCTCCCCGGAACTCAAATGTAGGGAACCCCCACCGAATTGTCTCGATAGTATCGATTCAGCCTCCCAACATATCGATGCATTCAGATGCAGTGGTAGGAGTCATCTCAGAGCGCTCTTGCAGCCTCCCTCAAAAGCATTCCCTACTGAGTAGCGAAGTACTGTGATTGTTCGATCGGTGTCAAGGCCTGGCGTGGTCCACTGGTTAGGATGGAGATTAAGGTCCTGAGTTCGAATCTACTGTGGTCAGAAAATTGTGTTGCTTCGTATAACTAATCTGCAGGTTTACTAATGAATTGATTGGAACTTTTTCGATTTCGGCGCTCAGGAGATCGGTTGATTTCAAAATGAGCAAACCGATGCATTAGGAGGCCGAATCGATACTATCGAGAGAGACTATTCAATTGCAGAATAGAAGAGTGGGGGATCCCTACACTTGAGTTCCGCAGAGATTCAAATGTACATGCTCATACTTGAGGCTTGAATAGGCAGACTAGCCCCGCCCATATGATGCCTTGAGGACGTGACCACTTTTTCAGACAATTGTGGTGGAGTATGGCCATCAGCAGAACCCAACAATGGTGAGAAGGCTGCTTTCAAGCTTCTCCATATTTCCTTTTCTGCTGGTCTACCAGCCGACCAGAGCCACTGCCACACCAGACCAGAGCCACTGTGCGTGTGACACAGGGGGGTGCATCAGTGTCCATGACATGGATATCGAACAAGCTCTTTGGTACAATTCCTCCACACATTCTCCATTAGTTATCCAACCACATCAGGCACTTCGTTGTGCTGGCGCTGGAGATGAGTCCGCCGGTTCTTAAACTAATAGCGTGTTCAATAGAGAATCTATCCCCACACCCATTATTGTTGGCAAACCTAAAAGCTACGCAGAGGACCTGGCGAACCTTTAATCTTGAACTGGTTTCTGAAGAATCCGTTAGTAGCGCTGGCATATCTGTTCCATTTGTACAATGACTTGAGACACAGAGACAGTTACTTGTTTCCATTTGGTGTAGGTATATGAGGAGAGTAACAGGAAGTTCACGCTACATACTCGTATTTTTGTTTGGCCTCTCTAATTTCCCAGTCTCCAGCGCTTTTTGTCAGTCTCATTAATACAAAGTGAAATTGATGAATGTCTAAGCGGATTTACAATGTACACGCCTACATGAAAATCTAGCAGTTTTCCCTACTGGCGAGTAAAATCTATTACAGTCTCTTCAGACTTAGATACCTACTACTCAGCGAGGTGAAAATTTTGGTAGGTACCGAAAAATCTTGGAAAATAATGGGAAAGTCGCCGGAAACATTTCGCATTTCGCCCGAAAATAAGTAATTCGGAGTCAATAATAGTCCCAGTAGATTCAGATTCTACACACCGAACTGATAATTTTAAAACAAAATTATCTCGGGAGAACCAAGTGAGCTTAGCACTGTACCATGGAAATGTTTCAGTGTGGTTTTCCAGGGTAGATTTTAAGGCCACTGAGACTGTCATCGGTTTCAACTTATTCTAATGAGACTGGCGAAATGCGCTTGAGACTGGAAAATTAGGGAGACCAAAGAAAATTTTCGAGCATGAACCAACAGTTCCTCAACCTCATATACCTGCACCAAACGGTTACAGTACGGATATGCTAGCGGATTCTTTAGAAAATAGCAAGATTAATGGTTCTCCCCATCCTCTCCAGCCAACGCATCGGGGAATTGAGTGGCAGATAAATCAAAGTGATGTAATTTATAAGTAATAACTATTATTATCCTTATTATGCTTCTATCTCGTTAAAATAATATTTTACCACATCTTGTCTTGTAAGGAGTCAGAGCAATAACATAATTCTATCACACAATTTTAGGCAGAGATTCAAACTAATTTTGTAAACAAACTTGAATGTGATCAGCCAAACCAATAGCTACTTGTACCGGATTAGCATTAATTGCTTTATTTTATAAGTGATTTTTAATATATCATTCATTCATTCATACTGCTTACCCAAAATGGCACGTGCTTTTTCTGTCTTGTTTTTTAGAACAGTTCATTGGATGTTGGATATATATACCTACACCTTCAGAGTTCTTCGCATTACACCATTACTGTGTTTCAGGAAACCGCACACTACCATCTGTGTTGACGACACTGGAACCACGACCTGGACGACACTGGAACTGTGACCAATCAGCTGTTATGCGTCTGAACAAATTCATCCATTTCGCTGAAGACCCTGGAACCGTCCAATTGACCTATTGTTTTTTAAATCAATTCAGAATACTATTCAACAAGGAGTTACAGTAGAACCCCTCTTAACAAATTGCCAGCGAATCCTTTACATTTGCCCAGGAATCTGAGGGTTTCGTTATCCGATCTTGAAAACAATATCACCTATAAACCGCTAATTTCATCAGGAATGAAGAAACAACAAAAATTATTTACGTTATTGCAACTCATTTTATAAATTTATTCATTAAATCACATTTTTCATTAAATCCAATCTTCAAACAGTCACATTCATAGCCACTATCTGTTTTTTCATTGCACACCACATTTAAGCTTTCTAGTAAGGTTTCCAAGTTGCCAATGATACGCTGAAATAACGAGAGAGGGGCACAAGAAAGTCCGGTTATCAGGAGTTCTACTGTATATTTAACTTATCGGTTGGTACCTACCAATTTTTAAAATAATGTTTCAATTATTGATCTGATTATTTTACTTACCTTCTCAACCACCAATTACCTAATCATTTTTCCAAATTACAAATCTACCTCAAATAAATTTAATTACATAGGTACCATTTATTCAATTTAGGTACATCTCTACAATTTTAGAGATATAGAAGTATTTTATGTTATTGTTCTTTAGAATATAAGTTATAGCCAGCATTTGTTTTTGCACAGCTTTTTGTTAGATTCTAAAATGCACTGCCAATTTGTTACATACCTACTCGAAAGACCAACATCCTGATTACGATTGCTATACATTACCTATTGTTGTATTTGTTCATTGACACCATAAAAAAAATTTTTTTCATTACTCATGTCAATTCATTCATTTGTTTTTATTGTATTTTTAATTTTTTTATTGTATTCTATTATTTTCATTGTTTGGTGTTATTGTAATTTTAATATGTACCTATAATATTAGCACATTGGCCATCTTACTCTTTTTTTCTACGAAAATAACAGTGAACAAATCAATCTGAATGGATTGTTGAATATCTAAATTCCAATCTGAATAAATTCCTCATTATTGGTCTTCATTTTCGATTTTATTTTCATGAAAAATCCTTTCATTCCAGTTATTCATTTTAAATAATTATTGAAAGGATATATTTACAATGAGGTACAGGTTTTTCAAAAATTTCATTGAAAACTTTTTTCTTTTTCTCCCAGTACGTGATTGACATTCGAAAATAGGCTGGTAGGGATAATGAAACATGGAAGGATAATCGAAACATCATGTGGTTGAATACAGTTTTTTAGGACGTCCCTCTAAAGCTACGTCATATAGATTAGGCTTCGTATATCAAAGGGACGGCTTATTGATATTGCTCCAGGTGCAAAAAAAACCCAAGAATGAGAGGGAAAAAAACCCGTATAGAAATCTGTTTCAGCCCATTCCAAGACTGAGTAAGTTAAAAAAAGACCATAGGCGTGTAAGTGTGGGTTGCTGGGGTAATTGGGGTGTTTTTATTTCTTTGGAAATGAAAACACCCTTCACATCCCAATTCAAGTCAAGGTCATACATCCCCATCGTGCAACCCAGGCACTCTCTAGGTTAACGAAGTGTGGGCCTGATGACCCACAGGAGATTAGGGAGTGGGGGGGGGGGGGGCGTATTTACTATCCCATGACTACTTCTAGAACACCTCACGGAGGAGGCCAATGGCCACACAGACGGCATGAAAATGTCCGTAGTCCTCAGACCTAATAATGCCCCCTGGAGCCTGCGCTCAACCCACTAGGAGGAAATGGGAGGACCTCAGGTAAAAGATAAACAGTACCGAGCACACTGGTCTTGATCGGTGCGTATATATAGGTACTTGGGACACCAAGTGGGAAGCCGAACCAAGAGCACACAGCAGAGCAACTAGCTCTATCTAGCTCTAGCAGGTTCCTCGCTGTAAAGACTAGCGCATAGGTTAGCTTTGGCACTAAGTACGTTCGAAGGAGGTGCAGCTTCTGGTATAGCTTCAGTGGATCCTAATGCTCCGTCAAGGTCCACACAACTGTGACTATAGTGGCCTCACCCATGAAGTCGACCCTCAAAGAACGCCAGTCCTCCTACACGCATCGGAGGGAGATGGGAGACCGTCCTATGTCAAAACGCTTCTCATCCACCACCTTCACCTTATTATGGCCTTATCATGACTTGGAATTACCTTACCCCCCATTGAGCCCTTCACCCACAGTAAATTTCCTTTCATAAAACTTCCAGCATGAAATGTGAAACTCCTCATACCTACCTTCCGAAATTTCACCGAACTCATAGTTGAACAAAACAAGGAATCACGAAAATCTGACGAGATTAGTTAAAACCTCATGATTCATTACTATTACCCCCTTCCGTAATGAAATTCGAAACTCCAGCTATACAATTCAAAACTAGACCAAATTCGTCGGTGAAAAAATAAAAATAAATAGTAATAATATAAATAAATAAATCTCAAAAATCGTACAACAATAATTCTTGTTAAAACAGTTGTTATTGTTAGAACACCATGATTTATCAATATTACTGCCTCCATTGCACCCCTCCCATGATGAAATTTGTAACCCCTGACATACTTCCCAAAATTATATCGAATTCGTAATAGAACAAAATAAGAATAACGAAATTCGGTCAAGATTTGTGACTCGGGCAGCTCTTGAAAGAATGGTAAGTATCCCCTCCAACCCCCACCTTGACACAAAATCCGAAATTTCCAAGGTTTGTTGCACAACTAGACTAAAATAGGAATCGAACAAAATAAGAATCACGAAAATCGGTAGAGAATTTTAGCCCTGGTGACGTCGACAAAATTTGTCGAAACCCACAAAGATTTGTCTTTACCCCCCTCTATTCTTCTTTGTCCATCTTGGAATTCAAAATGTCCAGGGTTTTTAGCACAACTAAAATTGGGATAAGAAAGAAAGAATGTCGAATATCGGTTGAGAATTGTGAACACGCACACACAGGCAGGCTTACTATTAATTACTTACTAATACTTACTTACTATTTTTATCTTAAAAAAGAAAACAACAGGTATTTATTTTAAGAAATTTTGAATTTTATATTTTGAATTTTGCCTCCCTGAATAAGCTCCAGTTTCTGGGGAGAAACGTTGGAGAATAATAAAAAACCAATTCAATGTCAGAAAGGCTTTTTTTTCTTTTTTTTTTCTTTCTTTTTTTAAGTCTTGATATACTCGTAATTTGAACTGTCCAAATAGAGAAACGTTGGCAATTATGCAGTTTAAATGATGCCACATATCTGAGCAGCTATGATGAACCCTCTCCAACTGCTGATCGTGGTATTTATGAAGAGGATTCCACATCAGCGAATCATATTGCAGGATTGGTAGAACGAATACCCTGTGAAGCGTTGAAACCGCAGGTATCTGGTCAAAATCTCTAGAACTACGCTTAAAAGAAGCCTATTTTTTCTATTTTAATAACATTTATTGTAATGATTGCTGTTTGAACGGAGACCACCGTGAAGTGGGCGGAGAGACGGTTCTGTCCCAGACGTTTGACAGAATCCCATCAGAAGTCAACTGTTTTTTTGGAATTATTTCACGAGCTGTGAACAATCAAAACCCTGTTGTAACTTGCAACATAGGTACCTTTGAAATCGGGACTAACCCAGTAATTATTTTTTGTTTGACGCGTCTTTTGGCTTTTGTTGGAATGTTATCTACGAGTAGGTGCATATAAGTAAATAAATAACAGTACTCGCAAGATTGAAGGTCAAAATAAAGATGCTTTCGTTTAATTAACCTTCATTTTAATTTAATTAACCTTTATTTTAATTAACTTCATTCGGCCTGTAAGTTCAAGTCGTCAATAACACTCAAGACTATTGAAACAAAAGGAGTAAAGATGACAAAATAATGAAACTATGACTGCTTACGTACCTCCTAGCTAAATAAGAAAATTAATCTATCCCTCAATTGGTAGATTCCAAAATTTGGACGCAAAAGGCAAAGGCGCATAAACGTGCTAGTCTATCTCGTCATTTCTAAGCCGAGAATTTCTGCATTTCAAAATCTAAAGTGTGATGACACAAATCTATTGTTGATGCATCTACATTTATGTGTTTACATCAAAACAACATATATCCGATCACGCATCCTACATCCTTACAACTGTGGCAGCAAGAAACAAACTCATAAAAACCTTTGTTTACCATGATAATTAGGTGCTAAAATAACTTACCTACCAGTAGTTGAATAATTCAAGTTTTGGCGTGATTGTTGGGTAGATAGATGGCATTGAAAAGACAAGCCCTTTCCACGGGTTCACGTTACCGCTTAAAACCAAATTTACTTAACATAATGAAGAATGAAATCACTGTTTATTCACGTATAAACTCAAAATAGGAAGCAGAAATGTGAGAACAAAACGAAACACTTAGCGAAAAGAACTTACCATCTGAGCTTACCAGTTTGCCTAGACCTGCTCGGCAGTGTCCTTCTTTTCAGCTGACAGATGTTTCACATTAAAGAGACTGATCGAGTCAGTAACTGGCACCATTGATTGGTAAGGGTTCATCTCTCGCCGTCAAGACTGAATGCTAGCGTGAATGATACCTATTGCTTCAAAAAAAAAAAAAAAAAAAAAAACTCGGCGCTTTGCGCCTCGGCGGGGGGCTCCGCCCCCCTGCACCCCCCGGTTTATTTCTTTTTCCATACTCTGTATGAAATCATAGGAACACAGAATGTGTTTTTGCGATGATTCTATTTCCTTACCAACGGCTTGGTTGCACGTGAATAATAACAATATTTGGCAATAATAAAATAAATAATTGTTAGACATTTAATTTGGTCTAAAACCCTATAAATATTATATAAATAAATATGTAACTACAAGAAAAATACTATATAAATTGAGAGCTTTCCAACGAATGGTAAACGATTTCTGTGCGATTAAAATTGCGGAAGTTCCATTTCCCTACCAACGGCTCGGTTTTACGTGAAAATCATAAGAAAATTTACAAGCGGTTGCAATCATGTTGACAATATCAATTATTGAGAATGATCATCTGTGTGTAAACAATTGATTCAAATAACCATGCTCATAACTCAGGTTGATGGCCACGCACTTCGCAGTAGTTAACATAATATGGTTGGATAAATCAGGAGCTTTCCAACGAATGGTGAACGATTTCTGTGCGATTAAAATTGCGGAAGTTCCATTTCCCTACCAACGGCTTGGTTGTACGTGAAAATCATTATAAAAGGCGCATAACGGTTTTTTCTGTCGGTTTTTTGTGAAGATTTTTTTTCGGTAGGTCATCGCAAAAACACATTCTGTGTTAAAATCTCAGCTTTTTACTGGTGCAGTCAATTTTACTCTTACTGGTTATTCAACAGTCGCTAGGATACATGAAACACCTCAGTATGGTGACGCCTTTGAAAATTTAGGTAGGATGTTGCAAGTGGAAATGTTTTTAGGCCAGTAATTTGTTGAGAGAGAGCCACTGCAGCTCCCTTCTGTTGATGAATTATAGTCGAGAATTGAAGGTGTAGGCCCTTTTCGAAGCTGGACGCACATGATGGATTACGGCATGTCCCATTAGCCAAAGATTCGTGTAAGTTATGACAACATTCATTAGACCATTTGGGCACTATTTTTTTAAACGCCTCCCATTTTGAATTTGTTAGGGAGTAGAGGTGTTCCAGAAGCGAGTTTTACAGATCATTAGTGGTGTCATTAATCTTGCCGATAACACATTATTATTGGACAAGAATAAACAAGAGCAAGATACGTGGTTGAATACGGTGCTACAGCGTCTACCCGAGGATGGGGTGACTATAAATAAAGATAAATGTCAATTCAATCTAAAAATTGTGAAATTTTTAGGGTATCTCACCGACGAGAAGGGAATTCACCCTGACCAATTCTATATTGAACATGAAAAGACCTCAAAATGTGTCGTATTGAAGAAAGTATTTAGAAATGATAAACTATATTGTGAAGTTCATCCCAGATTTAGCAGTTCTTACAGCGCCTTAAAAGCTTTATTGAAGTCAGATATAGAGTGGATATGGGGTAATGTGGCTTCTGATGAGTTGAAAAAAGATATTTCCTCATCACTGGTGTTTGCAACCTTCAACAGGCAGGCAGAAACCAGAGTCACTGTGGATGCCTCGTCATTCGGATGAGGGGCAGTTTTAGAACAAAGGAGAAATCAGGACGCATGTTGGCGCCCAGTGATCTACACTTCTTGAGTCTTTCCAAGACTGAATCCCGATATGCCCAAATAGAGAAGGAAGCCGTATGTTTACCATGGTCATGGCCGTGACCGTGTCATGGCGCGGGGTGTCGTATAGGAAAAGTGTCATGTAGTTACTCAAGTTGGGCATCTCAGCAGGTGTGCTCCATGGACTCATCCCTCGCGTCCTTATGGGCTCTTACCTCAACTAGTGATCATCTTGTAGGAACGTTTCCTTTCATCCTTCCTCCTGCAACTACTTTCGTCTCTACAGCCAGTGTCGGGTAAACCTGTGCATCCTCCCCACTTTTTTATTTATTTGTTTATTTTTCAATTTAATGGTGTAATGGTGTGCCCCCTCTACCTTTGAGGGGAGTTTTAAAAAGAAAAATTTGTGTGTGTGTGTGTGTGTGTTGTGTTCAGAAGGGCTTAACGCAAGCCATGCGTCTGTACCGGACCTGAGCCGCCTTCTATTGAGTTGTTGTAGGCCTGTGTAAGGATGACGCACTTTGATTTCGTGTGCAAGGCTAAGATTTTGTACTTCTATTGGAAATTAGGTCTAGGGAAGCCGTAGAATCTATCAGAAATAGTATTGAAGTAGTTATAAGTAGTTATGGAAAGTTATGATTCAGACAATTCATAGCGAGAAACCGCTGGGTTATGGAGATGGTGTTCGAGCCCTAAATCTTAGAAAAAACTCATATTTCAGTTATCCACCTCTCAAATTTAATAATGTTACATACTGAACAATACCAAATAGTTTGAAAAAATCTGCAAAAATTTATAAAAATAGAAACAAAAAATCAATTTTTTCCGATATTGACTCATTAGGTATGAATAATATTGATTGCGATGCTTCCAGTGATGGTACTCACATAAAACCATGCCCTTTGTAATATTAACCACCTGGAAATTTAGATTTATGATCTTCAATGCCCCGTCAAGTAACCTTTTCCATATGTGTGTAATTTTATTAGTGCTTCCTGATTAACAGATTTCAGATAGTTGTCAATCGCTAACTGAAATGAATAGTGGTTATATTCCTGGGAGGACTGTAAAAAGTCACGATTTTGCTGTCACAATAAAAATTAAAAAATGTGTAATATATAAAATATGTTTTATATATTATTGTACAAATATATATATATAATATATATTTTATATATTATTATACAAATATTAAAGGCTACTGGTCGTTACCTCAACTCACATAATATGTGCTAAGCAACAACACTGGCTAATCACATCATTTCCTCAAGAATTTAAAAATCTAGAGTGACCTGAGGTAGTTAAAAAAACAAAAATCATATTTTTAGGAGTCAAGGAGTAGATTTAACAGAAACTACGGAATAAAATACTCCTGGGTAATGGTTTTAAAGAAGAATGGGTGAGTTTGGTTGTCTACCTTGATAAAAAATGTCCTTCTGATTCTTGAAGTTAATTTCATAATAACTAGGATAATTTTGAATGGAAAATCTTGTAGTTTTGAGCCCAAAACTTGTTTCGAAAACAGGTGAACGTCAGAGGGTCGATTGGTTTATTGATACAAAGTATTAAAGGCTCAAGCGCAATTTATTTACGTGATACATTATGATGTATTGTACGACGAAAGTTAAAATTTAGCTGGTTGTCAACTCACAGAGAAGAAACATGATGGAGCGGTCGTTCAGCTATGCGGACGAGCGGAGTTTTGGTGACGATTTCTTGAAAAATGCCATCAGTGGTGATTAATTCCAGAATTATGCCAGTAGTATATCGATGGAAACATCTTCGTTCTTGATTTTTCTGTAGTTTCTGAGAAATCCGGCATACTCTTTATCCACAGGGAACCAATGATGTTGCTGTTTCGTACCAAGTGTGTAATACAATAGTCATGGTGTAAGAATATTGAGTCAATACCCTTGAATTCCGCAAGATACCTGCTCATTCCTGCAAGGCATTACGACCGGTGAACAAATTGTTTCGTTCAACCTGTGTGAGAGATGAATATCATAGAGAGAGATGTGAAGGTGTGAACGAGTGAATTGATAACATTCAAATAAGCCGTCGTCAAAAATCTGCTATGATGGAATTCGTGTGCGCTGATTTTTCACGGGGGACCATCTTCTTCTTCTTCTTGACTCTACGGCCCTTTGAGAGCCTTGGCCTGCTCAGTAATTTGTCTCCAGACTGATCTTTCCTGTGATTTTCTTCTCCACTGTCTCACTCCCAGCTCCTCAATGTCATTCTCCACATCCTCCAACCACTTCTTCCGCGGTCTTCCCCGAACTCGACGTCCTCCAGGGTTTCCATCTAATTTCTTAAGGCACTCTCTGGATCAGCTCTCATCACGTGTCCCAACCACCGCAGCCTCGCGCTCTTCACAATACCGACTATTCCATGCCTCTGGTAAAGCTCCAGTAGCTCCAAGTTTTTCCGGATCCTCCATGTTCTCTGATCACATATAGGCCCGAATATCCTCCTGAGAATTTTCCTCTCCCATACCTCTAGAGCTCTCATATCTTTGCTGGTGAGAACCCAGCACTCTGAGCCGTATGTTACTATGGGGCGGATGATTGTCTCATACTTAACCCATGATTTAACAGAAACTACGGAATAAAATACTCCTGGGTAATGGTTTTAAAGAAGAATGGGTGAGTTTGGTTGTCTACCTTGATAAAAAATGTCCTTCTGATTCTTGAAGTTAATTTCATTATAACTAGGATAATTTTGAATGGAAAATCTTTTAGTTTTGAGCGCAAAACTTGTTTCAAAAACAGGTGAACGTCAGAGGGTCGATTGGTTTATTGATAAAAAATATTAAAGGCTCAAGCGAAATTTATTTGCGTGATACATTATGATATATTGTACGACGAAAGTTAAAATTTAGCTGGTTGTCAACTCACAGAGAAGAAAAATGATGGAGCGGTCGTTCAGCTATGCGGACGAGCGGAGTTTTGGTGAAGATTTCTTGAAAAATGCCATCAGTGGTGGTTAATTCCAGAATTATTCCAGTAGTATATCGATGGAAACATCTTCGTTCTTGATTTTGCTGTAGTTTCTGAGGAATCCGGCATACTCTTTATCCACAGGGAATCAAAGATGTTGCTGTTTCGTACCAAGTGTGTAATACAATAGTCATGGTGTAAGAATATTGAGTCAATACCCTTGAATTCCGTCAAGATATCTGCTCATTCTTGCAAGGCAACACGACAGGTGAACAAATTGTTTCGTTCAACCTGTGTGAGAGATGAATATCATAGAGAAAGATGTGAAGGTGTGAACGAGTGAATTGATAACATTCAAATAAGCCGTCGTCAAAAATCTGCTATGATGGAATTCGTGTGCGCTGACTTTTCACGGGGGACCATCGGTGTTGCAATTAATACCTCTCTTGACAATTTCCTATAGCCCAACCTACTTGTTGATAGCAAAACCCAGAGCAGCAGTTTCCTATGCTTCCGTCATACTGACACGCACCGCCGTCTCCAATGCAAGCGTAAGCTTGATGCATCAGGCAGATTGCCATCAAAGCAAAAACAACAAAAATAGCGAAATTCATGTTGAGATGTACAGAAATTACTCACAGTACTCGTGTTGCAGAAACTGGCTGTTACCGTGATGTGAAGACCCCCTTGCATGGTTGATTCTTTTATACTGGAAGAGCCTAATTAATTAAATTGGCATCAATTGAGATAAAGTCATAGGAGGAAAATGGTAAGACAATCAATATACCTATACGAGGAAAATCTATTGTATTATTCAAGGAGTTCCCTTCATTAGTTTAAACATCATACGATAATAAATTGTTTACATTTTCCAGGGACTGTCACTTTTGGTTGCTAGGTAGATATCCACATTGCAAAACACAATCTGGTTGAAGTACCTGCAGTTGATTTCTATAATAACAATGTTCACAGTAATTTATCGGTAATGGGTTCAAGGGGTATCTGGACATGAGCCTTATCTCGACTTGAACGAGCTCTCACTGTTGAATTGATTCGGGGTATCGGGTACTTCATGGTCGAATGTCATCCCTGTGAAAATCATTTTTCACAAACTTACTCCGTGGATATCGACTGTATAGTTCACGAAGTCAACAGAAGTCACCGAAAGGATTACTATCTGAGAATATCTGCTCTGTTAAATTTATTACTAGTGGCAATTTGCAGGATATCAGTACACCAAACGTGGGCGAAAATCAAGGGGTCAATTCTAGAGTTCATTTCTATCAAAAGTTCCTTATAATGTTTATTTAAATAATCGCTTTGTCTTCGAGTTAGTAGGTAAATTTTAAAGATTTTTTCATGTTTTGTACTTTATGACATTAAAGCGGCCATAACTCCCCTAAGAATCATCGTATACTCAAAGCTTAGAACGCCGTTGGAAAAAGCGTTAAATTTCCTATCTGCCTACTGCCAAATCAAAATTTTTTGAGTCTACCTAATACGTAAAAAATGAGGCTAAAAAAGAAAGTTTTAATGTTTCTCAGAATTTGAATTTTTTCTGTTTGTCGTTTTGGTCTTAATACAGACCATTATGGCAGGGCGCTTCACGAGGAAAACTTTCTCAAATCTCAGCTTTCCTACGGTATAGTCAATTTAACTTTTACTTTGGTAATTAAGGGAAAGTAACAATATATTGTGGAAAACTTTTTTTTTTTTTCTTTTCGCTTTTCAATGAAATCGAGGGTTTTTGTGAAAAATGAACCTCAATGAAAATACGATTTCGGGGCCTGTTTCTACGTATTTTTTCACACTGAATCGAATGGTAACTTTTGTAGAACTCCCCTACTTCGTTATAACCGAGTATCATATTTTAACTTACAAATTCTTAAAATTATCATTTACGTATCTTTCGGAGAAGTCATCGCACAGTGCAGACTCAGTATTTTTCTGCAGGGTAGCTGAAAGCTGAAGGTTCTATTTGGAGTAAACATGAACTCGGTTTCGATGCTTAGCTACAATATAAATGTTAGGATATAATCAGATAAGTCAAGGGTAAATGCAATAATTCAAATCCATGGGTGAGAGGTAGTATAATTACAAATGGTGAACCACTGTAATCAATTCAGTAATCTATATAACTATGTATTGGAATTATAGCAATGCTACTACAATGTTTCGTAACAAAATGTGGCAGGGTATAGCTAATTATAAAAAAAAGAACAGACTGACAGTGAAACATTAACTTAGTTTGGAATAATAAAAGAATGTAGGTACTTACCTTAAATGAGGACCCCACTCATCTGTGAATTACATGATCGATATGTGTACTTAACCTAACCTAAACTTGATCCTCATCGGTGTATAGCAAGTGATATTTTTTCTGTTATGTTTATGTATAAACAGGTGCTCCAGGTACCAAGGTAGAACATATTCACCTACTTCAGATGCCAGATCAATTCGATAAATACAAACTCGTCATTGTGCCAAACAAATTAAATAGTCCTGAAAATCGTTGACCTTGAAATGAAAGAAGTCAGCCTTAGTCCCTCACACTTCCCCCCAAAACAAGCTCAATCACCGCCATCTTAATACGAGTATATTCATTTTTCACATGAAACATAGTATAGTAAATAGTGTTTCTTAATTTTGATGGATGTACAGAACGTGATTATTTTAGTTTGTGATTACATACACGTATAAACACTATGCACTTCAAGTTATAAATAATTTAGTGGTCAACTGCAAATGCAGGATTAACTCTCCTAGGAATGTAAAAAACCGTTAGTCTTTTACACCGAAATAGTCTTCCAGATCTTGCAATGACAAAAGTCAAGTCTTTGAATCCACAGCTTCTCTTGAAAATTCAAAATTAGCCTCCCTCCACTGTCATCCACATTTTTACTGCACAGTACCTACCAGGTACATTAGGCATAGGATGGAACTACTTTTTTACATTGCCCCTTCCATCACCCCACAGCTTGGTAATGTGGCAGAGCTCATAGCAACACTTCATTCTGCTACTGGCGCTTGATACAACAACATGGACCTCAATCAGCGACTCCGCCACTTGCTTAGGCGCACTTGCTTCTTTATGCTGCCAGCGATCCAGCTTTTAATCGCTTCCTTGTTGACGATCTGGGCTGCACTGTAAGTACAAACGTACTATTATATTTTTGACTAAATTATTAATTGACTAAAACAGGGTGTCTAGTGACCGTGTAATGTCAGGGAATTTAAAACTTCTGGAAAAAGTCAAGAAAAGTCAGGGAACTAAAAACCGTGAAAATGGTCCCTAATCAAAATTTTATTGTTTTTATTCGCGAAAATGTTGTTTATTATAGGTAGTAAAAAATTATATTTTATAACAGTGAATATTTATGCATTTTTTAAACTTATTAAATGTGAAATTTAACTTTGACTAGAGAAATGTCGAGGTCAAGAATTTCTTGTTCTCTATGGAAAAAATCAGGGAAACGTCAGGGAATTTCATCAAGGTAGTATGCTAGACACACTGTTTAAGATTTGAAAAAATTTGGCTAACCGTGATCACCTATCACATTTTACAAATAATGTTCCATGAAATTCGGTAAGTATATTGTAATCACGTAGTATTGATCTACCTACTCGGTGATGGATCTCCTTGATAAATCGTTACTTCATGCTAACCTCTACCAACCTTATTAACAATGCGATAAGCAATTGAAGCGTGGAAGTGCAAAAGGGTCTAAGTGCCAAAAACAGGAAACTCTCGTTTTTGCAGTTTACAGGTCTACATGCATGCCAGTGATACTGCATATCGGCCCATGGCACATACACCCTTTTTAAGTAACACGCCCACACACGCGAGGACTTACATAGTTTCTGCTTTCTAAAATTTTTAATATCTATCACTGCTGCAGTGCGAACTTCATTAAACTATAAAATTGGTCTAAATGTTCATCTAATCATAGGTTATCAGAGAAAAATGTTTTTCTTCAATTCAGTCAAGTTCCTTCGATACTATTCACGTCTAAACACCTGGATCGGTCTGCTGAAAAAATTGGCAGAGGGCACTTAGACCCTTTTGCACTACCACGCTTAATTTACAACTGTTGCTCACAACATTGTGTTCTTAAAATACTTGAACAAGTTTCCAAGATTTTCCAGGTTTAGGAGTAAGTATTCCTGATTTGAAACCAGGAAACTTAGGGTATTAATATTGTGGTTCTATTTTACTCTTCTTGAAGGTCTATCAAGGGCTACCGTTGGTTTTATACTTTTTTTTAACTACAGGTAGTTTGCGAATTGTGCACGGAGCAACGCGAATTTCTAATCTATCTCTTTTCTCCTTACTAAAGCGTATAATGTTGCTGACTCAAGTCTTATCACACATAAAGTTCTATATTACAGTATCTTCGGGGGTGCCGTCGATAAAAAATGCCATGAGTCATCTCAAATTTTACGAAGCCACTATCTACTGAGCAGAACCCAATCGCGTTTCTCATGAGATTATTTATTACTAGGCTATTAACGTTTTATCAACCGCCGTGTCTTCATTTCAATATGTTGAAACTATCCATTCCTTATCGCATTTGATTTCTGAATATAGGATCACGTTATCCCACTAACTTATTTTTCTTTTTATACACGGGTAATTGCCATATCTAAATAGGAAATCCTTGAACCACAACAATGTTATATCAAAAATAAATAATCAACCCTTCAACACAAAATATGATATTAACAAAGGACCAAGGAGTACAATAGATCATATATAACAAAAGTAAACGAAAAACGGGTACAATCAATCTAATATAATAGAGCTGAACAGCGAGAATGATGATCAAAAAGATCGCCCATTTCCGCTCAACAGAACACCAACATATTGGTACCCAAATTTAAGCCCTGGATCTCCTGACCAATGTGTAAAATCTTAAAATTTTCAAACTTTCAAACCAAAATTTTCAAACTTTCAAACCAGTTTCCAAAATTTCAAACCAAAGTCTGTCAAAAAAAGGTTGTTAGATTTAAAAAACAGAGGCCCTTCGTCTAAAGAGAGGGATTTTCGCAACCTTCTCCGCGCCTCCTACTTCCAAGGTGCGGGCGGTTCCTGTCTTTGCCCGCGCTCCCGCCGCCACCTCCAGCCCTTCAGGCCATAATAGGCATTCTGTCAGAATAATCTCGCCAAAGAGGTGGGCGGTATAAATCTCACGAAGTAGGTGGGCAGTATAAATATCGCCAATGGGGTGGGCAGTATAAATTGGATTATTATTACACAGTATAATTGGATACTGATTGGCGTCAGACCGAAACGGGTGGGAGCGTCTGACCGAAATGGCGGGGGTTGGCAGGCGAAGCCTGCAGGGGGGGTCCCCCTAGTTTAACATAACATTATAAAAACATTTTGGTATGTTTCTTGAAAACCCCATCACTACCCCCTATCATGTTCACAACATTGAAGCTTTCACAGGATGATTGAACACTCTTTGCGTTTGCTTTAGAGGATCGTTCAAGAGAAAGTTCATTGGAACAGTTCGGAGGAAAAATATGATTTTGTCTTGTGTGAAAACACAATTTGCTGAGAAGCGAGGGACAATCAATTTCGTCAAACAAGAGTGTACGAAGAAACATCACGACAGTCAATTCACGGCGACTTTGTAATGTATTTAGGCCCGTCAGGCGCATCATTTCTGAACCGCTGAACTTGTCCCAGCCTACCCCCATTGATGATATTTGACTTTGATTGCTGCATATTTTAGGAACAGACGCTGAATACACGTTGTAATTCTATTTTATGCGCTAGAAAGGCTCCGTTTCATATTTCAGCATCGCAGGGTGATTAGGGCAGAAATTGACCTCACCCTGATCATGGTTGTTTTACACATGTTAGTTATAGTCGAGGTGTTCTTGAAAGGCTCCGTTTCCAATTTCAGTATTGTGGCGAAAAGAAAAGAAATTAACCACAGATTTATATCAGCTGATCAGGGTAATTCTGCAGGTTTTAATTCTAATCTGCGTGCTCTACAAAAGCTCCGTTTCGGTTTCAGCATAGTAGGGCGATTAGGAAATAAACTGCCTCACACCTCCCTCATCTGATCAAGGTGGTTTCGCTCGTTCTAATTCTATTCTGCGTGCCCATTTCATTCACATTCTGTTCCATTTAATTCTCAGTATCGTTAGGGCGATTAAGAAAGAAATTGACGTCACAGCTCACTCTTTTATTCAGGGTGGTTCTGCACGTGTTAATTTTAGTCGACGTGGTCTAGAGAGACTTTGTTTCTAATTTCAGTAGGTACTGTATGGTGAATAGAAGAGAAATTAGCCACAAACTTAAATCAGCTGATCGGCGTTGTGATTCT
The DNA here is from genome assembly GCA_030762985.1 of Adelphocoris suturalis. Classification (NCBI taxonomy): domain Eukaryota; kingdom Metazoa; phylum Arthropoda; class Insecta; order Hemiptera; family Miridae; genus Adelphocoris; species Adelphocoris suturalis. The sequence goes on along the minus strand of CM061041.1, from coordinate 100,051,288 downwards.
ATTCTAGGTACCCTAGAGAGGCTCCGTTTCAATTTCAGCATAGAAGGGCGATTAGGGAATAAAGTGACCTAACGACTCACTCGGCTGATTAGGGTGGTTCTGTTCTACCACCTCATCATTGGTCGATAAGGAATATAATTTCTTATCCTCATATCTCACTCAACAGAAAACTTTGAATATTAACATTAATTTGAAACCTTAAGGTATATTAATCTCGTAACCACGATGCAAATGAGTTAATATCCAACATTGAAATTAGTACCTAATTCAAAAGAACGTTCGTGATACGTGATACAGAGTAATGAAATTTACATTTATGTATCATGCAATTTATTGATGGTAAATCCCTTAAAATTCCATCGAAATAAGATGAAAAATGTAGAACCGTTTCTAGGTACAAGAATTCGGAATTTAAGCATGCGCAATAACTATGTACTACTGATGATATCGTGATGAAACTCATATGGGATAATCAATTCGTCATTTCCCAACTACATACCCTCTGAATTTGAGCGAGATCAGACGAATTAGGCGATAAGAAAATGTGTCTTGATTAATCTTACGGCTGCGCATGCGCAGAGGGAAGTATAGATCGGGGCACGACGAAGGTGAAAGATTTTGCCGGAAAATTTTTCTTCATCTACCGAAAGTGAAAACAATGCTTCTGCTACCGAGCTAGGCAGAAGCAAAATAATGAAAATCAATTTTATACGTTGTAACAGATAAAGACCTGGTGCTGAGCGTCCAGTTCCAAAATCTGCAGAATAACTAACAGTGGAGAGGTGTGGTAGCCCCTTCCTTATACGTCTTATACTGACAAGTAGGACTTGTAGAATGATTGGTAACGGTAGATCTCTAAGGGTAGGTTTAACGTGTGTAGGGGATATTGCTCGTTTAGCACGTTTGAGGTGGGTTGTCTCGCACCCTTCGCACGCTCTTTGTGGAAGGTATAAATGCGATGGGATATAGTCCATCTCGAGTCCGCAAGAAAAACCTCGTTGAAATCCGAAATGTGAAGGGAATATTCCTCGCTTAGAGTGGGATGTATAGATGCGATGGGATATGGTGGGATACCATCGAGACCTACAGCCCATGGTCTCGGGAGGGGGTGGAAATTTTAAAAATCGCTCAGAATCTCCTTGGATTGACAATCCTAAGGGAATGGCAAACAAAAAAAAATCAAATCTTATGAAAGGTTATATCTATGAAATATCTAATATATATTGCTGTTGAATTTGCAGACGTTTTTTTCCGTTGGGAATTACTTTCAAATAAATTATTAAATCTTAAAACTATGTGGAACCACGAAAAGTTCATTAGGTTTGATTACCTATGTGGAACCACAAAAAGTTTAGTTTTAAGAGCATTTTAATTCTTCAACTGATTCTGTCCGTCCATTTTTCAATATTTGAGGAAGTTATACTGCCCACCCAACTTGACGGACGGTTTATTCGGTTGGAAATTAAACGCGGCACCTTATGTGGAACCACGAAAAGTATAGTTTTAAGAACATTTCAGTACTAAGAAAACAGTCAGATGTTGAATGTGTGTACGTATTTGTTTTCCGAATCTATTTTTCTAGAGGTAGGCCATTATTTATGTGCGTAGAAGGGCAAAAGGGAAGACAGCATCGGAAATCGTCATCGGAACCCCTACAGGTAAAAAGTCGCAGATTCCTGATACGGCGGGCTCATTCTCATTTGAATAGCTTCACCTGCCTTCCCCTCGCATTTTGTCCCACTTCCCATCACTTTTTTCGATGTTCGATTTCGGATTCGGCGAAATCAAAACTGTTTTTTGCTCGCAAACACCGTCCCAAAAAACGTCTCTTTAAGGGGTCAATTTTATTGACAAAAAACGAAGTTTTTCGTGGGAATTTTCGAAAAAATGGGTCCGTACTATTTCATTTTTACATGCGTTTTCCGATACTTTTTTCGCGATCCGATCGCCCCGTCGTCTACTTCACACAAAAACCTATGAAAACGGTATTTTCCTGAAATTTTCGACGGTCGTCTAGAGGGGTAGGGGAAGCGGGGAAGTCAAAATGAACGGGACAAACCGCCCGTCTAAAAAACGTCAAAATTTAGGTAAAAACGGGATTTTAAGGTCGAAAGAGTGGGAGAAAGCAAATAAAACATAGCCTATATTCTGACCGGAAGATTTCCAGTCACGATAAAAAAAAAACCCCCGTTCAGCCGTTAAAGCGACACGACAGATAGACAGACAGAGTTTTATTCTTATAAAATAGTGTAGAGATGTTTGTTATCAATGTTCCAGATTCATCTCAGCTAAAATTGAAGTAGTACATTACGTTACAATTGGAAACCCGGAAGGAAACGATTTCTACGTGATCAGGTCTCAGGATATGGACGTAAGTGTGATAATAAATATACAATATAATAACATAGTTGTGACATACTGTACCATTTACAAATTTATTTATTTAAATTTTATATATATATATATCACGCTCAATGTTAATACGTCATCTATTAACCTTCAGTCCGGAGGGTCGAATCGAGTTCTCAGGAGGAGGGAGCAATCATTTAGGCCACTGATAATTCCTTGAGTGGAAATCATATTATAAGATTGCAATTACCGAAATACAGCTGTTAAGGACGCAAAAACGAAACTGTTTTATATCTAGAAAAGAAAAGTGGTAGAAGTACAGCATGAAATCTCAAAAATAATGGTTAACAAAATATCACTTCTATCTAAATGCGTCAGAGTACAAGATTATCTTCTGCATGCATGGGAACATTCATCGTTCAATCTTTACAATTACAAACGAAACTCTCTCTTGTTTGGCACGCGATTCTTTCTTCCTGGTTTATATTTATAATAACAAGATGATTTCAATTAAGGGATTAGTACGACTCGTATTCTTTATAATTTCCAATTTTTCGACAAGGTTCGCTATTTTAGCCATTTTCGAAACTGTTTCATACCATGTATTGTTCATATACTTGAAACAGTTTCGAAAATGACTAAACGGAAATAGCATTTAAATCAGAACGATTGTGAAATATTATATTTTATGTTGGAAGTAGAAAGTTGCGACATAGGTACGTACCTAATCAATATAGGGTATTTTCGTCCACTAAAAACTGTCTGATAGATCATGAAAAATAGACGTTATAAGATATTCACGTTTCCGCATGCGCACAGACGACTAATAATCCTACGGCTATGAAACTATCTTCAACTGAAATATCGCTTCTTAAGAATAATGTAGTACCCACTAAGAAGTTAACGGTGAACTGTACCAAAAGCAAAGTGGAAGTCTTTCGAATGGGAGGTAAATTAAGAGAATCCGTCAAATTCTACTACGAGGGAAAGGCAGACAGTAAACGAATACATCTACCTGGGAGTTCCATTAATGAGCAAGGCCCACAGAGAGCCAAAAAGCGGGTTGTGCAGCTGTGCGAGCCTCCGAGAAATTTGGGCCAAAGCTAGGAGCAAATCCTAGGGAGCTATTTTCGGACCTTACGAATCAATGATCTTGTCTGGAGCAGAAGTACGAGCCTTCAGATATTCCAACTGCCTTGCAAGAGCTCAATGTAAAGTTTTAAATTCCGATAAATAATCGAATTGACATTATAAGAAGTTTACAATAATATTGATCCGAGGCAATGAAATCTACTTGTATAAGGTACCGTGTAGGAACTAACCAGCGCAATCCTGAAAATTAATTCAAAAGCGGCTAAAACTTGCTACATATAGTTTTGGGCGTGATAAAGAATTAGCACAGACTGTCAGACACGTACCTAACCCAAGCTGATTAGCGATCTCTGAATCGCTTAAAAACCATTGAAAATTTTGGTTTTGGATAAAAAAAAGTTCAGCTTCCTGCACGAACACAAATTTTCCTTCAAATAGTTATGAGAACGAGTTACCTATTATAATATATATAGGTATTATATCAGACTTATCATTATTATGTCCCTATTAGTTACGTTACTGTATACCTATCTAGATGAATATGTGATGAGGAAACCACGCTCATTTCCAGCTGTCATTGCAGGAACAAGAAAAGATTAAGTTGAATTTTCAACATCGAACATGTTTTTAGTCAGTTTTATTTCACAAAAAAGTTTGAAAAATTGCTGAAAGTGGCTGAAATTATAAATATTTCTTTAAAATCTCTTTAATGAAGAATATAATGTAGAAAATAAAAATTCACTAATTAGGACTGAATGGCTGAAATTACTAATTGTTGTTATTGCAGAATATCATTTGGCAAATGTTTGGTTCCCATTACAAAGAATGTCATAATATAGTTTTGAGAAAAGATGATGCTTAAATTTAAAAAAAAAAGAAAAAAAAAAAACGAAAAATCGGGGGAGGAAACTTTATAATTTGCTGATGAGGTAAATTTTTATCACCAGATTTTGAAATATAACCAATACATTTTAATGGATTTAAATTCTGTTCAATTCACGAAATACTCAACCTTTTCTAGGCAAGGAGTGTTTTGGTTGTCCATTTCAAACGTTCAGTAAGCAAACGAGAACATTTCACACCACCACTTTACTTTCTAGCCCAGCGATGGAATGTTAATTGAATTAGGTACCTATTAAAGATATTTACAGCGCTGTAAAAGTTGGTTGATTGCTAAAAACGAACAATCATCCTTTTATTTCCACAGGAGTTCATCTGTCTATGGGGATTGACTGTCGTTGTTTGTCTCATGATACATTCTGTGACTTTAGTCGTACTGACTAAAAGAGTCATTGAGGCTTTAAGACTCCGGGTACCACCTCAGCACCTGTAAGAGCGATATACGACGACCGGACCTTCGATCCCTTGAAGATTTCCTGTAAGTTTGTTATTAACTAGCTATGAAATTGTGGCGTCACATATAACATGATAATCGTTCGAGCTTTACCCTACAGCTCCACTCAGCGTTCCCACCATCAGCTCAAGCGCGTAACACCGCCTCTGAGGTAGAAATGGGCATCAGTGCTCGATTTTTAAATGAATCGATTTTGGTTTATTATTTTCGATATTAAGCCTGTGTGATCGTATAGCGAAAATTTTTTATAACCCCCCCCCCCCCCCCCCCCCCCCCTCAAACTTTGTCACTTTACGTTTCAAGGTGCGTAGAATCCAACTTTGAAATGTCCGTCCGCCGTTCGCCGTCCGCCGTTCGCCGTCCGGGCCATAAAAGGCCTAAGAATTGACTTAAAAAACCCGTTCTTTCGCACATAGACTCCATTTGGGGTCTAGTTGGTCCTAACGTTTAACCATCCCGATCGCTTTACTCGCATAGATGCTATGGGCCAAAAACGGGCAAAAAAGAGTCTTTTTCGAGGCTTTGGACTGACGAACGTGTGCGCGCCTTGTGGGCGGGAGAGGGTGGGCGGGAGAGAGAGTGAGAGGAAGGGCGAGGCGGAGGGAGTGAGAGGGAAGGGAGGGCGAGGAAGAATGGGGGAGGCGAAGTGGTGGGAGGGGAGGGAGAGAGAGTGAGAGGGAAGGGAGGGCGAAGGAGTGTGGGGGAGGCGGAGGAAGTGAGAGGGAAGGGAGGGTGAGGGAAGGCGAGAGAGAGTGTGATGAAATTAATTCCAATTAGAACAGTTTGTTTAGGAGTATGATAATACACATAATTCTATTCTACGCTTTATGGTATAAAACTTCGCTTCCTTATTTTTTTTTCCTCAACTTTACTATAAAGCGTAAAATTATGGGGTCCTGGAGCTGTAATGCAGTGAACGAGTGAACCAAATATTGGAAGCCCCGAGTTTCGATACCTAGTAAATCTCTATTATTAATTTATAAGAATGAAACTCCGTCTGTTTGTCGTGTCTATGCACGGCCAAACGGCTGAGTGGGGGGAGTGTACGAGTGGGGGGATCTTCTTGAGATTTTCCGATAGGGTGTATAAGCGAATTTAAAATTTTCTAATCCCACCCGAACCATGGGCCGTAGGGCGGCAGGGGGGTCGAAGTAATAATTAATGTGCGCTTTTTGGACTTCCCCGCTTCCCCTACCCCTCTAAACGGCCGTTGACAATTCCGGAAAAATACGGGTTTCGTAGGTTTTCCTACGAGGAAGACGACGGCGCGATCGGATCGCAAAAAAAGTATCGGGAAATGCGTTAAAAAAAATGCGAGAGTACGGACCCGTTTTCTCGAAAAGTCCGACGAAAAACTTGGTTTTTTCCGATTAAAATATACTCCATAAAGGTACGTTTTTCGGAACGGTTTTCGCGGGCCAAATAAAGGTTTGATCCCGCCAAATCTGAATCCGAAATCGGATATCGAAAAAAGTTACGGGAAGTCGGACAAATTGCGAGGGGAAGCGAGGCGAAGCGTTTAAAATGCGGAAGTTAATCGACCCCGCCGCCGTTTCACAATGTTGCGAGAAGGCCTACGCACTTAAGTCTTGAAGGGACTCGATGACTCATTTCAACGGAATAAATACGGGTTTTTCCCTACTCATGTACAGGTATACCTTGGGAGCGAAGGTTTTTGAACGAGGAAGACGACGGCGCGATCGGATCGCGAAAAAAGTATCGGGAAATGCGTCAAAAAAATGCGAGAGTACGGACCCGTTTTCTCGAAAAGTCCGACGAAAAACTACGTTTTTTCCGATTAAAATATACCCCATAAAGGTACGTTTTTCGGAACGGTTTTCGCGGGCGAAATACAGCTTTGGGTCCGCCGAATCTGAACCCGAAATCGCATTTCGAAAAAAGTGGCGGGAAGTAGGTCAAATTGCGAGCGGAAGCGAGGCGAAGCGTTTAAAATGAGAAATTAATTGTGCTGTGAACGCGAGAAGGCTCTAGGAAGACGTATTAGGGGTTCGATGACTCAGGTGTTTCACAATGTTGCGAGCAGGTACACATAGGTACCTTGCGAGCGAAGCGAGAGCCTTTTTAACAGAATAAATAAGGGTTTTGTCCTACACATATACAGGTATACCTTGCGAGCGAAGCGAGCAACATTCCCTAATAAACTTTTCGTGGTTCCACGTAGTTTTATAAGATTTAATTTGTTTGTGAGAATTTCCAACAGAAAAAAACGTCTGCCAAGTTGGGTGGGCAGTATAACTTCCTCAAGCGAGTGAAGCGAGCAACATCCCCAAATAAACTTTTTTGTGGTTCCACGTAGTTTTATAAGATTTATTTTGTTTGTAAGAATTTCCAACAGAAAAAAAGTCTGCCAAGTTGGGTGGGCAGTATAACTTCCTCAAGCGAGCGAAGCGAGCAGCATCCCCTACAGAAGTTAAACCTACCCTTAGAGATCTACCGTTTGCGAGCAAAGCGAGCAACATTCCCTACATGCCACACTTTGCGAGCGAAGTGAGCAACATTCCCTACATGCCACACTTTGCGAGCGAAGCGAGCAACATTCCCTACATGCCACACTTTGCGAGCGAAGCGAGCAACATTCCCTACATGCCACACTTTGGGAGCGAAGCGAGCAATTTAATGGGGGGTGGAGGCGAGCGAAGCGAGCTGGAGCGGCTAGTAGCAACTGTTTCTAAGCCCAGCTCAAAATTCCAACAGAGCTCTGAATCTCCCATTTCACCCCAGTAGGTAGGAAGAGCTTCAGAGGGCTTTGGGGCGCGTGACTATCGCCATTTTCACGCTGTCTGGGTATCTTTGTTAGCCACCTTGTTGAGGTATTCAAGGAGTAGTCGCATTTTTTGCCTTTGTAGTGCTTGTCAGGGCGAAAGTGAAAACCTTTATCAGGTGGTGCTGCATACAGGTATATATATATATATATATATATATATATATATATATATATATATATATATATATATATATATATATATATATATATATATATATAGGTATATTGACAAATTGTATTCGTAAACAAGTCAGCTGAGTGAGGGTGGGAGACGTGTACAAAAACTTTGATATTGAAAATCTTCTGCAATCGTTTATATTTACCATAAGTCCTCTCGTCCACTGGAAGCGGAAAGCTGCGAACTGCGAAGCAACGAATTTTGGCGAACGCCGTTCGTCCGAAATCGTGCGAATGCCTCTCGTCCAGTGGCTCAGTATTCGTCCGGATTCGTAATAGACGAGATGGCTCTTCGGAACAGCTTTTCTGATTAAGATTCTGATGAAGAATTTCTCGCTTTGGAACTATCACCTTTGATTCATCGACGTATCTAGCACAGGTGAAATCAGCAAAGACGGGAAATGTGGGTGAATCACATAAACGCCAAAAGGAACGAGTTCGGTGAAATTTCTCATTTGTGGCATGATCTTCAAATCGACGATGACCACCACTTTTCCTATTTTCGAATGAGAAAGGATACATTTCAATGCATTCTTGACAACCTACATTCTAAAATCGAAATCGAATCGTCTTTGTATATGTCGCATATGATAGTTCGTTTCCCGTTGGTCCCACAGATATTTCCTTTCCTGTACAAGCAAAATTAACTTTTCATAGTCCATTTTCACTGGTTCACACAGTCCAAGTTCGCACTCGTTCGCAACTTGACGTCCGAAAAATCCCAGCAGAATGGGATCCATTCGCACTTCGCACGTGGTCGGACGAAAACGGACGAACGGTACGGGCCCAGTGGACGCGCTCCCCTACCGAGCCAAGTGTTTGGATCGTTCGACCGTTTTCGTGCGGATTCGGCCGAATTCGTTTTCGCCACTTTTCGCAGCTTTCCGCTTCCAGTGGACGAGAGGCCTAATTTAAATCAGAAGCGCAGATATGCTTCATCTCCTACACTTATCGAAGCTCGTCAAAACTTCTCCACTTATACCTCACCCCGTAGATGCTCATTTGCGCCTCAATAGATGCTCACCCCACCAAATAGCCTCGATAGTATCGATTCGGCCTCCCAACACATCGATGCATTCAGATGCAGTGATAGGAGTCGATTGAGAGCGCTCTGGCTGTCTCCCTCAAAAGCATTCCCTACTGAGTAGCGAAGTACTGTGATTGTTGAATTGGTATCAAGGCCTGGCTTGGTACTCTGGTTAGGATAGCGATCTAATGAGATGAAGGTCCTCGGTTCGAATGTAGTGTGGTCAGAAATTTTTTTTGCTTATTATAACTCTGAGATATACTTTTTTTAACGTCATTCTGACCTGCATGTCAAATCTGTATTTTTACTAAGGGATTGGCTACTTGATGTTATTTATTTTTTAGATGCAAGCTTGCGATCATCCAGACCACCAAACTGTACCCATCATTCTGTCCTATATGTCCAACTAATCTGTATTTCTACTGAGGGATTGACTACTTGGTGTTATGTATGTTTGAGATGTGAGCTTGCGAGCATCCAGACCACCAAACTATACACATCATTTTGACCTGCGTGTCCAACTAAACTAAATGTTTACTAATGAATTGACTGGAACTTTTTCGATTTTGGCGCTCAGTAGGTCGGTTGATTTCAAAATGAGCAAATCGATTGGGAGGCTGAATCGATAGGTACTATCGAGAGCGACTATTTAGTGTAAGAGTGTGGGATCCCTACACTTGAGTTCCACAGAGATTCAAGCGTACATGCTCATACTTGAGGCTTGAATTGGCAAAGACTATTCTAACGGGTTACCACGCCCATATGATGCCTTGAGGACGTGGCCACTTGTACAGACAATTTGTGGTGGAGTATGGCCATCAGCAGAACCCACCCACCAAGGGTGAGAAGGAACCGTGACGCTGCTTTCAAGCCCATGACACAGGGGGGTGCATCAGTGTCCATGACATGGGATTTCGAACAATACCTCCCTCTGTGATTCTCACATACCACGACAGCCAAGTCATTGGCTCTTTAGTACAATTCCTCCACACATTCTCCATTAGTTAACCAACCACATCAGGCACTTCGTTGTGCTGGCGCTGGAGATGAGTCCGCCGGTTCTTACACTAATAGCGTGTTCCGTAGAGAATCTATCCCCACACCCATTATTGTTGGCAAACCTAATGCTACGCAGAGGACCAGGCGAACCTTTAATCTTGAATTGTTTTCTGAAGAATCCGTTAGTAGCGCTGGCATATCTATTCTATTTGCACAATGACTTGAGACACAGAGACAGTTACTTGTTTCCATTTGGTGTAGGTGTATGAGGATGAGTAACAGGAATTTCACGCTACATAGGTACTCATATTTTTGTTTGGCCTCCCTGATTTCCCAGTCAACAGCGCTCGTTGTCAGTCTCATTAATATAAAGTGAAATCGATGAATGTCTAAGCGGTTTTATAATCTACACGCCTACATGAAAATCTAGGAAAATTTCGCCATAGAAGTATCTAATTATAGACAGTTTTCCTTACAGAGAAAAAATCGATTACAGTCTCTTCGGACCTAGATACCTACTACTCAGCGAGGTGAACATTTTGGTAGATACCTAAAAATCTTGGAAAATCTTGGGAAAATCGCCCTAACGGTTCGTATTTCGCCAGTCGCCCGAAAATAAGTAATGCGGAATCAATAATAGTCCCAGTAGATTCAGATTTTACGCACTGAAATGAGAATTTTAAAATCAAAATATCTCGGGATAACCAAGTAAGCTTAGCACTGTACCATGGAATTGTTTCAGGGTGGTTTTCCAGTGTAGATTTTAAGGCCACTGAGTCTGTAATCGATTTCACCTTACCTATTTTAATGAGACTGGCAAAATGCGCTTGAGACTGGAAAATTCGGGAGGCCAAAGAAAAATTTCTAGCATCAACCAAAAATTCCTCATCCTCAAATACCTATACCGAACGGTTAAGGTACTTAGGTATCTTAAGTCGTACCTAGTTCAAATTTAACGACAATGCTAGCGGATTCTTCAGAAAACAGCAAGATTAATGGTTCTCCTCATCCTCTCCTAACAGCCACCGCATCGGGGAATTGAGTGGCAGATAAATCGAAGTGATGTAATTTAATAGTAGCAGTAGTAGTAAGTTGTTTAGTGTATTAAATCAATGATTATTACAAAGAGTTCAGGTCCACCTACACATCATCATTAGAAAAATATATAGGTAATAGATAAGAAATAAGTCAAATATCTCCTTCCTAATATAGTTAATATAGTTAACAGGGCATTACAGCTTAATGAAGTACATGCAAAATAAACGAGGTCATCGATATGAAATTAATATAAAGAATAGGTAATAATCCGTTATGAATCCATTACATCCACGCTATACCTGTGATACTCGTACAATATCCACAACAACAAGCCTATCCCGTTGTACACTATACAATGCTAATGCTGTACATATCAGACACCCATTCGGTGAGCGCAATTGATCGAAGTGCTAGTGCACTAGTAACAAAATGAAATAAATTTAACATTTTCTCCCTATCATCACCAAAATCGAGCAAATTAGCCAGACGATCCTCATCCTCAACCACTGGGAGCCCACATATGTATTTCGCAATGAATTGCCTTCGGTACGGTTCTAATTTAATAGTAAGAACTATTATTATCCTTATTATGCTTCTATCTCGTTAAAATAATATTTAACTACATCTTGTTACTTAAGGAGTCAGAGCAATAACATAATTCTACCACACAATTTTAGGCAGAGATTCAAACTAATTTGGTATCAAACTTGAATGGGAGCAGCCAATCCAATAGCTACTTGTACCGGATTAGCATTAATTGCTTTATTTTACTAGTGATTTTTAATAAACCATTCATTCATTCATTCATACTGCTTACCCAACATGGCACGTGCTTTGTCTTTCTTACCTATTTTTTAGAACAGTTCATTGGATGTTGGATATGTATGATGTTGGATGTAACCTTCAGAGTTCTTGGCATTACACCATTACTGTGTTTCAGGAAACCGAACACCATCATTGTTGACGACACTGGAACTCTAATATACCAACCAACAAACTGTTATGCGTCTGATCGAATTCGTCCATCTTGCCGAAGACCCTGGAACCGTCTAATTGACCAATTGTTTTTTAAATCAGTTCAGTAAACTAGGTACCTATTTAATAAGGAGTTACAATAGAACCCCTCTTAACAAATTGCCAGCAAATCCTTGGAATCTGAGGGTTCCGTTATCCGATTTTAATAAAAACATCACCTATAAACTGCAAATTTCATCAGGAATTAAGAAACAATCAAAATTTACGTTATTGCAACTCAATTTATAAATTTATTTATGAACACACAAAGAATTTATTCATAATAGATGCACAAATTACATAAACTCCGAAAAAATTACGTACCAGGTGGCAGGTACCTACTATATTTTGTAAATATCCATCATAATTCCATTCATAGAACATCCATTCCTTATTTTCAAGAAATAGGAGGCCACGTGTACTCATTGTTTGCTAGAAAAATATTTTTCATTAAACCCAATCTTCAAACAGACACATTCATACCTACTATCTACCTATGTTTTCATTGCACACCACATTTAGGCTTTCCAGTAAGGTTTCCAAGTTGCCAATGATACACTGAAATAACGAGAGAGGGACATAAAAAAGTCCAGTTATCAGGAGTTCTACAGTATACTTAAGTTATCGGTAGGTACCTACCAATTTTTAAAATAATGTTTCAATTAATGATCTGATTATTTTACTTACCTACCTTCTCAACAACCCATTACCTAATCATTTTTCCAAATTACAAGTCTACCTCAAATAAATTTAATTACATAGGTACCATTTATTTAATTTAGGTACATCTCTACAATTTTAGAGATATAGAAGTATTTTAAGTTATTGTTCTTTAGAATATAAGTTATAGCCAACATTTGTTTTTGCACAGCTTTTTGTTAGATTCTAAAATGCACTGCCAGTTCGTTCCATACTTACTCGTAAGACCAGCATCCTCATTACGATTGCTATACATTACCTATAGTTGTATTTGTTCATTGACACCATAACAAAAAATATTTTTTCATTACTCATGTCAATTCATTAATTTGTTTTATTGTACCTATTTTTAATTTTTTATTGTATTTTATTATTTTCATTGTTTGGTGATATTGTAATTTCAGTACTAGCACATTGGCCATCTTACTCTTTTTTTTTACGAAACTAACAGTGTACAATCAATTTGAATGGATTGTTGAATATCTAAATTCCAATCCGAATAAATTCCTCATTATTGGTCTTCATTTTCGATTTTATTTCCATGAAAAATCCTTTAGTTCCAGTCACTTGTTTCAAAATAAATATTGAAAATACATATTGACAATGAGGTAGGTACAGGTTTTTAGAATTTTCAATGAAAACTCCATTTTTCTCCCAGTATGTGATTGAGATTCGAAACTGCAAGTAGGCATAATGAAACATGGAAGGATAATCAAAACATCATGTGGTTGAATACAATAAATTTTTTAGGACGTCCCTCTAAAGCTAGGTCATATAGACAAGGCTTCGTATAAAAGATGGATGGCTTATTGATATTGCTCCAGGTGCAAAAAAACCCAAGAATGAGAAGGTAATTGGGGTGTTTTTATCTCTTAAGAGCTCCTTCACATCCCAGTCCAAGTCAAGGTCATACATCCCCATTGCGCAACCCGGCCACCCTCTTGTTGAACAAAGTGTTGGCCTAATGAGCTACTGGTGATTAGTGATGGGGGGGGGGGGGGGGCTCCTGTCAACTGGTGTTTCATCCCTTTTCAATGGGTCTCCCAGTTATGAATATGACAAGCCTCATAACCCCCACCGGCCCATTTACAAGAGGGGTTATAGGGGTGGCACTCAGGGGCGCCCCTGGCAGTGGCGTCCTTCCTCTCCCTCTTCTATGTCCTCATCTTTCCATAAATACCTACTTCTTCCTCTTCCACTGCTCGGCAAATGCGCACCAGTGTGCCCATTGAGATAGAGCAAGCGTGGCCTAGTGGCCACGTCTGACAGAAGCATCCAAAGAGGCAAATACTGCAATACATTATAGGAGGAGAACGGCGCAGGTATGCTTTGCAACGAATGGCAGCCCGTCACTCTTGCTGGATCAGGAGTGAAATTAGCGATGACGGCAAAAGCACAGCAAAGCGTATCTTCAATCTCATGACTACTTCTAGAACGCCTCACGGAGGAGGCCAATGACCACCCAGACGGCATGAACATGTCAGTAGTCCCCGGAACTAATGCCCTCTGGAGCCTACTCAACAGCTCATTATTTCTTTGAAAATTCGCTAAAAGTGATAAACACCAGGAATCGTTTCAGAATGCCTAAACACGGATTCCGATGAAGAGATTTGTGGAACTTTTTAATTTTAAAATGTTCGGAGCCATTGCCATAGCTTCATTTTCCACAAAATTCGCTAAAAACAAACCTCACACAATTCATTTTTTTGAATATTTGTGATCATCGATTTGACGGTCGTGAATTGTGCACAATTCAATTTTAAATTTAGATAAAATGCTAATTAAGAAGTCGCGATTAAATGAAAAATTCGTTCATTATGGTTATACTTAGCAAATTGGACACATAAAATTTAAATATAGTGCGAATATTTAACTTTTGTTACCTTTAGACGGACTAGTGAAGCGTAGCACTACCTAGTGATTAACTGGGAAGGTAGGCTGTACCTGTCGATCGATAGGTGCCAGCATCTGCACCTATCAGAACTAGTGATCTGAACAACAGAGCTATTGATACGGAAATCATAAAACCTTCGATTATCTAATAACAATATATATATATATAACAATTAGACAGTGTTTTCTAATCAATGTCAATATACACAGGGTAGTATCGACTTCATATTTATCCATCACTATAGTAACGTAATAGCTCTTGTGGGCGTGCACCCGACCAATCCTCTTTATAAATGGTAATAACGAGTATTGCTGTTGATTAGTGAAACGTCGGTGATTTTACATTACGGAATGACTTAGGTAGATATTTCCAATAGCTTCGACATGGCAGATGAATTGGATAAACCATTTTGGTAAGCATCGGTTAAGAACATGTAGGTAGAACTTACTAAAATCTATTCTACCTACTATGATCGGTAGTTAGGAGATCTCCCTACCTACCCGAGTTATTTACAATTACTTCCAACAAGTACTTTTTCAACTAATTAGGATGTCGTGTATAAGGTTTATGTTAAATTGGTTTAAAATTTGAGCTTTTTGAGTGCAAATAAATTTTCAAGTACGTTAAGCTAATAATTGCGACTAGTTGTTGTCTATTGCTATTTTCATGTCACAAAAACTTATTCTAAATAATATAAATCTGCTGTCCAAATAAGATTTTGGATTTTTACCTTTTAGCAAATTTTTTTTAGAAAATCAGGGTATTGCAGGCTATTGTAATGGATAAGATTTATCGATAAATTCTTCTCATTGAAATCCGTTTTGAGGCGTTTTTCATATAAAATAGAGAATAGATATTGCACTTTTTCTTAGCTGTTATATTATTAATAAAATTAGGTACATAAAATTGACTTACAATTTCATCAGTGTAGCCAGAACATCGTCTTGAACTACATAGTAGGTACCTAAATTACAAGGGGGGGGGGGGGCATAAGTAACGGGGCTTTGGTCATAACTCCTATTATTTCAATATTTTTGCACCGAATCGCTGCAACCCTCCACATGCACAAATCATCTGATAAAATTATCTGGATTGAACTCCAAGACACCCCAGATATCTCAACTAACTGATCAATGGTTTGACGACGGTCTTCACGAATCATGGTGTTGATTTTTTCGACTATGTCGCCAGTTCTTGACGTTGAAGGGCGCCCAGAACGAGGTTGGCCTTCAATCGACATTTTGTCCATTTTCAAACCGTTGAAACCACTCATAGACAATCGTTTTACTTAAAGCAGCATCTCCATAAGCAGCTTTAAGCATTACAAGGGTCTCCGCGGATGTTTTCCCGAATCTTTTTCGTTATACGACCACATACGGTCTTTTCTGTTAGGTATATAAGTACAACCGCAAAACAATTTTCTATAGAAACAGAAACGATTGATATAGAGTATGTTCTATTGTTCTAAAAACTGTTCCCCAATCATTTTACGTCCACTGTGGTGAAATAGATCAGAATTTTGTGTATAGTTTGGGGTCTGGATGCTCGCAAGCCAGCATCTAAAAAGTACATTACATTAACTAGTCAATCACTTACCTAGTAAGTGAGTAAGTAGTAAAAATTGAAATTAGTTGGACACGTAGGTCAGAATGATGTGTATAGTTTGGTGGTCTGGATGCTCTCAAGCACGCATAACAAAAATACATAACATCAAGTACCTAGTCAATCCCTTATTAAAAATTCAGATTGGTTGGACATATAGGTCAGAATGACTGAATGGACAGTGGATAGTGGATTAACCGAAAAGGACCTTTTTTAAACGAGTAGGTATAAGTTTTCATTTTATGGATAATTTCATCAATTTCAGAAAAATAACTAGGTATCGTTCCGTTTCTACAAAAAACTGTTTTGCGAATGTATAAATACAGGGGTCTCCAACCTACGGCCCGCGGGCCACATCCGGCCCGCGAGCAGATTTTGACCGGCCCTCGGAAAAATTACAAACTGAAAAAAGATTTTTTTTATTTGAAAATATATTTTCCTTAAAACACTTTTACCGGTAACTACGAGTACAGTAACCGTCTCTATTTTTGTCCCTTCCGTTCTCGATGAGTTATCTGTAAACCAGCAGCGATCAGCCATTCAGCGATGGTCAGTGTTTTGCACGGACTGTACTGTGGTGGTGTAAGGGCAGAAAGCTTACCCCGACTGTACCTAAGGCAGGACTAAAAATAACTCATCATGTTATATTAAAAATGTATGGGTATTTGAAATAATCATTGAAATTTTTAGTGAAAGTAGGCATAAGTAAAAATCATTAATAATTGTTTTACTTAGGTCTGGTATATTTTGTTCACAACATTATTTTTAACTATCTTGAAAGAACATGATTTGAATTATCCCACAACAAAGATATATAAGGGAATATAGCTACTTATAAAACTAAGCCCACAAAAGCTCAATAACCACCACTGAGCACTCTTATTTAAAACAAAACTTCGTTAATGTATGGGGGGAGGGGGGGGGGGGCTCGGGAAATATTAGTAAATTGTTTGCCCGCCTTGTCTCAAATAACAAAATTTCACGGCCGCGCTTTGCTCCTGGCAAAATTGTCTGGAACTGTTGAAATTCTCAAGGACAAACTATTGCACTGACTCATGAGATGTGTCCCTTGAAACCCCCACGCCCGCTAACCAGCCACCCTCGCCACCCTTTCCCCTCCAGCCCGATTCCCGTTACTTTTGGGTCCCCCCTCGTATGTTCACCACAACTGTACGGTAAAAATGTACAAAACCCATAGAAGTGTGCATGAATATTAGACACAACTCTTATTGGACTAATTCAAGCCAAGCTACCTAGATTCTAAGATTTTAAGGAATGTAAGGGGGGGGGGGGGGTTGAGGGAGGATTACGGCGAAGGGATTAGGTGCCTGGTGTGAGTTACCTACCTAAGTGTCCGTTTTTTCTGTATGAGCCCTGAATAACAATTATTGTTGAGGTTTTTAATGTCTATTCTGAAATTAACAGTTTTTTCATTGTTTCGTTTAATATGAATCATTTCTTGCATTTCTCCTTTGAATAAATTTAGTTAATTTCCTAGAATTTTGGCCTAATGAAATTGAAAATTATGTCCTGTTTCTTTTGGGTCAAGGGCTGTGCAGTAGGGGGTAACTGTTTTACTGCAATCTTTCTGGTGGGTATCAATCCTTTGCTGTAGGATGTTCTTTATTAGTCCTACGTAATGTTTACCACAGGAAGGCTGGCAAGGAATGTCATATTATCATACTACATTCTTACGTATTCCTTGGTTAATAGGATCTTTAGTTTTGAAGAATAACGAACCTACAGTTTTTCGATTTTTAAATGCATTACAATTCGTTCAATTCATTAAAATTCGTGAAATTTTAAATGAATTTCTACGAAAATTCGATAAAAGCTAAAAGGCGAATTGCAAACTGGTGCACCTTCTTTGCAGCGCTGATGTTCTATGCCTGGGGCCACCTGGATCAGGCAAAACACTGCTGCTGAAGACCCTTCAAGACCAAAATGCTGTAGACAACACCTCAACCTCTGGTCCAACGACAGGAATGAGTTTGAAAAAAATCCGCCTCCCCCAGGTAACAACACGTAGGTTCATATATATATATATATATATATATATATATATATATATATATATATATATATATATATATATATATAACCGCGACCATATTTGTATGCTCGCGGGCATATTTCTGGAAGGGCTAGTAGGTAGTCAGTCGCTCTCTGTTTTATCAAACAAGTATCATCACACAGAACACATCCAGAGAAGTGACAGAGAAGGCTAGGAAGTGACAAGTGCTTACAAGCGTCGTAACATATTATAATTATAATTCAGGAAAATCTTCTTGGCTAGATACAAACTACAGTTTTATTTTTATACAGTTTGTCTATGTTTGATAGTTTTTGGTTATTTATAACAAATATATAGGTACTGATAAATAACACCTACCATGCAATATACTTACATTTATGTATCTACATGAATAGGGCTCAGATCCTGAGCCGAAAAGTCGTGAATATACAACAATAAAAAACTACATTTAACCACAAGACTAGCTTGGTCACTACCACACATATATATATACATAGAGAGAGATAAAGAAATTTAGACAGATAAGTAGAATGAAAGAATTGTTTCTAGTACCTAGTAGGTACCTTTCTGGTACCTAGCAGTGTTAATTTTGAAAATTTGACTTTTAAAGCATTGCTACGGGTAAATTTTTCGAAATTCTACCTAAACCGAAATGTCTGTACCCAAGGAGCAGTCTGTATGATGCTATTCATAATTGTCTTAGCTCATGTATTTTGGCTCCTACATCGCTTCCTATACCTACAATAACAGCGCTTTCCTCTTTCTAAGGATTTTCATAAGGATGGCCACAAAAGCATATTACATTCTCATCAGCAGTTATATAAATTCTGAGTACACTATCCTTACTGCCAGGGAGGTAGCTTAACTATCTGCGAAGTGGGCGGTGGGATGGCTCCGCTTTGGCACCATTACTATCAAGGGATCAACAGAATCATCTTCGTCGTAGATGCCAGCAACCTTTGCCAAATATCAGCAGCAGGCGTCTTGTTGTACTCCCTACTGGCGGAACCGTGTTTACAATCTGCCAAGGTGCGTTAATTAAATCAGTTCATCATTGTAATAGCTTAGTCACCTTTTGTCCTGGTAGAAGAGCTCAATAAGAAAATGTTTTGATATCACTTTGATCTTTCCTCGTCAAATTCTTTGAGAACACAAAAGCCAAGCAGTTTGAAGTGACAAATCAATAGGCACCTACAAATGAAACCTAACGAGGTATAGGGTGAGGACGTGTACCTTGGACAGTTTTTCTTCATAGCTTGATTTGAATCAAGCCTCTTAATTTTTTTATTCTATATTTTGGGGCACATATATCAATGCTCTAACTTGTTGGCTTTGTGATGGATAGGAGTAGTTTCTCGATTCTTGAAAACGCTCCAACTGGGGATATCTCTGAGAGATGACGATTTATTCACTTTTCGGTAAAATGTGATTTTTTTTACCTTGGGCCTAGAAAGACTCCCTATCAAACTTCAATTTTCTAGGGGTAGCAGGAGATAATTTAGTCCATACTGCTGATCAGGATGAAGCCTGCAATTTCATTCTTCTATTCTGGACTCAGAGAGGCTCCCTATCAAATTCGTCATTTCATTAGTCTATTCTGGGCTTAGAGAGGCTCCCGATCAAAATTCAACATTCTAGGGTCAACAGGAGAGAATTTAGCTCAATCAGGATGAAGCCTGAACATTCTTCTATTCTGGGCTCAGAGAGGCTCCCTATCAAATTTCAACTTTAATTAGGAGGAACAGAATAGAATTTAGCTTAAACAGCTGATCAGGATGAAGCCCGTAAGTAATTTTATTTGTCTGTGGATGGCTTAGAGAGGATCCCTATCAAATTTCACTAATTTAGGGGGACAGGATAGAATTTAGCTAACTAGTTGTAACATGGAGTTGTAGATTTGTTGACAAAATCAATTACGACCAAATCGACGATATCAGAAATTCACGGCATTGAAAATTATGTGAGACAATCTAGGACTTGACTAAAAAAATCCCTGAAAATTTCATCAAAATCGGCCTTATAATCTTGGAGGTTCACGCGTTCAACCAACTTTAGTTTTGCACAAGCGCAGTAGTTATTACTCAACAAATCGCGATAAAAGTCATAAGGCATCTTTCTGACACTTGTACCCAACAACCCTCGATTTTGAACGAAATCAGACCAATAGACTGTTAGAAATCGCCTTTATAAAAAATGACGTAGGCGCATGCACACAAGTCATTATTCATCCGCCGACGATGAAATTTATAGGAGACCATCCAGGAGCTAATCCGCACAGTGCCTTTAAATTCCATCGAAATCAGACGAAAACTTAGTACTGTTTTGGGCACAAAATGCAATTGGCACTACCACGGAAGCAGAATTGATCAGCAAACTCAGAAACGCAAGTGGATATTTTGATTTTAAAAGACTTTTTTTTCAACTCTGCACGAGAACAAAGCCTCGGCCTTCGGTAGCAAAAGTTACATCAATATTCTGAGGGGAGATAAGTTGGACGAAAATCTCAATATATGCAAAAGTGCGTTAGGGCAGATAGCTACGTTAAGGTTGAATATTAGGGGGATACCGGACTCTACCATAGTGCTCCGATTTCGCTAAGTTCATGTCAGCATCTAATGGAGAAAGAAAATGCGAGAATTCCTCATTGGTCGGTTTCCACTATTGCTCATGTAGGATTTAGGTAGGTAACTACTTATCCTAAATTATTGACACCTAAGTTTCAAATTTCTATCGTTTCAGATCCTTTTAGTTTTATCAAAAATGGATGCATCTTATCGACAAATGAGAAACGAAGCATTGTTGATGCTCCAAATGAAAAAACTGCAGGAGCAAGCATTTCAAGAAATCACCATCATACAAGCCAGCTCTTACTCCAACGAAGGGATCGATGAAATTCAAGAATGGCTGGCTGGCCCAAAGAAAAAGTCTGATAAAGGGAAATAAAATAATAATTAAAACCCGCAAATTTCAGAAATTATAATTTGCAAGTAATTTACACAATAATTAACAAACAATACAAGAAAGATTTTGAGAGTCTACACACAATATTTTAAGCAGTATTATAAAAAATAAAACATTTGTCTTGAAGTGGGCGATTATCCATTATGTACAATACAAAAATTAACTGTGTTCATATTAGTAATGGTGTTAATCAAGATATGAGAGCAATTCCTGATAAAAAAGAAAATCTATTAGAGACCGAGGAAGAGCAAGAGATTTTAAGGCATTTCTGAAGTTTGTGCTATTGTCCTTTGCCACATCGTTCACTTGTTTTCTTATAGAAAGACGAGATAAATTTTTCAGGGATTGCACCTTAAGAGCTTTGGCTTTGACCATCTCAAACATAGGAAGGATTTTAGGGAAGATATTGGCTGGAGCTGAGGTGACCACCTCGGTTATGCGTGGGTAAGCATACTTGAAGTCGGTGGATGCCCAGACGAGGAACTTCATAACTTCGTCTTCTTTCTTATTCCATTCGTAGTTAGTAGAGGAAAGAAGATCTATGAAGTAGATCAGCAACTGTTCTGGCTCGATCATGTTAGAGTGTGTGAGGAGTAAGCATAAGCCTCGTAGAAAACAGTTGTCTATTGCGTTGATGAATGGCTGAGGAACTTGGAAAGGTGTGTGAGGTACGTCTGGGTCTACGCCTTCGTTGAGAAGCATCGTCAAAAGAAGCTCGCAGTTACAGTTTTTATGATTAATCTTATGGGAACGAATGGCAGCATCAATGGATCTCGATACAGGCAAACCGCTGCCATCGTACGTCGGATCTTTCAAAGCTTCTTTAGAAAGGAAGAGCTCCAAGTACTTAACTTTTTCGTGTTGATCAATGTTGCTACCATGGAGTAAGAGAAAACTGACAGGGGACACCAAGTTATCTCCCATTTTGGCGGGACAGGAGAGGACCTCGTCACTGACTCCGTATTCGAACAACAATTTCAGACCATCAAACATATTTTTATCAATGAGTAAACACGGTAAACTCCTTGTGTGCGTTAAGTCTTCCTTGACAGTTGCGTACCTCTCAATGACATCCTTAGGCGTGTGACGAATTATGAGTTCCAAACAGTCCGTACGGTTACAATGTGCAGCCAGGTGTAGAGCTAACATCCCTCTCGAGTCAACAAGTGATGTATCTGCTCCATAACTGATCAGCTTTTCAGCTATGTTATAGTTCTTGAACTGTACTGCTTCCATCAGCAGTGTCCAGCCATCAGATGTCTGTTGATTCACCAACTTCTTGGATAGACCCAAGTGTTCAACCAAGATGTTGAATAATTCCAAATTTCCTACCATGCAGGAAAACTGAAGCGGGCTTCTGCTGAAATAATCACAGGTTTCTGAATCGCATCCAGCTTCCAATAGTATCTTAACTGCAGTGGGATTCTCAAACTGGATAGCATAGAATAAAGGAGTCAGCATTTCATTGTCTTTTGCATTCAAATTGGCACCAGCTTTGATGAGCATTTTGATAATATTGTAATTCCTCTTGCTGCAAGCAATATGCAAGGGGGTGACACTGTCAATATTGGCATTGTTTACTAGACAGCTGCAGGAAAGTAGGAATTCAACTATCTTTTCACAGGAGTGGGTACAAGATACGAACAATGGGGTCTCTCCGTCCACAGTTTTATGCTCAACATAGGCCCCAGATGACATCAGCAGCCTAAGTATTTCAACCATATCATCAGATTTGGAAGCTTCGTGGAGAGCAGTATATCCACGATTGTCTGGGATATCTGGAGAGACTCCTTGTTTGATGAGTCGTTTGACTTCGGTTATATTTTTAGCACGAACAGCGCGAGCCATTTTGGAACTGGTGATCGGGTTGTGCCAATCGAAGTTGATACCAACAATTCTGAAAAAAAAGATGCCTATTAATTGTTTGTGCCTCCTAACACATCTCGTTAGTAGGTAGGTCGGTACTAATTGTTAGACGTGGGTTGTACTTCACAACTAATTTCTGAAGATTTTTTAAAGCTGCCAAATTCATAATGAAAAGCATCAAACAATAAATTTTACTGCCCCAACCATATCATACACGAATTAAATATGCTAAAAAATAAAAGGCCAGAATAAATTGCCTATTCAACTAAATATGCCTAATTGGATGAGTATGTAAGCTGGCGTTCAGCAACTGATGACGACCTAACAGTTGAAATTGCTAGTACCTTACAAATTTTTCATTGTGGAATTAGGCAATGTTTTTACTTGAAACCTATATTTCATTATCTATTACTTTGTTTTACTGATGAATCAAGACGTATAGGTACATTGAAGTTTTATAAGTAAATCTGAATAATCGAAAGGACCCACTAAATGATGACCACCTATCCATCACCCCATTTTCGTGCGTGCAATCGACCAGTAAGTTTCTTGATCCAATGGTGAATTTTCATAGTTACTTTTCATGTACTAAACTAAAGATCCGAGTGGTTTCCAAAACTGCCTGTGGGGAACCCACAGCTCCCTGCACTACTACGTCACACGTTATCTTCCTACCCATTTATGGCCAAACTAAATAGTAT
This sequence comes from Adelphocoris suturalis, assembly GCA_030762985.1. NCBI lineage: Eukaryota > Metazoa > Arthropoda > Insecta > Hemiptera > Miridae > Adelphocoris > Adelphocoris suturalis. The sequence goes on along the minus strand of CM061041.1, from coordinate 100,027,695 downwards.
TTTGAGCTGAAAATTGCAACTAGAGGGTTTGCAAGCAAGTGAACTGAATCCGAACCTGGGATCCTGTAAGTTTTCGAGATATAACCCACAGTGGACTAGTTTTTTCCTGGAATAATTTTTCACTAACAAGCAAAATAGTAGATGTAAACGAACCAATACTTAGTTTCAGACATCACCACCAGAACCGCCAGCAGTCAACTCTTAAGGCAGCAAAATGACTACAAATTTCATATTTTTTCACATTAAGGACCATTAACTAAACTTGTTGATTAAATTTATATTCAAGACATGAATGATTTAAAAAAATAGAAATCAATGAATTCCAAAGGATTAGGACGAGGAAACACCAAAATCTCAGTGTAAACTCACGTAACCTCATCTTGTAAACTTTTGGCAAGCTATGGAGGAGGTGAAAAAGATTACTAGAGTGGAGAAGATAACTGTCTTAAGGTGGAATTTCCCTGATGCATCTGCGGCCGGCACCTGTGGCTCATGACCAAAAGGGCTCCACTTCTTCAGAGATTTTAGATGAAACCGATTTCCCTGACGCGGCCGGGGCCAGTCTCTGTAGCTACATGGGTTTGAAAACCGTTACATCGCAGATGCGGCAGCTGCGACACACCTGGTCAAGGGAGCAATCCAGCCGTGCGCCTTCGTGGCTAGGATATGCAAAGGTTTCTCTATACTTTACTGTGAATTAAGGAATAGCGAAGTGGCTTGAAATTCATATGGTACTCCCTAGGATCGATCCCACTTAATCCCTGAAAATTTGATTGAAATCGGATCAAAACTGTAGAATTTAAGAAGTTACGACAAGTATTACCTCAAAATTTGAGCGACTTTTTCTTCAGCTGAAATAGACACCCAAATTCATTCTGTACCATATTTCATGAGGTTTTCTCTCACCAACGAAACGATGCGGTCAAATTGTTTGAAGTTCAGCCGAATGAACGGTCTGAACTTTTATTCATAATTTCTCAGGAAGCAGTCGATGAGAATGTTGAAAAATTCCTCTTTTGTTAGTGTTAAAATTCATGGGTGTGTGAGGCTCCCTGTTCATCAACAATAATTTATCCTCTTTGACATCATGCGCCAATTACAGGGCCACAGCAACATACTCGCTTGACATGATCGAAACTGAAGCTGGAACCAAGTTACCTAAGTGGCCGCTGGTCCCCACCGCACTTCTTTGAGAAAACTCTCTTACATGGGCAGCTCAGTAGGTACGTGACGAAAACGCGACCCACAGCCGCCGACCACAGACTTGTCAGGGAAATTCCACCTTCATACAACATCTGGCGAAATATTCCATGGCAAAACATGGTAGTCTTTTTCGAGTTTGGAGGCTAACAAAACACCTGGAGAAGTTCTCCAAGCCAAAGATGGCGGCGTTTCTCCACGGTGGAAAAGTTTTCACATCAAAATAAAGTTACAGACCCCCCCCCCCCCCCCCCCCCTGAGGTCAAAAGTTTGAAATTCTAACAAATGAAAGTTCCTCATTGTGAAAGAAAAACAGTTTTGGCTGCTATCTTCCAGAACCATCACTATTTCACCATCTATTTCTCAATGAAGTGTTCTCTACTAAGAATGTTGGAAGCATCACTAATCTCACAACTGATTCCATTTTGTTCTTTTCGCATTCGACAATCTATCGTCTTATCGATGACACTCCTGTTTGTCTCCAATGAAACATGGGAAGGGGTTTTTGCTGAATCACATATTGAAATAATTTGGAGGAAGTTGAGAGAACTTCATTACGTTTTTGCCCAGCTGGAAGGGTCTTTAAAAGAGACTAACTCTGTTGAACATTCTTGGGCTAAGTATAATCAACCATACAATATGACATCGTTCCAGGAGGGAGAATTTATCCATTTCACTTAGAAACAGTAAATGTTATGTTGAATGTAGAGACAGTATTGGAAAACAGGCGCCAGTACACTCCAGACTGAACATACTAATAAAATTCTCTCTCCCGAGAATACTGAAATCTCTTCTTCTTATATTCCATACAAACCCTAAAACAGTTTTTCATGGTCAGCTTCTCGATTACAAAACCAGGTTCAACTCACCATATAATGGCTTTACTCCTAAATGTCCTAGCACACTAGATAGGAACAGGACAGGAAATGCTGCGGGTAGATGCATGCATTACTTACCATTAGTTTTTAAATGAATCACGTTATACCTACTGCATTGGATTTTGGTTAAAATTACCAACCTTTTAATCAACAAAGATAAAGATTGTTACGGTTCCCATCAGGGGCGGCTACTGATAGGAGCATAGGCGCATGTGCACCCCCAGTCAAACCAAAATAATAATAATGTTTCAAAATTTCTCCACTCTCATTTAAAGTTAGGCTGTCCGTCCAGTGGTCGCGAATTCGCGCGAACAGGCGAGAAGAGGCGAACGGTTCCCCTCCCTTCAAACACGCTGTCAACATCCATTTCGCTTGTTGGCGCGTTGAAAACAAACTGGTTTGATTCTCGTCGCGTTCGCCCCTTTTCGCCCTACTTCGCGTCTTGCGGTGGACGGGCTCTCATTTAAAACAGTGTGTTTGATTTTGAACAGTTCTTTTTGCCTCTTCGCGCGAAATCGCGTCCACTGGACGGACAGCCTTAGCAATTGACAGAAGACGGGAAATCTAAATCTACGCGCGAAACAGAGAAGATTGCGATAGGGAGGGGTTGAAGGGGGAAGCTCACCCAACCTGACAATCAGAAGCAAGCGGGAGCAACAACTCCTAAGTGCTCAACCTGAGATTCGACCGCCTATCTCCGGACTGAGGATTTTCAGTTTGAATTGAAACGGGCATGTGAGATTGACCAATCAGAGAGCCCGTTACATCCCAAGATGAGTATACTTAGGGGCATGCTCTTCCGCTAGGTAGCGACTTTCCGTTATCCTTATCATTTTTATCAGTCACACTTCTTCTATTTTTCCCGGTGTTATTACATTTAGTGTTACGATTTTTTGAAGTTATTGAGTGTTGAGTAGATACTTTTACGATGAATAATTCAGCTGAGTTCATCAAGTTGAACTGGTCCCATTTGTCAATCGAAGAAAAGTGCAAGATTCGCGATGCTGGGCGCCCCTTGCTACTACTGGGACTTACACAAACTTTGAAAATCAAAAATTGTTCCGATTCGGTCTGTAAGTTCAACCCCTATAATGTGATAGATTTTATTTTTATATTCCCCATTATTTATCTAGATGATGACTAACCCTTCTCTTTCCCCATGAACCTCTCCTCTCCCTTTCCTTCCCCTCCATGGCAAGATTTGCTTTCACCTCCACGATGGTTCTTGCTGGGCGGGTATACATTTATTGTATTACATACAATTTTTAGCTATTGCAATCATTCCTTGGGTTAACTCCTTTGATGGTTAAGTATTTCAGAATTTCTGTCTTCCATTTGAGAACATTTCTCATGTCTGGTGTACGTATTTAGTATAAAAGCACCTCAACCGTGCCCGCGATAGCCCTTGTTGATCTCTGTGCACCCCCTGAGTTTCAAGACAGGAGCCGCCACTGGTTCCCATCTTAATCGTAGAGTGTATCTACCTTGGAACTATTGTGGTGTGTAACACGCGGTTCCAGATCATTTCAAGCGAGGATTGGGGAGACAATCACTAACTCACACATCTGAGGGGACTCCCGAAAACACTGGTATCTACGAACACTGATACTAATTATTGGCAATAGTGGCTTCAGTTAGCCGGTTGCTTGATGGCAACGTACTAATGGTAATGCTTGTCTGGAGGCCAGATGTGGATAGTAGCAGTTGTTTCACCATTTCACTTCATATCCAGGTTCCTATTCCTACTATATGCACTAATTAAATGTCCAGACGAACCATAAAACAAAACAAAATGAAACGACCAACCATATCCAATAAAGGAAAAATGAGCTATTGTCTTCACTTCATCCATTGATGTACCTCCTCTTTAAAAACTTTTTAAATGCCACTTTCCGTCGTCCGATTTTGATGAAACTTGGTACCTATGGAAGTAATCTGTAACATGGCGAGGATAAAGTTGTATCAGGGGCCGCTGATGCATGAGAGGTCATTGATCAGTGGAGTGAACTCCAAAGCCATTTTGTCTCCAATTCAACACAGGAAGCGTCTACTTCACGCGGATCTCCTTACGTATGCGCTATCATGTGACTCACTTCGTGAGCACTGATCAACTTGTTTTGCTTTTGATAACACTTTTTTGATGCAAACTCAGAATGGTAATGAAGTTTAAAAAAGTATCTGTGACCGAAGTTTTCATCACCTCAAGTTTTCATCTGATACACTACTCTCCCTACATGAAAAATATCAACATTGTATAAGGTTATGAATTTAAATAAAACAGAGCATGACGTAGGAGCCATGAAGAAGCAACAAGGCAGTAAGTCAAGAAACTTTGGAAATTCCATACAACAATTACCTAGCATTCAAAGTTGTTTTCAAATTTTCACGTAAGTGCTTACAAGCTTTGCCTATCATTTGTGGATAAAATAGTTTCATAACAAAGAACTACCTGACCATCCTGTCACTAATAGCGATAAAAAATATAGAACCGTGATTTCAAACATAGTCAGGGCCGGGGAGGCAAAACCCAAGCCTGGGGGCAAAACTCCTAGCGCCCCTTAAAAAAAGACAAATTATTATATCTTTGTTAGGATCTGTTCCAGTTGTATATTTAGTTCTCATAGCTCATGTTGCGTTACTTCTTAGTTACTGATAAATACTTTGGAAAGAACTCACTTCAAAATATACGTTCGTAAAACATGTCAACTATTTTATGTAAATGGTTAATCTTCTATCAGAGAAATACACAATACAAATTAAAACAAAATTGTCGATTATTCCAATATTAGATAGCTCTTCTGCGTAGGTAACTTGAGTCTATACTTGTATAGTCAGGTAATGCTCGTACATAGATAGTTATAGCTAAAAACACCGAAAAAGATCGAGCAGAAACAGCGGAAGTTCTGCCTAGAAATGCATGCCAAAGTCGCTTTGCGTTTCATAATCGGGTAGTATACGAAGAGAACAATATTGATATGTATTTCAATCTTTAGTGTTCTTAACATTGATATTATACCTATTTGAAGTATTTTAAGGCTGAAAACCATGAAAATCTTGTAACGCCGGATGGCCTTTACAGATAAAAAATTTCATTCATTCATTCATAAAGAGCAAAGAAATTCATTTCTTCAAGAAGACCCAGAGCACACGCACTAGTGAAAACGATCGAGAAGTGAAAGAAGTTTAATAAGATTAATGTTTTCCAGGTTCAAACAACAGCTAGATTCATTCTTCTTGTTTCATTGGTTATAGTTCAACCACTAGATAACAAAGATAAACGAGACGTGTTCGAACAATCAAGTCAAATCACAAGACTCTAGACCCTGACTTGCTCTTTAGTTCGACTACCCACCGTGTGGCATTCAGAGCGGTCTGGAATGCACGAAAATATATACCATCAAATAGTCAATCCCTTAGTAAAAAATCCGTCCGCCGTCTGCGGTTTTTCTCCAAAATTATTAGACCAAACTATATGAAACTTGTGTTAATTTTTTACAATGCGATTCTCCACGTTACACTGTTTGTGAAAGATCCATTTAAAGGATAAGGTTGAATTCGATAATCATCAGAAACGCTTGCATATGAGTCGGCAACACATTGGGACATTCTATGTCTTTAGTTGCAGACTCGTATGCAAGCTCTAAGAGCCACTCAGCTGATCCGGACCCTGGGCATCGTCAAGTAAATGTCCTAAAGAGGCTACATACGAAATTACAGCTTCCTAGAGTGTAAAGTATAGAAATTAGGTACCTATTAAAATGATTTAACCACCACTTCACAAATCAAACCGTTCTCGCAATATTCGGATCACCTGCTATGAATCAAATCATCGAAACACCAGCTCAATGAAATCAACAGAAATTAAAAAGCGGTTGCAATCATGTTCACAGTATCAATTACTGAGAATGATCACCTGTGTGTAAACAACTATTCATATAACCATGCGCTTCTTGTCTTATAACTCAGCTTGTTGGCCACGCACTTCGCAGTAGTTAACATAATATGGTTGGATAAATCGAGAGCTTTTGAACAAATGGTCAACGAATTTTGTGGGATGAAAACCACGTAGTACCATTTCCCTAGCAACGACTCGGTTGTAAGCGGAAATCATCAGAAAACCAACTATAACGCTTTTTTTAAACGCTTTTTCGTTTATGTGCCAAAGTAAAGATATAAAATGTCAAAATTCAGATTAGTTGGTCAGGGTCTAGAGTCTCGTGATTAGACTTGATTGTTCGAGAACGTCTCGTCAAAGATAACGATGCTTTAGATTACGTTGGCGGTCGTCTACTATCTGGAGGTAGTAATATCAGTACTGTAGGGTAGGTCAAATTAATTTTTTTCATTGTTGCTTAAGTTTCTAGATCTGAATCTAATTCATATCATCTTCATTACAATCTTCATTCATCTAAGTTTCTAGATGAATATAATTTCGGAAGAGCTATGAGGAATCCCTATATCTAAGTTGCAGAACGTCCCCTGTCATGTGAGCATACTGAACTGCCATAAGTTGCTCCAACCTCAATGGGCAGGTGTGGGATGTTCTGAAAACGTTCTGCAGGTCAGCATGAATGAATATATTTAAAATTTCCTACAACTCCCTTCAACAGTCATAACTTTTTCAAATATCCAATAAATTCTGTGATATTTATTCTAGCTTTTCTCTAACGAGAACAAAGGAGATAGGACAAAGGCAGTATTATCATACTTACATGTATTAAATTGCTGTAATGTATCCCCAAATCTCTCTGGTAGGCAGCTATATACCTACTTTATTTAAGCAGATATGTAAGTATACACCCACCTATTTCCTAACAGAACCAGTCTTCTGAAAATCTGTAGGTAATATTATTTGTTTACCTTTCGGTGTCATTCATGTTAGGTCCAAGTGGTATTATATTCTTCAAAGCGACAAGTCCAATCCCAAACGAAAAACGCAGCTACTTCCTGGATTTACTCCATAATAAACCCGAAGTAGCGAATTGGTCTAAAACGTAAAGTAATGCCAAATGATATAAACACAATACAAGGTAGGAAGACACTAATAAAATGTTCATTCAGGAATAGGTAGTGCAAAACTAGCAGTTTCTTCAAATTGAAAAAACTCACCTCAACGACGGAAATCTACTTTTAGGACATAATGGGTATAAATTGTACAACCATTAATTGCAAGAAGAGGATTATCCACTGGAAATTATACAATTGTTACAGTGAAAAATGATACCTACCTATCAATTCTAATCTAATGTTTTGATTTGATCTTGAACAATTTTTGTTTTGACTATGGACATGGAAGAAAAATTGAAAAATAGGGTGATAGCTTAATCGCATTACAGATTGTTCAAAACGTCGAAAAAGTAAACTTCATTATTTCCTCCATGGATCATAGCATGGAGCAAGAAATATGTTAGAGCCAAGGGAAACTCATTACACACACATTCGGGTATCCCTCACTCACTGTAAAGGATATCATCGATGCTCAATAACATCGGACCTCTCAATATACCACTAGATTTTGTAAAATTACAATTTCCTAGGGTGAACAAGTAAGGATTTAGCACATTCAGCTGATTTGGGAAGAGCCCACTATTTCTATCATTCATCGCATTGTCTCAGAAAGAATCACTAGCAAATCTCACAAACCAAGGTAGGTACCTAAATTGTTATGACAGACAGTTAGTTGGCAGTGTCACTTTGGTTACCAAACACTTTAATATATTTATATAATATAATTATCCTTGTACGCAAAAATGTAGACACCAGGCCATACCTGCTAAATAGTAAAGACATGAAACTTGTCAAAACGTCATTAACCTCCCTTTCAGTAAAAAAACCAATATAAAATATAGACTAGCTGTACAAATACGTAGATCAGAAATATGTTTTGATGTTAGAAAAAAAAATTGATGGCAGTCCTGAAAGACCTTGACAGATATTGATCAACAACACTTCTAACCAAAAATATAAATATCTAGCGTGAACCTACTGTTCCTCGTCCTCATATCACCTATATTACATAATGTGTATATTATTATATCTTCATAATATATACACCAACCAGTGACAAGTAGTAGGTACTGTCCTCCAATTTAAAAAAAAAAAAAAAAAAAAAAATGAACGCCAGGGAGTTGAGTATCCACAATGTAGAACTACACCCTTTTCCACAAATATACCTTTACAGGTAACTGACCTAACTGTCCAATATTCCTGTACTTGCCCAGATGAGTCATACTTTCTTCCTTTCCTTTCGTTAAACCCTTCTTATATTGTAGTTTAGTCTTGTCTCGAATTTGTACTGTCACTTCTGCCCAATGATATCTTAGACTCCCCCCACTCAGCAGTTTGGTCGTGCATAGACAAGACAGACAAACAAACAGACGGAGTTTCATTCTTATAAATAGTATAGATAGTGTGTTTGGAAACGCCAGTGTAATTTGAAGGAGTTCAGTCGTTTTTGACAGGTCGTCGATTTTGAGATGCTTCATAGCTTTCTCGTGGTCACATTCAGCAATCACTTTGGCAATAATCTCCCCCAGCCTCGCTGTGAATGGCTTTTCCTCTCTTGCGAGTTGATGAGGTTGCCATGAATATAATTTGTATACAAACTGCACAGCTCAGTGGTTATCTTACAAAAGTTGATAAATAAGCAAGAAAACACACAAATAATCAGTTATTAAATAGTGTATCCAATGTCCATTCCAACTTCAAAATGTAGGTAAAGGGAGACGAGACGATCACGTTTATACAAACGGTTGAAATTAGGGCACAGTGTTGGAGATAATAGTTACCTAGCTCTTAAAGAAACGTACTGTCACAGAATCACAATATCACAGAAGCACACCACACAGCAAACGACAATGACATTGAGAGCCAATTGGGAATTCAGCTGAAGACTTGAGCACCGAGAGGGGGGGTGCAAACAGACAGTGAGGGGAAGGGAAGATTAACTTATGACTCATTTTGGAAGTGGCAAGCGTGAATAGATAAGAAAATAAAGGAAACACCAGATAAGGGCATAATATAATGTTTTCAAAGTACCTATTGGTCCTCTGGTGCTGGTGTATTCATTCCCAGCCTTCAAGTGGCACATTCATACAGCCTCGATAAATATGCAACTGTATTTCAATCAGAAATATATGCTATCAATAAGTGCCTAGTCACCTTACATAACCACAACACTTCTAACAAAAACATTCACATTTTTACCGATAGTCAGGCCAGCATCAAAGCACTCCTGAACCCCCTCACGACCTCAAAACTGGTCTGGGAAACAAATAAATATATATAAACAATTAGTTTCTTAACAACAACAAAATATCCATAAAATGGATTCCTGGTCATGAGAATTACGAAGGCAATGTTAATGCGGACGGTTTAGCTCAAGCTGACTTAGGGCCACTTTCACCAACAACATAAACGAGTTTAAGTTAGAAAAGATTAACAAATAATCGAGATTCCAGCTAATCGTCTTTCACCAAACCACTTTACGAGTTTAAACTCCTAACGAAGTGGCTTGAGGTTAATCTCCCAATCTCGGCCAGTTAACTCTTGCCAATCTCAGATTAATGATAAAAATGATATCGAGCAAAATGGCCGCGCACCAACAGCTGATTCCTCATACCTCTACAGTTTGGTTCACAGTTTATTATTATAGTTTATATATAGTTTATTGTTATTCAAGTTTTTGATGATGAATTCACGCGATTTATCGCTCGGATTAATTTGATTCCTCGGATGAGAACGATGTCCTGCAAAGACGCCCAAGGACGATCCGACGGCGGGTTGGACGACGTCGAATTTCGGCGGAGATTCCGGCTCCCAAAACCGACAGTTTTGAAAGTCCTCGAGCTTATCGACACTCACCTGGAGTTCCCTTCGAACAGGTATAAGTTGGAAAAAGGCTTTTATACCATCAAATCGATGAATTATAATACGAAATTGATGTAGGATGGTAGGAAAATAAAGTATAATCGATGATGATTGCACGTTATAATACGATGTTGAATTGCTATCCCTTGTACAGCATGTACCTACCTACCTATACCACATAAAATAACTTATGTACATTTAAATAAGGTGATCAACCGTCCTGCTTCCGTCAAATGATGTCTCACACTTTCTTTGTTGGAAGTCAACGAAAAGTTGCGAGTAGATAGTAACTAGGTAACTAGATAAAAACGGCGCGGGTAAAAACGGGTCGTGGTTGTGATTCACTGCTTTACTGTCTTGATATGCCGGACACATGGCGGGTTTTCTAACTGTCGTTTCAAATTGTCCAATTTTTCATTGGACAGTTTCCGGAATCTCCGTTAGGGAAACTCGATTATTCCAATCTTGGTTTAAACGAATTTTGGGTTGGTGAAAGACGCCAAGGTTTGATCCTCGAGATTATATTTAATCGAGTTTGGCCAATCTCGGATTTATAAGTTGTTGGTGAAAGTGGCCCTTAGGACAACAGTTTCAGGGACCATCTCCTGCCATCTGCATTTCCAAAAATGCCTGTAAAGCTAAAATTAAAAACTGGGTCACACAAGACCTCAACATTCTCTGGAGCAAGGAAATAGCTAGATATAGACAAACCAGAATGCTCGTTACGTCTTCCGATCCCAAACGAGCATACTGGCTTCTAAGCAAAAGTAGAAATTCTATTAGAACCATGATTGGGATCCTCACTGGACATTATGATTTCCGCAGGATGCTAAACATTATAGATAACAATATCTCACCTATGTGCCCTTGCGGACTCGAGGAAGATTCCGCAGAGCACTTTCTTTGCAGATGCGACCGGTACTGGAGATCCAGAACGGAGGCATTTGGGCATCATATAATTGAACGTGCTTCCCTCAGAGATATTGAGTGGAAAAGAATCAAAAAGTTTGCTGATCTAAGCAAAAGGTTTGCTTACAACGACTCCAACTCGGGGTAACCGGCGGAATCCTCTTTCAAATTAAAGGGGCCTCTTTTTGAGGGAGAGTATAAGCCGTTCATGGTGCGTTCATGAAACTCTTTTCCAATGGTAACCCCGAGCAGTGAGTGAGGGCCACTTTCACCAACAACATAAACGAGTTTAAGTTAGAAAAGATTAACAAATAATCGAGATTCCAGCTAATCGTCTTTCACCAACAACATAAACGAGTTTAAGTTAGAAAAGATTAACAAATAATCGAGATTCCAGCTAATCGTCTTTCACCAAACCACTTTACGAGTTTAAACTCCTAACGAGGTGGCTTGAGGTTAATCTCCCAATCTCGGCCAGTTAACTCTTGCCAATCTCAGATTAGTGATAAAAATGATATCGAGCAAAATGGCCGCGCACCAACAGCTGATTCCTCATATCTCTACAGTTTGGTTCACCGTTTATTATTATAGTTTATATATAGTTTATTGTTATTCAAGTTTTTGATGATGAATTCACGCGATTTATCGCTCGGATTAATTTGATTCCTCGGATGAGAACGATGTCCTGCAAAGACGCCCAAGGACGATCCGACGGCGGGTTGGACGACGTCGAATTTCGGCGGAGATTCCGGCTCCCAAAACCGACAGTTTTGAAAGTCCTCGAGCTTATCGACACTCACCTGGAGTTCCCTTCGAACAGGTATAAGTTGGAAAAAGGCTTTTATACCATCAAATCGATGAATTATAATACGAAATTGATGTAGGATGGTAGGAAAATAAAGTATAATCGATGATGATTGCACGTTATAATACGATGTTGAATTGCTATCCCTTGTACAGTATGTACCTACCTACCTATACCACATAAAATAACTTATGTACATTTAAATAAGGTGATCAACCGTCCTGCTTCCGTCAAATGATGTGTCACACTTTCTTTGTTGGAAGTCAACGAAAAGTTGCGAGTAGATAGTAACTAGGTAACTAGATAAAAACGGCGCGGGTAAAAACGGGTCGTGGTTGTGATTCACTGCTTTATTGTCTTGATATGCCGGACACGTGGCGGGTTTTCTAACTGTCGTTTCAAATTGTCCAATTTTTCATTGGACAGTTTCCGGAATCTCCGTTAGGGGAACTCGATTATTCCAATCTTGGTTTAAACGAATTTTGGGTTGGTGAAAGACGCCAAGGTTTGATCCTCGAGATTATATTTAATCGAGTTTGGCCAATCTCGGATTTATAAGTTGTTGGTGAAAGTGGCCCTGAGTGAGTGAGAAGTACCTATTGGGAAGTCAGGTTTGAGTCAAGATTTGGATCAAGATTTGAGTCAGCAGTCAGGATTTGAGTGAATGTGCCCGAAAATGGGATTTTCCTGGACGAGTGACAAGCTCGGAGGAGGTTGTTCGGATGTTTTCAGTTTAGGATTGGATCGGTCCTCGCGTTCATTCTTTCCATTGGGGGACAGTGCCGACCGCCTCAAGTCGTTCTACAAAAAGAACGGATTACAGCTCTTCTAGCGGATTCATCAGACAACAGTTAAAGATTAATGGTTCTTCCAGCCCTCTCCTCACCCACAGCAACTCCGCTCTTGGACAACCCTGATAACTCCATACAGTATTCTGTGTCTCCATGGAACGAGCGCTTGTATACACATGGAGAAGACTCCACGTCCATATTAAAGAGAAAGAAGAAGAAGAAGCATAATTCATTTCGTGTTTATGTACTGTACTGGGAAAGTGTTTTGATGTTATTTGAGGAGAGAGGTGACTTTAACAACAGTTTGGTTATTTAATATTTTTTGGTTCATTTTATGTAGATTACTACCTGTTCAATTTGTGAAGATTACTAGTTTTCTCTTGCTAATAAGGTGCCACCAGTAGCACGAATCAAAAGTCGTATCAAATGTTTGGTTGAAGACAAGTCGCGGTCTATATTGTAGCAACAGCTTAGACACCGAACAGCTTCTTCCGATCAGCAGATCATCATGGACCAAGTTTGTTTTGTTCCTGGGTGTACCAACACCTACCAGCCCGTTCCAAATGCAAAATCCCCTTCGTACTACACGTTTCATCGGTAAGAGGACCTTATCCTAATCCTACATCTCCTCGAATAAATTGGGATGTTTCCACTATGGGGAGACTTACTCAGCTATATTAGTTTATTACTTAGCGTAATAAATAAGCTTTCCTTGACACTGTAGAGGATTAGGGACCATGAGATGTGATCCAATTAGAAGCCCGGTGAAGTTAGCAACGGTTTTCAGCAACGGTCCATAATTCCGTTAATATTGGTCGAATTGAGTCCAAATTTCGCACATACACTCAGTACCCAGACTCGCACCCTCGAATGAGGTCGGGCACGGCGTACCTACCTCGGGGGCGGCTGTGGAGGCGGCTGGGGGCGGTATTACGCACTTCCCGTGGATGTGCCGCTAAAATAACTATCAGAATCGGATTCAGCACCCTAAAAAACCCCTATGGCACTATTTTCGTATTTACTCGCAGTTTGGGAGAAGGGGAAATTTTGGCATATTAGACTGGAGGGGCACGAACAAGCGGACTAATAGCATGATAGCGTCATACCTTAAATATTGGTCGAATTGAGTCCAAATTTCACACATACACTCAGCACCCAGACTCGCACCTCCGAATGAGATCGGGCACAGCATACCTACCTCGGGGGCGGCTGTGGAGGCGGCTGGGGGCGGTGAAACGCACTTCCCGTGGATGTGCCGCTAAAATAACTATCAGAATCGGATTCAGCACCCTAAAAAACCCCTATGGCACTATTTTCGTATTTACTCGCAGTTTGGGAGAAGGGGAAATTTTGGCGTATTAGACTGGAGGGGCACGAACAAGCTGACTAATAGCATGACAGCGTCATACCTCCAGCAACGGTCCATAATTCCGTTAATATTGGTCGAATTGAGTCCAAATTTCGCACATACACTCAGTACCCAGACTCGCACCCTCGAATGAGGTCGGGCACGGCGTACCTACCTCGGGGGGCGGCTGTGGAGGCGGCTGGGGGCGGTATTACGCACTTCCCGTGGATGTGCCGCTAAAATAACTATCAGAATCGGATTCAGCACCCTAAAAAACCCCTATGGCACTATTTTCGTATTTACTCGCAGTTTGGGAGAAGGGGAAATTTTGGCGTATTAGACTGGAGGGGCACGAACAAGCTGACTAATAGCATGACAGCGTCATACCTCCAGCAACGGTCCATAATTCCGTTAATATTGGTCGAATTGAGTCCAAATTTCGCACATACACTCAGTACCCAGACTCGCACCCTCGAATGAGGTCGGGCACGGCGTACCTACCTCGGGGGCGGCTGTGGAGGCGGCTGGGGGCGGTATTACGCACTTCCCGTGGATGTGCCGCTAAAATAACTATCAGAATCGGATTCAGCACCCTAAAAAACCCCTATGGCACTATTTTCGTATTTACTCGCAGTTCGGGAGAGTTGGAAAAGGGGGGCTCGAATGGGGGCGGCTGGGGGCGGTTATGAGGACTTCCTATGAACATGACGCAATACCAACCGTCAGAAATCTACCTAAATACATATATATCTATAATCTGTGTTGATTCTGTTCACTTAGATGAAGGCGTACATTTTGCGAATTTATTGCAGGGGCACGAACAAGCTGACTAATAGCATGACAGCGTCATACCTCCAGCAACGGTCCATAATTCCGTTAATATTGGTCGAATTGAGTACAAATTTCGCACATACACTCAGTACCCAGACTCGCACCCTCGAATGAGGTCGGGCACGGCGTACCTACCTCGGGGGCGGCTGTGGAGGCGGCTGGGGGCGGTATTACGCACTTCCCGTGGATGTGCCGCTAAAATAACTATCAGAATCGGATTCAGCACCCTAAAAAACCCCTATGGCACTATTTTCGTATTTACTCGCAGTTTGGGAGAAGGGGAAATTTTGGCATATTAGACTGGAGGGGCACGAACAAGCGGACTAATAGCATGATAGCGTCATACCTTAAATATTGGTCGAATTGAGTCCAAATTTCACACATACACTCAGCACCCAGACTCGCACCTCCGAATGAGATCGGGCACAGCGTACCTACCTCGGGGGCGGCTGTGGAGGCGGCTGGGGGCGGTGAAACGCACTTCCCGTGGATGTGCCGCTAAAATAACTATCAGAATCGGATTCAGCACCCTAAAAAACCCCTATGGCACTATTTTCGTATTTACTCGCAGTTTGGGAGAAGGGGAAATTTTGGCGTATTAGACTGGAGGGGCACGAACAAGCTGACTAATAGCATGACAGCGTCATACCTCCAGCAACGGTCCATAATTCCGTTAATATTGGTCGAATTGAGTCCAAATTTCGCACATACACTCAGTACCCAGACTCGCACCCTCGAATGAGGTCGGGCACGGCGTACCTACCTCGGGGGCGGCTGTGGAGGCGGCTGGGGGCGGTATTACGCACTTCCCGTGGATGTGCCGCTAAAATAACTATCAGAATCGGATTCAGCACCCTAAAAAACCCCTATGGCACTATTTTCGTATTTACTCGCAGTTCGGGAGAGTTGGAAAAGGGGGGCTCGAATGGGGGCGGCTGGGGGCGGTTATGAGGACTTCCTATGAACATGACGCAATACCAACCGTCAGAAATCTACCTAAATACATATATATCTATAATCTGTGTTGATTCTGTTCACTTAGATGAAGGCGTACATTTTGCGAATTTATTGCAGGGGCACGAACAAGCTGACTAATAGCATGACAGCGTCATACCTCCAGCAACGGTCCATAATTCCGTTAATATTGGTCGAATTGAGTCCAAATTTCGGACATACACTCAGTACCCAGACTCGCACCCTCGAATGAGGTCGGGCACGGCGTACCTACCTCGGGGGCGGCTGTGGAGGCGGCTGGGGGCGGTATTACGCACTTCCCGTGGATGTGCCGCTAAAATAACTATCAGAATCGGATTCAGCACCCTAAAAAACCCCTATGGCACTATTTTCGTATTTACTCGCAGTTCGGGAGAGTTGGAAAAGGGGGGCTCGAATGGGGGCGGCTGGGGGCGGTTATGAGGACTTCCTATGAACATGACGCAATACCAACCGTCAGAAATCTACCTAAATACATATATATCTATAATCTGTGTTGATTCTGTTCACTTAGATGAAGGCGTACATTTTGCGAATTTATTGCAGGGGCACGAACAAGCTGACTAATAGCATGACAGCGTCATACCTCCAGCAACGGTCCATAATTCCGTTAATATTGGTCGAATTGAGTCCAAATTTCGGACATACACTCAGTACCCAGACTCGCACCCTCGAATGAGGTCGGGCACGGCGTACCTACCTCGGGGGCGGCTGTGGAGGCGGCTGGGGGCGGTATTACGCACTTCCCGTGGATGTGCCGCTAAAATAACTATCAGAATCGGATTCAGCACCCTAAAAAACCCCTATGGCACTATTTTCGTATTTACTCGCAGTTCGGGAGAGTTGGAAAAGGGGGGCTCGAATGGGGGCGGCTGGGGGCGGTTATGAGGACTTCCTATGAACATGACGCAATACCAACCGTCAGAAATCTACCTAAATACATATATATCTATAATCTGTGTTGATTCTGTTCACTTAGATGAAGGCGTACATTTTGCGAATTTATTGCAGGGGCACGAACAAGCTGACTAATAGCATGACAGCGTCATACCTCCAGCAACGGTCCATAATTCCGTTAATATTGGTCGAATTGAGTCCAAATTTCGGACATACACTCAGTACCCAGACTCGCACCCTCGAATGAGGTCGGGCACGGCGTACCTACCTCGGGGGCGGCTGTGGAGGCGGCTGGGGGCGGTATTACGCACTTCCCGTGGATGTGCCGCTAAAATAACTATCAGAATCGGATTCAGCACCCTAAAAAACCCCTATGGCACTATTTTCGTATTTACTCGCAGTTTGGGAGAAGGGGAAATTTTGG
This sequence comes from Adelphocoris suturalis, assembly GCA_030762985.1. Classification (NCBI taxonomy): domain Eukaryota; kingdom Metazoa; phylum Arthropoda; class Insecta; order Hemiptera; family Miridae; genus Adelphocoris; species Adelphocoris suturalis. The sequence continues at coordinate 100,010,750 of CM061041.1, read as the reverse complement.
CATATTAGACTGGAGGGGCACGAACAAGCGGACTAATAGCATGATAGCGTCATACCTTAAATATTGGTCGAATTGAGTCCAAATTTCACACATACACTCAGCACCCAGACTCGCACCTCCGAATGAGATCGGGCACAGCGTACCTACCTCGGGGGCGGCTGTGGAGGCGGCTGGGGGCGGTGAAACGCACTTCCCGTGGATGTGCCGCTAAAATAACTATCAGAATCGGATTCAGCACCCTAAAAAACCCCTATGGCACTATTTTCGTATTTACTCGCAGTTTGGGAGAAGGGGAAATTTTGGCGTATTAGACTGGAGGGGCACGAACAAGCTGACTAATAGCATGACAGCGTCATACCTCCAGCAACGGTCCATAATTCCGTTAATATTGGTCGAATTGAGTCCAAATTTCGCACATACACTCAGTACCCAGACTCGCACCCTCGAATGAGGTCGGGCACGGCGTACCTACCTCGGGGGCGGCTGTGGAGGCGGCTGGGGGCGGTATTACGCACTTCCCGTGGATGTGCCGCTAAAATAACTATCAGAATCGGATTCAGCACCCTAAAAAACCCCTATGGCACTATTTTCGTATTTACTCGCAGTTCGGGAGAGTTGGAAAAGGGGGGCTCGAATGGGGGCGGCTGGGGGCGGTTATGAGGACTTCCTATGAACATGACGCAATACCAACCGTCAGAAATCTACCTAAATACATATATATCTATAATCTGTGTTGATTCTGTTCACTTAGATGAAGGCGTACATTTTGCGAATTTATTGCAGGGGCACGAACAAGCTGACTAATAGCATGACAGCGTCATACCTCCAGCAACGGTCCATAATTCCGTTAATATTGGTCGAATTGAGTCCAAATTTCGGACATACACTCAGTACCCAGACTCGCACCCTCGAATGAGGTCGGGCACGGCGTACCTACCTCGGGGGCGGCTGTGGAGGCGGCTGGGGGCGGTATTACGCACTTCCCGTGGATGTGCCGCTAAAATAACTATCAGAATCGGATTCAGCACCCTAAAAAACCCCTATGGCACTATTTTCGTATTTACTCGCAGTTCGGGAGAGTTGGAAAAGGGGGGCTCGAATGGGGGCGGCTGGGGGCGGTTATGAGGACTTCCTATGAACATGACGCAATACCAACCGTCAGAAATCTACCTAAATACATATATATCTATAATCTGTGTTGATTCTGTTCACTTAGATGAAGGCGTACATTTTGCGAATTTATTGCAGGGGCACGAACAAGCTGACTAATAGCATGACAGCGTCATACCTCCAGCAACGGTCCATAATTCCGTTAATATTGGTCGAATTGAGTCCAAATTTCGGACATACACTCAGTACCCAGACTCGCACCCTCGAATGAGGTCGGGCACGGCGTACCTACCTCGGGGGCGGCTGTGGAGGCGGCTGGGGGCGGTATTACGCACTTCCCGTGGATGTGCCGCTAAAATAACTATCAGAATCGGATTCAGCACCCTAAAAAACCCCTATGGCACTATTTTCGTATTTACTCGCAGTTCGGGAGAGTTGGAAAAGGGGGGCTCGAATGGGGGCGGCTGGGGGCGGTTATGAGGACTTCCTATGAACATGACGCAATACCAACCGTCAGAAATCTACCTAAATACATATATATCTATAATCTGTGTTGATTCTGTTCACTTAGATGAAGGCGTACATTTTGCGAATTTATTGCAGGGGCACGAACAAGCTGACTAATAGCATGACAGCGTCATACCTCCAGCAACGGTCCATAATTCCGTTAATATTGGTCGAATTGAGTAAAAATTTCGCACATACACTCAGTACCCAGACTCGCACCCTCGAATGAGGTCGGGCACGGCGTACCTACCTCGGGGGCGGCTGTGGAGGCGGCTGGGGGCGGTATTACGCACTTCCCGTGGATGTGCCGCTAAAATAACTATCAGAATCGGATTCAGCACCCTAAAAAACCCCTATGGCACTATTTTCGTATTTACTCGCAGTTTGGGAGAAGGGGAAATTTTGGCATATTAGACTGGAGGGGCACGAACAAGCGGACTAATAGCATGATAGCGTCATACCTTAAATATTGGTCGAATTGAGTCCAAATTTCACACATACACTCAGCACCCAGACTCGCACCTCCGAATGAGATCGGGCACAGCGTACCTACCTCGGGGGCGGCTGTGGAGGCGGCTGGGGGCGGTGAAACGCACTTCCCGTGGATGTGCCGCTAAAATAACTATCAGAATCGGATTCAGCACCCTAAAAAACCCCTATGGCACTATTTTCGTATTTACTCGCAGTTTGGGAGAAGGGGAAATTTTGGCGTATTAGACTGGAGGGGCACGAACAAGCTGACTAATAGCATGACAGCGTCATACCTCCAGCAACGGTCCATAATTCCGTTAATATTGGTCGAATTGAGTCCAAATTTCGCACATACACTCAGTACCCAGACTCGCACCCTCGAATGAGGTCGGGCACGGCGTACCTACCTCGGGGGCGGCTGTGGAGGCGGCTGGGGGCGGTATTACGCACTTCCCGTGGATGTGCCGCTAAAATAACTATCAGAATCGGATTCAGCACCCTAAAAAACCCCTATGGCACTATTTTCGTATTTACTCGCAGTTCGGGAGAGTTGGAAAAGGGGGGCTCGAATGGGGGCGGCTGGGGGCGGTTATGAGGACTTCCTATGAACATGACGCAATACCAACCGTCAGAAATCTACCTAAATACATATATATCTATAATCTGTGTTGATTCTGTTCACTTAGATGAAGGCGTACATTTTGCGAATTTATTGCAGGGGCACGAACAAGCTGACTAATAGCATGACAGCGTCATACCTCCAGCAACGGTCCATAATTCCGTTAATATTGGTCGAATTGAGTCCAAATTTCGGACATACACTCAGTACCCAGACTCGCACCCTCGAATGAGGTCGGGCACGGCGTACCTACCTCGGGGGCGGCTGTGGAGGCGGCTGGGGGCGGTATTACGCACTTCCCGTGGATGTGCCGCTAAAATAACTATCAGAATCGGATTCAGCACCCTAAAAAACCCCTATGGCACTATTTTCGTATTTACTCGCAGTTCGGGAGAGTTGGAAAAGGGGGGCTCGAATGGGGGCGGCTGGGGGCGGTTATGAGGACTTCCTATGAACATGACGCAATACCAACCGTCAGAAATCTACCTAAATACATATATATCTATAATCTGTGTTGATTCTGTTCACTTAGATGAAGGCGTACATTTTGCGAATTTATTGCAGGGGCACGAACAAGCTGACTAATAGCATGACAGCGTCATACCTCCAGCAACGGTCCATAATTCCGTTAATATTGGTCGAATTGAGTCCAAATTTCGGACATACACTCAGTACCCAGACTCGCACCCTCGAATGAGGTCGGGCACGGCGTACCTACCTCGGGGGCGGCTGTGGAGGCGGCTGGGGGCGGTTTTACGCACTTCCGGGGGATGTGCCGCAAAAATAACTATCAGAATCGGATTCAGCACCCCAAAAAACCCCTATGGAACTATTTTAGTATTTACTGGCAGTTTGGGAGAGTGGGAAAACGGGGGGGCGAGTGGGGGCGGCTGGGGGCGGTTATGAGGACTTCCTATGAACATGACGAAATACCAACCGTCATAAATCTACATACATATATATATCTATTATCTGTGTTGATTCTGTTCACTTAGATGAAGGCGTACATTTTTCGAATTTATTGCAGGGGCACGAACAAGCTGACTAATAGCATGACAACGTCATACCTCCAGCAACGGTCCGTGTATTTCCGTTAATATTCGTTGAATTGAGTCCAGATTTCGCACATATACTCAGCACCCAGACTGGCACCTCCGAATCAGGTCGGCAACGGCGTACCTACCCCGGGGGCGGCTGTGGAGGCGGCTGGGGGCGGTTTTACGCACTTCCGGGGGATGTGCCGCAAAAATAACTATCAGAATCGGATTCAGCACCCCAAAAAACCCCTATGGTACTATTTTCGTATTTACTGGCAGTTTGGGAGAGTGGGAAAACGGGGGGGCGAGTGGGGGCGGCTGGGGGCCATTGTGAGACCACCACTACATAACCTACACGAACGGAGGTGGTATCGACGCTATGTTAAAACGTGATCATTAGCATATAATACATTCTGGGAAAGCATACTTCAATTTTTCCTGATTTTAGAAATAAATAAATGGTTCTTGGAAATGGCCCTGTCTTGTAAAATCGTAGTTGTCAACTTGCATTAATAACAAAGTGTCAGTGAATCACAAAGTCTCATTATGCTGGACTCATTGGGAATATGTGTCCAGGATTATGGGACACAATGTGTCCTGGTTTATTGGACAAATTTACGATGAATAATTAATTATTTATTATATTATTAATTTATTTACTTAATTTTATTTTTAATTGTTGTTAAATTTTCAATAATGATATTTAATAATAATTAATAATTAATATTTATAATAAAAATGATATTATAATATTTATGATAAAAATATTATAATAATATTATAATATTAATATTAAAATAATATTATTATAATAATATTATAATTAATTAATTATAATATTATAATATTAGTAATATTAATATTATAATATTGAAATATTATAAATATTAATATTATATTAATATTATATTAATATTATTTATAACATTAGTTATTTATTATTAATTCTTTATTATTAATGTTATAATATTAATAATATTATTATTATAATATTAATAATATTATTATAATAATATTAATAATATTACTATTATTATATTAAAATATTATAATATTTATAATAAATAATAATATTTATAATAAAAATAACAATTAATGTTTAATAAATTTTTAATTCTTCTCATTTACCTTCATAGAGCACATTTTGATGAATTTTAATGAATATCCAGGGGCTGTAGAAGGGGCTCAAACAAAATGGCCGGATTCTTTTTTGAACTATTCCGAAGCACCTACAAGAGCTGGGGATCCCAAATTTGGTATGTAGCCTTCAAATATTCTGTAGAAATGGCGTAAACAATTGTTTTTCGAATTTTCATGAAATTGTGGAATGTAGCGAACGCCGCCTCTGAGAGCAAAATGGACTTCAAATTCGGATTCAGCGCATCAAAAAATGTAAGGATACCAATTTTGGTGAATTTTAGACAATTTCCAGGGGCATTTTGGGGAGATTTTCATGAAATTCATGAAATTTTGAATATCCGGTGAACGAAGCGTCGTAGCGCAAAACGGATTTCAAAATCGGATTCAGCGACTCAAAATACTAACAGGTCTGAAATGTTTGATATTTTTAGTTGTTGCTTATGGAGCACCTACTTGTGATGAGGATATGAAATTTAGGTTTTCCCTTTCAAATCACCCAAAAAAACATAATTTGAAGGCATTTTTGAGATTTTCATGAAATTGTGGATTTTGCCATTTGCCGGTGAATGGATCGTCATAGAAGGAAACGGATTTCAAATTCGGATTCAGCGCCTCAATTTACCTACTGGAACACATTCTGATGAATTTTGAACAATTTCATGGGGCATTTTAGGGAGATTTTCATGAAATTCATGAAATTTTGGAAATCCGGTAAAATGAGCGTCCTAGCGCAAAACGGATTTCAAACTCGGATTCAGCGCGTCATAAAATACAAGGATACTAATTTTGGTGAATTTTAGAACCTTTTCCAAGGGCATTTTAGGGAGATTTTCATGAAATTCATGAAATTTGAGATATCCGGTGAACGAAGCGTCCTAGCAAAAAACGGATTTCAAATTCGGATTCAGCGCCTCAATTTACCTACTAGAACACATTTTGATGAATTTTAATCAAATTCCAGGGCGTGGTGGGGGCAGAAAACGTATACCCCTCTTGCATATAATGTGTCCTAGAAGATGGGACACGGCGGGAAATGTGTCCCTGTTTATAGGACACAATGTGTGCAATAATCTGGGACACAAATTAAGATGTGTCCCACAAATCAGGACACATAGGGATTGTGTCTCATTATGCTGGACTCATTGGGAATATGTGTCCAGGATTATGGGACATAATGTGTCCTGGTTTATTGGACACATTTACGATGATTAATTAATTATTTATTGTATTTATTTATTTACTTAATTTTGATTTTAATTAATTTATAATTTTAATTGTTATTAAAATTTTAATAATGATATTTAATAATAATTATTAATGATATTTATAATAAAAATATTATAATATTATATTATTATTAAAATATTATAAATATTAATATTATACTTTTATTATTTATAATAATAATTACTATTTATTATTAAATATTTATTATTAACAATATATATTAATATTATAATATTACATTATATATATATACCTATATTATATATATATAATATTATATATATTAATATTATAATATACATTACACGGACGTCCCTATGAATGGATTTTTTATGTATATTTGGTGAGAGTTAAAATAATAGAAAAAAAAGTCCAGTCATGCAGCATGACCCCATGAGCGAATTTGTGAAGAAATCTTCGACATCAGTTGTGATTACTTTTTTTTTTTTTTTTTAAACAAGCACCTACTGCCTACGTTTTAAACAGCATGGTTCTAGTATTTTAATCAGAACGGTCTGTAGTCGGCCATATTGGGGGCAACATCGTTTATTATGTGCAATGAAGATTGTATTAGTATAGTTTATCTACTCATGAAATTTCTTTGATAATGCACAATGATTAAAGTGTGTGCGGCATTTAACTGCATAAATCGCAAAATCGCAAAATATTATATAAATATAAATGATAATAATTTATATTTATAATAATTATAATAATTTATATTATATAAATTAAATATAATAATATATAAATTATTACACTTAAATACTCTGTCCTTTCGACACCCCTTTTTGATTGCCGCTAGTGACCCTCCGGTTGAGACAAGGCTTAATTTATTATCCACAAAAAAAAAAAATATATATATATATATATATTTAAATATTACTTTAAATGCAGAAATATTGGTAATTCCGACATTTATGAAAATTTACAAATTATGAAGTATAAATAATAATTCAATATAGAAAACAGTTATTTTAGCGAATTTTTTCAGAAAATCAAGCTATTGCTCTCGCCTCAAAATTTGTAGAATGTGAATTTTTGAAAAATGTTTATGCAGAAATCCGTTTCAGGCTATTCTGAATCATATTCTGAAGTTTAACGCATTTTTTCATGTATGTATGTATGTATATATGTATGTATATATATATATATGGATGTATATATGTACGAGTATGTATGTATGTGTCATTCCAGACGATAACTGTCCGTAGAATTGTGCTAGAAACTTCAAACAAATTTTAAAATGTTAAGGACACAAAACGAAAGTTCAAGTTCGTTGGCCAGCATGATCGGATTACATCTTCGGGTTGAAATTTTCAAAAATGTAGTCAAAAATTTCAAAATAGCCTGTTTTTTGCGATTTGTCGTGCGAAATAATTTTTTCAGCATACTAACATGTGGTATTTCCGGAATCAGCGTAAAATTTCCTATAAGAATATGTATCAAGTATTCAAAAATTTCGAAGTTGAAAAATCAGTCAAAAATCGAAATAATGCCGTTCGCTAGTTGTAAAAATCGGTAATATTTGCATGAAACGTTGTCCAAATTCAGATTGAACTACTCTTATGGAAGTATCCCTGCATAACCAATCCTAGAACCATGCTGTTTAAAACGTAGGCAGTAGGTGCTTGTTTAAAAAAAAAAAAAAAAAGTAATCACAACTGATGTCGAAGATTTCTTCACAAATTCGCTCATGGGGTCATGCTGCATGACTGGACTTTTTTTTCTATTATTTTAACTCTCACCAAATATACATAAAAAATCCATTCATAGGGACGTCCGTGTAATGTATATTATAATATTAATATATATAATATTATATATATATAATATAGGTATATATATATAATGTAATATTATAATATTAATATATATTGTTAATAATAAATATTTAATAATAAATAGTAATTATTATTATAAATAATAAAAGTATAATATTAATATTTATAATATTTTAATAATAATATAATATTATAATATTTTTATTATAAATATCATTAATAATTATTATTAAATATCATTATTAAAATTTTAATAACAATTAAAATTATAAATTAATTAAAATCAAAATTAAGTAAATAAATAAATACAATAAATAATTAATTAATCATCGTAAATGTGTCCAATAAACCAGGACGCATTATGTCCCATAATCCTGGACACATATTCCCAATGAGTCCAGCATAATGAGACACAATCCCTATGTGTCCTGATTTGTGGGACACATCTTAATTTGTGTCCCAGATTATTGCACACATTGTGTCCTATAAACAGGGACACATTTCCCGCCGTGTCCCATCTTCTAGGACACATTATATGCAAGAGGGGTATACGTTTTCTGCTCCCACCACGCCCTGGAATTTGATTAAAATTCATCAAAATGTGTTCTAGTAGGTAAATTGAGGCGCTGAATCCGAATTTGAAATCCGTTTTTTGCTAGGACGCTTCGTTCACCGGATATCTCAAATTTCATGAATTTCATGAAAATCTCCCTAAAATGCCCTTGGAAAGGTTCTAAAATTCACCAAAATTAGTATCCTTGTATTTTATGACGCGCTGAATCCGAGTTTGAAATCCGTTTTGCGCTAGGATGCTCATTTTACCGGATTTCCAAAATTTCATGAAAATCTCCCTAAAATGCCCTATGAAATTGTTCAAAATTCATCAGAATGTGTTCCAGTAGGTAAATTGAGGCGCTGAATCCGAATTTGAAATCCGTTTCCTTCTACGACGATCCATTCACCGGCAAATGGCAAAATCCACAATTTCATGAAAATCTCAAAAATGCCTTCAAATTATGTTTTTTTTTGGGTGATTTGAAAGGGAAAACCTAAATTTCATATCCTCATCACAAGTAGGTGCTCCATAAGCAACAACTAAAAATATCACCCACTGATTCACCCCTGTATGGTGGTGAAAACCCACTATAAATATTCAATAATATATACGGATAACCTACCTAAAAGATGAAGATTAAAAAAAAAATTTGCGAAACTGAAATTGCCAAAAAAGCCAAGCGAACACTTACTTAACCCACCTGGCCTTCATTCTGGAAAAACTTTCTGTTTTGAAATTTCATTTTTTTTCTTAAATTCGCAATTTCTCACCTAAAACTCACAGGAAATTTGACGAAAATGTGTTCCATTAAGTATTTTGAGTCGCTGAATCCGATTTTGAAATCCGTTTTGCGCTACGACGCTTCGTTCACCGGATATTCAAAATTTCATGAATTTCATGAAAATCTCCCCAAAATGCCCCTGGAAATTGTCTAAAATTCACCAAAATTGGTATCCTTACATTTTTTGATGCGCTGAATCCGAATTTGAAGTCCATTTTGCTCTCAGAGGCGGCGTTCGCTACATTCCACAATTTCATGAAAATTCGAAAAACAATTGTTTACGCCATTTCTACAGAATATTTGAAGGCTACATACCAAATTTGGGATCCCCAGCTCTTGTAGGTGCTTCGGAATAGTTCAAAAAAGAATCCGGCCATTTTGTTTGAGCCCCTTCTACAGCCCCTGGATATTCATTAAAATTCATCAAAATGTGCTCTATGAAGGTAAATGAGAAGAATTAAAAATTTATTAAACATTAATTGTTATTTTTATTATAAATATTATTATTTATTATAAATATTATAATATTTTAATATAATAATAGTAATATTATTAATATTATTATAATAATATTATTAATATTATAATAATAATATTATTAATATTATAACATTAATAATAAAGAATTAATAATAAATAACTAATGTTATAAATAATATTAATATAATATTAATATAATATTAATATTTATAATATTTCAATATTATAATATTAATATTACTAATATTATAATATTATAATTAATTAATTATAATATTATTATAATAATATTATTTTAATATTAATATTATAATATTATTATAATATTTTTATCATAAATATTATAATATCATTTTTATTATAAATATTAATTATTAATTATTATTAAATATCATTATTGAAAATTTAACAACAATTAAAAATAAAATTAAGTAAATAAATTAATAATATAATAAATAATTAATTATTCATCGTAAATTTGTCCAATAAACCAGGACACATTGTGTCCCATAATCCTGGACACATATTCCCAATGAGTCCAGCATAATGAGACTTTGTGATTCACTGACACTTTGTTATTAATGCAAGTTGACAACTACGATTTTACAAGACAGGGCCATTTCCAAGAACCATTTATTTATTTCTAAAATCAGGAAAAATTGAAGTATGCTTTCCCAGAATGTATTATATGCTAATGATCACGTTTTAACATAGCGTCGATACCACCTCCGTTCGTGTAGGTTATGTAGTGGTGGTCTCACAATGGCCCCCAGCCGCCCCCACTCGCCCCCCCGTTTTCCCACTCTCCCAAACTGCCAGTAAATACGAAAATAGTACCATAGGGGTTTTTTGGGGTGCTGAATCCGATTCTGATAGTTATTTTTGCGGCACATCCCCCGGAAGTGCGTAAAACCGCCCCCAGCCGCCTCCACAGCCGCCCCCGGGGTAGGTACGCCGTTGCCGACCTGATTCGGAGGTGCCAGTCTGGGTGCTGAGTATATGTGCGAAATCTGGACTCAATTCAACGAATATTAACGGAAATACACGGACCGTTGCTGGAGGTATGACGTTGTCATGCTATTAGTCAGCTTGTTCGTGCCCCTGCAATAAATTCGAAAAATGTACGCCTTCATCTAAGTGAACAGAATCAACACAGATAATAGATATATATATGTATGTAGATTTATGACGGTTGGTATTTCGTCATGTTCATAGGAAGTCCTCATAACCGCCCCCAGCCGCCCCCACTCGCCCCCCCGTTTTCCCACTCTCCCAAACTGCCAGTAAATACGAAAATAGTTCCATAGGGGTTTTTTGGGGTGCTGAATCCGATTCTGATAGTTATTTTTGCGGCACATCCCCCGGAAGTGCGTAAAACCGCCCCCAGCCGCCTCCACAGCCGCCCCCGGGGTAGGTACGCCGTGCCCGACCTCATTCGAGGGTGCGAGTCTGGGTACTGAGTGTATGTGCGAAATTTGGACTCAATTCGACCAATATTAACGGAATTATGGACCGTTGCTGGAGGTATGACGCTGTCATGCTATTAGTCAGCTTGTTCGTGCCCCTGCAATAAATTCGCAAAATGTACGCCTTCATCTAAGTGAACAGAATCAACACAGATTATAGATATATATGTATTTAGGTAGATTTCTGACGGTTGGTATTGCGTCATGTTCATAGGAAGTCCTCATAACCGCCCCCTGCCGCCCCCATTCGAGCCCCCCTTTTCCAACTCTCCCGAACTGCGAGTAAATACGAAAATAGTGCCATAGGGGTTTTTTAGGGTGCTGAATCCGATTCTGATAGTTATTTTAGCGGCACATCCACGGGAAGTGCGTAATACCGCCCCCAGCCGCCTCCACAGCCGCCCCCGAGGTAGGTACGCCGTGCCCGACCTCATTCGAGGGTGCGAGTCTGGGTACTGAGTGTATGTGCGAAATTTGGACTCAATTCGACCAATATTAACGGAATTATGGACCGTTGCTGGAGGTATGACGCTGTCATGCTATTAGTCAGCTTGTTCGTGCCCCTCCAGTCTAATACGGCAAAATTTCCCCTTCTCCCAAACTGCGAGTAAATACGAAAATAGTGCCATAGGGGTTTTTTAGGGTGCTGAATCCGATTCTGATAGTTATTTTAGCGGCACATCCACGGGAAGTGCGTAATACCGCCCCCAGCCGCCTCCACAGCCGCCCCCGAGGTAGGTACGCCGTGCCCGACCTCATTCGAGGGTGCGAGTCTGGGTACTGAGTGTATGTGCGAAATTTGGACTCAATTCGACCAATATTAACGGAATTATGGACCGTTGCTGGAGGTATGACGCTGTCATGCTATTAGTCAGCTTGTTCGTGCCCCTCCAGTCTAATACGCCAAAATTTCCCCTTCTCCCAAACTGCGAGTAAATACGAAAATAGTGCCATAGGGGTTTTTTAGGGTGCTGAATCCGATTCTGATAGTTATTTTAGCGGCACATCCACGGGAAGTGCGTAATACCGCCCCCAGCCGCCTCCACAGCCGCCCCCGAGGTAGGTACGCCGTGCCCGACCTCATTCGAGGGTGCGAGTCTGGGTACTGAGTGTATGTCCGAAATTTGGACTCAATTCGACCAATATTAACGGAATTATGGACCGTTGCTGGAGGTATGACGCTGTCATGCTATTAGTCAGCTTGTTCGTGCCCCTCCAGTCTAATACGGCAAAATTTCCCCTTCTCCCAAACTGCGAGTAAATACGAAAATAGTGCCATAGGGGTTTTTTAGGGTGCTGAATCCGATTCTGATAGTTATTTTAGCGGCACATCCACGGGAAGTGCGTAATACCGCCCCCAGCCGCCTCCACAGCCGCCCCCGAGGTAGGTACGCCGTGCCCGACCTCATTCGAGGGTGCGAGTCTGGGTACTGAGTGTATGTGCGAAATTTGGACTCAATTCGACCAATATTAACGGAATTATGGACCGTTGCTGGAGGTATGACGCTGTCATGCTATTAGTCAGCTTGTTCGTGCCCCTGCAATAAATTCGCAAAATGTACGCCTTCATCTAAGTGAACAGAATCAACACAGATTATAGATATATATGTATTTAGGTAGATTTCTGACGGTTGGTATTGCGTCATGTTCATAGGAAGTCCTCATAACCGCCCCCAGCCGCCCCCATTCGAGCCCCCCTTTTCCAACTCTCCCGAACTGCGAGTAAATACGAAAATAGTGCCATAGGGGTTTTTTAGGGTGCTGAATCCGATTCTGATAGTTATTTTAGCGGCACATCCACGGGAAGTGCGTAATACCGCCCCCAGCCGCCTCCACAGCCGCCCCCGAGGTAGGTACGCCGTGCCCGACCTCATTCGAGGGTGCGAGTCTGGGTACTGAGTGTATGTGCGAAATTTGGACTCAATTCGACCAATATTAACGGAATTATGGACCGTTGCTGGAGGTATGACGCTGTCATGCTATTAGTCAGCTTGTTCGTGCCCCTCCAGTCTAATATGCCAAAATTTCCCCTTCTCCCAAACTGCGAGTAAATACGAAAATAGTGCCATAGGGGTTTTTTAGGGTGCTGAATCCGATTCTGATAGTTATTTTAGCGGCACATCCACGGGAAGTGCGTAATACCGCCCCCAGCCGCCTCCACAGCCGCCCCCGAGGTAGGTACGCCGTGCCCGACCTCATTCGAGGGTGCGAGTCTGGGTACTGAGTGTATGTCCGAAATTTGGACTCAATTCGACCAATATTAACGGAATTATGGACCGTTGCTGGAGGTATGACGCTGTCATGCTATTAGTCAGCTTGTTCGTGCCCCTGCAATAAATTCGCAAAATGTACGCCTTCATCTAAGTGAACAGAATCAACACAGATTATAGATATATATGTATTTAGGTAGATTTCTGACGGTTGGTATTGCGTCATGTTCATAGGAAGTCCTCATAACCGCCCCCAGCCGCCCCCATTCGAGCCCCCCTTTTCCAACTCTCCCGAACTGCGAGTAAATACGAAAATAGTGCCATAGGGGTTTTTTAGGGTGCTGAATCCGATTCTGATAGTTATTTTAGCGGCACATCCACGGGAAGTGCGTAATACCGCCCCCAGCCGCCTCCACAGCCGCCCCCGAGGTAGGTACGCCGTGCCCGACCTCATTCGAGGGTGCGAGTCTGGGTACTGAGTGTATGTGCGAAATTTGGACTCAATTCGACCAATATTAACGGAATTATGGACCGTTGCTGGAGGTATGACGCTGTCATGCTATTAGTCAGCTTGTTCGTGCCCCTCCAGTCTAATACGCCAAAATTTCCCCTTCTCCCAAACTGCGAGTAAATACGAAAATAGTGCCATAGGGGTTTTTTAGGGTGCTGAATCCGATTCTGATAGTTATTTTAGCGGCACATCCACGGGAAGTGCGTAATACCGCCCCCAGCCGCCTCCACAGCCGCCCCCCGAGGTAGGTACGCCGTGCCCGACCTCATTCGAGGGTGCGAGTCTGGGTACTGAGTGTATGTGCGAAATTTGGACTCAATTCGACCAATATTAACGGAATTATGGACCGTTGCTGGAAGTATGACGCTGTCATGCTATTAGTCCGCTTGTTCGTGCCCCTCCAGTCTAATATGCCAAAATTTCCCCTTCTCCCAAACTGCGAGTAAATGCGAAAATAGTGCCATATGGGTTTTTTGGGGTGCTGAATCCGATTCTGATAGTTATTTTAGCGGCACATCCACGGGAAGTGCGTTTCACCGCCCCCAGCCGCCTCCACAGCCGCCCCCGAGGTAGGTACGCTGTGCCCGATCTCATTCGGAGGTGCGAGTCTGGGTGCTGAGTGTATGTGTGAAATTTGGACTCAATTCGACCAATATTTAAGGTATGACGCTATCATGCTATTAGTCCGCTTGTTCGTGCCCCTCCAGTCTAATATGCCAAAATTTCCCCTTCTCCCAAACTGCGAGTAAATGCGAAAATAGTGCCATATGGGTTTTTTAGGGTGCTGAATCCGATTCTGATAGTTATTTTAGCGGCACATCCACGGGAAGTGCGTAATACCGCCCCCAGCCGCCTCCACAGCCGCCCCCGAGGTAGGTACGCCGTGCCCGACCTCATTCGAGGGTGCGAGTCTGGGTACTGAGTGTATGTGCGAAATTTGGACTCAATTCGACCAATATTAACGGAATTATGGACCGTTGCTGAAAACCGTTGCTAACTTCACCGGGCTCCAATTAGAGCATTCCAAAAAGTGGTGAACGATTTTCCTGCTATGAAAACTAAGGGAGTTACACTTCCCTAGTAACGCATTGGTTGTACATGAAAAGCAATAGAAAATAAATATTTTCGCCGTGACGTGACGTTCGGAAAACTTAAATTTGTATGTATTGTATTTGATATGTATAGTACCTACTGCTTACCAGTTGGTACCTACTACTCAATTGTATACCAACCATGTAGTGCCTTCTTTTCATAAGATTATTCCATTATGGTTACAAAACAATATTAGGTTTTAACTTAGAGTAATAAATCAGCATTCCTTGACACTACAATGGCTTAGAGGTCATGAAATGTCGTGGTAAAATGAGAGCATTCCAAAAAGTGGCGAACGATTTTCCTACTATGAAAACTATGGGAGTCACTCTTCCCTAGTAACGCCTTGGTTGTACGTGAAAATCAATAGAAAATATGCCGGTCGGGAAAAAAAAGTGTCGCGAAAAATTCCTTGACCCCCAGCCAAAAGACATATTCATGTCAAAAATGGAAACGTCCTGTCTATTGTACATGATGTCCTGTGAATTGTACTGCGTGGGTGCAATTTTATTTTTATGTATTTATTTATTTATTTAAATTTTTGGTTTATTTGAGTTCTAAATAAGTTCAATACAGATTGTCAGTTTGAAACATTTGACAGACGTAATGAATACGTGTACCTTCAATAGTACAAAATATAGAAAACATTTACAGCAATAAAAATGGGCTATATTTATTAGTAAGGTAACAAAATCATCAACACAATCTCGCATGACAAGTCGGTGCGTATATAAATATCCGTTTGTTTAGTATGCAGGGTGTCTGCAGTAATTGTACGACAAACTCAGGGAATCGATTCTAGAGTTTTATCATTATTGAGTTTTAAAGATTTGTTATGTGTTTTGTTCCTTATGACATTAAAACGGCCATTACTGCCCTCAGGATCACTGTAATTAAAAAGTGAGGACATCTTTGAAAATAATGGTAAATATCCAATCTGATGCCTAAACAATATTTTTTGAGCCTTGTTTATACGTAAAAAAGATACTAAAACGCAAATTTTGAAAACTTCTCAGACTATGACTTTTTTCCTTTTGTCATTTTGCTCTTGATATAGACTGTTTTGGAAAGGCACTCCACGGGGAAAATTTCTTCAGAATCTCTACTTTTCAATGGTATAGTCAATTTTACTTTTACTTGGCTAATTAAAGGAGAAAATTATGCTTTTTCATGGGTTTTTAAAATGAAATCGAGGGTTCATTTTTGTACACAGTATCTTCAGAGTACCCTTAATTAATAATTGTAAGCGCCAACCCAGTGGAAGGTCAAAAGGCCATCACTGTATCGAGATTTTTTTAATTTCCTCTGTAAGCACTATCTATTTTGTCAATAGAATCTTTCTATTTCTATCCAATTGACAATTACATTGCAGGTTGCCTGATGATTGTAAACTGCTTGATCAACTTCTGGCTGCACTAGATTTACCTGAAACTACTCAAACGGATTCAAAAAGCATCATGTGTTCAGCCCATTTCCACCCCATAATAGAACATCTTCACCTCGTCCGTTCTTTGCTGGAGGGGATGGTACAGGAAAAACGTAAGCATTAATTTTATAAAGAGACCATCACTCATTCATTCTTAAAAGTTTCAGTATATCTATAAAATTAAACATGAATATACCTATTGGTTGCAGTGTATAGAGCACTATATATGCCATGTAGACTAAACCTCAAAGTCCATAAGACTGATGTCTTAGAAAATTCTTAACTCATATCCTGTGTTCTTCTAAGGGTCAGTTGTTTTGTGCAAGTAGTTTTGAGTTGAATAGAAAGAGGCCTTACCATTTGTCTAACCATTCAAGTTGGATGATTTTTGCTTTGAATATTCCTCACTTTAGATTACAGAAATAAAAGCTGAATAGTAGCCTAGAAACGGGAAATTACTGACCTGCAATGGCGACACAAATGTGGAATTTTTTCTACTCCGTCTTGTTATCAGCTGTCCTGTATTTATATATGGATGCGTAACATTCTTGCATGCAACTGTCGTATGTGCTTCTAGCCCATACTTCCATTGTTTGTGTTATGTTACGCCATGGCTCATATTTCATCTCCCTGTTAGCTCTTACCTTACCTTCCATCCTCCAAACTTTTGATTCAGTATTTAGTGCATTGAAAGATGAAGCACAAAATGTGTTTTTCCTGGTATGTCTAAAAACTCGTTTGTAAAAGAGAAAAATAAAATCTTCTTAATCCCTGAAAATTAGTGCTCCCAGCCCGCTCTGCTCGGAGCGCCGTTGGAGCGGAGCGTGTTGGGAGCGCTAATGTGGACACGGCTTTAGATTCATGAATCATATACAATTTCTGAAGATGTGGGTAAATAGATGGATGTTATGTATCTTAAGAGAACAAAAGTGCACCTGAAGGAGAGAAAAGCCGCAGCAAAGACCAGTCTGAACAGCTTATATGTAGCATTGATACATCGGGGATGATGTGCCTTAACAGGCTGAGCTGTATTATGCTACGGAGCTGTAACCTGAGGAATGCAGAGGTTTGAAGAAATTGAAGAACTCATGCGGTTTTTTCTGAAAAAAATTATTTGCACTCCTAGCCTGGACTCCTAACTAAATTATGTACTACGAAACGGGAATGAATCTGATATATTCACACACTGTGGAGATTAATTTTAATTATGTCATGCACATGCCAGGACTCCTGCTGCATCAATTTTCCAGAATAGTTGCTGAAGATACCTTTTAAAATGACACATAGTGTTTCTCAACGTGGGGGCCGTTTACGGACAAGATGAGCACATTGGGACCACCTGGGAAAGAACTTGTGGAGAAGATTGAAAGCTCATCCTTCACACTTCATAGAGATCTCGAACGAGGAATCAGATGCGTACTATTCAGTTCAAATCAGCCTTCATTCACGGGTCTAGATTTTGCTACAATCAGGAGGACATTTAAGCTGCTTGGGGAGCTCATCTACCCACCGTTTCAAGATGGTGAATCACTGGGACCTTGCTCTTTGTGCAACCGGCGAGAGCAGGAGGAAGTGGTTCACTTTGTAGCGCTTTGTCAGGTGCTGGCAGAATTCAGAGTGGCGTCGTAGGGAGCATCCTCCTTCACCAGGCGGGAGCTGCTGATAGGTAGGCTTGACAGTCCCAACAAATGGCCTGCTCTGGCGAGCTTTGTGCAAATGGCCTGGTGAAACTGCTATTTCATGAGTAGCCAGGACCAGGATGAGGCTATGCTATGAATTTGTTGATCTCCGCCATTGTGTATAGCTTATACCCAGATTGGTAAAATAGACCCAGTGCTTCCAGTTTATTGTTGATCATTGGTTTGTTGTTAATAGTTACTAAACGTTTATTGTTAGTTTATTTTTCGAAATATATATACCCCATCAATGTTCTTATCCCAGAATAAATTTTTATTCTTATCTGCTTTTCCCTGCAGATGGAATCCCCAAGCCGTATCATGCTCGTATCTACTGTACTTCTCCATTACCTCAATAAAGCATGTTTTTGATTGATTGAGTAAAATTGAAAAATATCTTACTAAACCAGCTCATACATCCACATTTTTGGGACTAAGGTACTCTGCTTTGTTCTTCCACCAGCTGTAACTACTTTTTCTGCAAACCTGACTTAATGCTAATGCTCAAATTTTAAGTACTTTTATTATTTCTTGCAGCTACTGTCATGGCAGTATCAAGTGCTCCACGGTGCGCAGCCTCAGTAGCTGGTTGCTGCGTCAACTTGTACACCAGAGTTGCGCTATTCAAATTTCCCCCTTGTGGAAGAAGGTAAATACATAGTGTGTGTTGGTATACATTAATTATGTGTATCGATTATCAAACGCCTTATCTCAGATGCCTTCATTACTGAAATAACAATCGCATTAAAATGGATTCCAAGGCATAAGTGAGACTATGGTGATGAAGAGTAGATGAAATAGCGAAAAGATGCTCTATAATATGTTTTAGGACCGGAGCCTTATATGGGCATCACACTTCAAATGTGTAAAGTAAAAGTAAATACCTAACCTTATGTGGGGCCGGGTTATCTTCAAAATTATGGAATAAGAATGTTACAGTCAGCGTGTAAAGTTAGGTATTTATATATAATGACTGGGCATAGTATATAAGCTTAAACTAAAACAGCCAGTCATATAGAATAACATACAATACTAAAAAATAATGGAAGAACTAAATTCATACCAACTTGCACAAATTGGTTATTAGGACTAAAGATTACGTATAAGAAGAGTCATAGGGGAGCTGGCAGATCAAAAGTTAATAAAATAAATCCAAGAGTATCGGGTAGATGGTAGGTGCTGAAATTCGAAGAGAGTTCCTTCAGGATATCTATTATACAATAGCAATTTATGAATTGACTCTGATCAGCTGAGAGACCTCATGGGCTATTTTTTTTCCTAAATGACGTGCAGCGCTTAAATTACGAGGTATGGAGGCACTCTGATCAGCTGAAGGGCCTCTGCAGCTAATTTCTTTCCTAATCAACCTACAGTGATGAAATTTGAAATGGAGCATTTTTGGAACACGTAGACTACAATTATTCTAAATTACAATTACAAGTTCCTGGCATACTAAAACTCTTCATTCTAGATGCAGTCACATGTTTCATTATTTAGTACACTTACATAACTTGTGTTTCGTTGTTGCAGTTTTGATTTATGGAGGATGGTTGCTGGAACTCCTCCTATCCAAGACTGCATGGTGCTGTGTGCTCGTCATTTCAAGCGGAATTCTTTCGTTGATTTAAATATGGAAGAGTTGATTGAAGGATCCATCCCTGTGTACCCCACTCGTCCTCTCCATCCAGTACACATGAATTACCGCCCTCTCAAAAAACCTATAATACGATCCGACTCACCTGTAATATCAAATGTTGTTGATCCGTACCAGTTAAACGATTGTGTCACAAAAAAACGTAAATGTGGTAAGCCTTATCAACTTTGCTCTAGCGTACCAATGATTCCATTCATTTCCCCACAGGTTAACTCCCTTAAGGTGGGATTTCTTAGATATGACTATGGTATATGCAATAGAACAACAGAACCAGTTTTCTGGATGGGTTGCGGCAGAAGGGAGGTTGAAATGGCTGGAAATTATGGCAGCATGACTGCTCAAGGGACTCTGTGGACTCCTCCCCAGGATCACACTCTACCCCTTCTCGCACAAGCTTTTCAATGAAGAGTTCCTAGTAGATCCATCAGCCTCAATACGTCGTGTAGTAACGAGAATGATTAGGGCAAGCAATCTGGATGCTAACCACAGCTGAGAAAAATTTACTGCACCTTAAAGTCACGTCAAGTCCTTTACAGATCTAGTTGTTACGCTAAACCCATGGAAGAAGGAAATTATCCCTTTTTTCTGTGCTTTCTACATCGACATTTTAATAAAGTTCCTAAAGAACTGTAAAATGCAAGCGTAAAAACTGAGCAGAAACGGGAATGCAAGTTTCAACTGTCAATTGACAGGAGAACAAGCGGGGAAACGCAGCAGAGGTTATCGGCACAGAAGTTTATTTGAGATGATTACGTTTTTTACGAATCGCGATCCGTTAGCGTATCTATACAGAAGGGTGCGTCACCAAAACTCATTGTGTCAGCGCTTTGGTGCCGGATTGTCAATACCACACATCGTATTGTGTTTTACGGATCTACTAGGAACTCTAAAATAACTTCTGCCATTTGCTGAATATGAAGCGGGTCAGACAGTTGTGGTAGATTCAAACATGGTGTAGTGGGGGGGGGGGGGGGATTTTAAACCCCTGTAGCCATGAAAGAATCGTACTGTTTATGTTTATATTAATACTGATGGATGTTTCAGTATTAATTATGACATATGTTTAATGTAAACTTCAGGCAACGGGATATTTACTGTTTTTAAAGTTTCAGATTTTGTGTTGTGAACATTGTTTTTATATAGTGCGTTAATAGCTAGTGTAGAATTTAACAGTGGTGTCAGGAAAACGGGATTATGCCACGCACATGAAGACAAATTGATGTAAAGCCAGATTGGACTGCTTCCATTGAGCAGATGCAACGTCAAATTGATCAAATCCTTACCCATTTAACCATACCATCAGGAGGTTCACATGATATGACAACAGTACAGGTAGGTGGACCGTCTGGAAAGTCTCAAGGAACATTTGCATCACAAGAAGCTCGCCATTCAACAGCTCACCCAGTTCCATTTGATGGTTCCACATCCTGGAGGGACTTTGTATTCCAATTTGAGTGGGTGTGTCGTGTTAATGGTTAGACGGTGGATATGGACAAGAAAGGTCATCTAATTGCAGCCTTAAAAGGTCCCTCTTTGACACTAGTTTCACTGTTACCAGGTAATCCCACATATAGTGAAATTATATCTGCTCTGCAACGAAGATATGCGGGTGAAGACCAAGAGCATCTATATATGAGCAAATTGAGAAACAGGAGACAAGGTCCAAAAGAGGATCTTGCTGTGTTTGCAGCAGACGTCGAATTATTGGCAAGGAGAGCTCTTCCGGGTGCTTTAGAGGTAACTGTAGAAGCATTGGCACTTCCACATTTTTTTCATGGCATTACCCACGACCGTCTCCGAGAACAAGTGCTCTCTTGTCCAGCAGTCACTGTGCAGGAAGCCTTGGCTTACGCTCAGCATTTGAAAGCCAATCTTCTGAGTGCTGCAAGTTCACGAGCACCCATTCGTCAAGTTGGGTATGGTTTATTCCAACCACAGGAGGTTGAAGAGGACGTGGTTTGTCATACCAGAGCCGTTTTGAGAGAAGACAACTCGAGAAGAAAGAATAATATAATTTGTTTTAACTGCAATAAGCCGGGACACTATAGTAGAGGTTGCACAGAAAAGAAGAGGAATCGATCTTGCATCTGCCCTTGTTGTTGTGAACCCAATGTTTCTGTTTCGGGAAACGATCAAGCACCTGTCTAGGAGGGCAAAAATTGGTTCAGGACACAACGCCCATTTGTGCTCTACAAGGCGTACCTACCATGACGGTTCAAAGGGAAGTAGGAGGTCAACAGTGTGATATGGTGATTGATATGGGTGCTGCTGTGACAGTAGTGCGTCCGGATGTGGGCGGAGATATTGGGCAACCATCAAATCATGTATCACTTCTGGCTGCAAATGGAAATCCTATTGAAGTTAAGGGTGTATTGGATACAACCATTTCCTTCACAACTGGTGCAGCACGTGATCATAGGGTGACAGTTGCTGCAATTAAGGAACCATGCCTACTGGGTTTGGATTTTCTATCAAAACACAAAAGCATTATTAACTTGAAAGATGGCTGGCTCCAGATAGGATATGATCGAATTCCTGTACATGGCCTACAAGAGCACAGAGATAAACCCAAAGAAGTGAGGAGCGTTTTGCAGACCATAGATGTGCCTCAGCTAGATGGATCCTTGAAGATTTTACTGGATAGAATATGTGTTTTGTTGGAGCCAATGCAGAAGAAAGCCCTCACTGAACTTTTGATGGAATTTCAAGACGTCTTTACTGATAAGCTGGCTGTGTGTGGAGCAGCGAAAATTCCACCTCATCGAATTGATGTAAACCAGTCCTCTCCAATACGCCAATCACCTAGACAGCTGCCACCCGTCAGACGTGCTCTAGTTGATGGTTTGATTTCTGAGATGGTCCAGGCTGGGGTGATTGAACCCTCTCGGAGTCCTTGGGCAAGCCCCATAGTGTTGGCACCAAAGAAGGATGGGAGTACCCGTTTCTGTGTTGACTACAGGCAGCTGAACCAGGTGACAGGAAAGGATGCTCATCCATTGCTAAAAGTTGACGAGCTGTTGAGAGGAGTGGAAGGGTGTGCCTGGTTTTCTACCTTGGATTTTTGTAGTGGGTATTGGCAAATACCACTGGCTGCTGAGGACAAGGAAAAGTCTGCATTTTGCACACCATCGAGGCATTGACAAAGCAAGGTAATAGGTATATTCTGACCTTCCAAGATTATTTTACAAAGTGGCCAGAGGCAATACCCCTGCCAGATCACACCTCCGAGACTGTCTCAAAAGCGTTAGTGGACCATATAATTTCCAGATTTGGGATTCCTCAAGAAATCCACTCCAATCAAGGTAGATCATTTGAAAGTGAGGTGTTCCAAGGAGTTGTAAAGCTGTTAGGAGCCAATAAAATGAGAGCCACCCCACTACATCCTCAAAGTGATGGCTTAGTGGAGCGTTTGAACCGTACAATATGGCAGATGTTATCGAAAATGGTGTCTGATAACCAGAAAGACTGGGATGACCACCTACCTGTGGCAATGATGGCATACCGAGCAGCAGAACACTCTAGCACAGGGTTTTCTCCTGCACGAATGATGTTTGGATGAGAGTTGCATCTTCCAGTTCATCTGTTGCTAGGGTAATCGCCAGAGAAGGAATCAGTGCCTGAGTACGTGGAAAAGCGACTTCAAGGGGCCCATGATGCTGCCAGGAGACGACTTCGGGTGAAGGCTGAAGAGATGCAAGCAAGATATGACGTAAAATCTCGACCCATTACGTACGCTGAAGGAGATAGAGTGTGGTTCTATAACCCCCGACGGCGCCAGGGTTTAAATCCCAAGTTACAGCGAAGTTGGGAGGGTCCGTGCACTGTAGTGAAAGCTCTGAATGATGTTGTCTACAGAATTAAGACAACAAGAGGGAAGCTTCGCGTAGTGCATCACGACCGCCTTAATCCTTATGAAGAAAGGAGGGAAAAGTGTGATGTTGGTGACTTCAATACTAACTGTTAATGGATGTTTCAGTATTAATTGTGACATATGTTTAATGTAAACTCCAGGCAACGGGATATTTACTGTTTTTAAGAAATTATTAAAGTTCCAGATTTTGTGTTGTGAACATTGTTTTTATATAGTGCGTTAATAGCTAGTGTAGAATTTAACAATATTATACCAATTTTGTACTCTTATTAAAAAAAATAAAATAAATAAAAAAATAATAATCTACCATCTAATGGGAGTGTAGTTACCTTTGAGGATGAAGCTAATTTAGAAATTTTCCCTATGGCTGCGGTAGGGTTGAGGCATTCCCATTTACCTGACGTTGCCCCTGTCCTTTGTGGTATCTGCCACAATGAGGTTTGGCTACCTTCTGGGACTGCTTGCTCCCTCTAAAGGCTCCCTGGCTCCTGGAGTTTCTCTGTTTCCAATAAAGTCTCCCTCCTGAAGGGTTATTCAGGTCTACTGACCCCAGCAGTGGCTGGTGGACTCGAGTGGGGGCCGGAGGTGGTTTCTTGAGAAAAACCAACCCCCTGGTGCTTGTACGCCATTTTATGTTGTACCGATATTTTCCTGCTAAGTTATCACCAAAAAGCCAGAAAGATGGGGGGGGGGGGGGGTGCCCCTGACAACTCGTTCCTGTGTTTTAGAACGTACATTCTGAATAATGCAGTATCTCGTTCTATTTATATTAAAAAAACAATGCCAATATCACTTTGCTAGCATCACAAAACTTCTCATGGTCAAACGCTGTCGTCGATTATGGGCCTTGATTAATTATAGTAGTGAGCCCGAGGCGCATTGATGCTGAATGCTGACATAACCGTTGTCCACTCTTTATGACTGGCGCCCATAGAGGCGTCTATCTCTGAATTCAATTTGGGTGGCGTCAGAGATGGGAAGTTCTCGGGAACGATATATTTGTTTCTTATCTCATTAAACTGATCTAAAGGCAGTCCATTTACTAAATGATGGCCCCATCTATTTGAAATGCAGTTTAGGAGGTGCAGCCAGGGGACGAAGGGGGTCCTCGCACAAAGCCTGTAAAAGCCCTGGGTCCAAACCAACATTGGCACTTACTTTATCCTCAAGCTCGAAAAAACCAGGAAAACTTAGTGATTCGCCGGACGGTTAGACCAGATTATTGGGCTGAATCTTCGTCGAAGGTACGAGTAAACCTGTAGAATTATTTATCGATACATGATTGCTGGGTGCCAGCTGGGCTTCCTTTCCCAGTCTGATTCCGAACCAATCAGATCTCTCACCCCGAGACAACGGTGATCACTGTTGTCCAAATTCTCAATTTGGATCGGCGAAGGATAAGTGAGCTCATCCCGATTCACGATCAGGATCCGCTTCCCATGTGGACTGGGCATGCAGTCTGTCAAAAAGCCTTCTCTGCGGCGAACGCAATCTTCTGTGGACTGAAAATTTCCTATACTCTTCAAACTCGCTGCCTGAATGAGTCTGTGAGAATTGCCGTTCCACGATTTCCTCATTATCCCTTTGGGAATGATGAAATTCGGGTCAATCCTGACAATCACGCCAGGACTCTTAGTTCCTCAGCCGAAACATTCCATGAAGGAGTTCAATAGAAAAAGATGACCCACTTACGTAATTAGATGCTGCTGTTTCGTAAATGTTCGTAATACTCATGGAACCCCGTTAAGTTGACAAATTTTGGTAAATATATATATATATATATGTGTGTGTGTGTGTGTGTGTGTGTGTGTAAAAGCGTTTAACACCTCAAGTCCAGGATTTGTTCCAGAATGTCTCAAATCAAAACGGATATCCATGAAGAACATTTGGAAAACTAAATAAAAAATAAATAAATAAATAAAGATCAAAATTTAATTGGAATTTGTGTAGGTGTTTCAAAAGCTCTTTTTTCTACGAAAATGAGCCAAAGCTTGGTTTCACTATAATTACTCTGCTATATGATATTAAGCATTGTTTGAAAATACTTTTGCACTTACCCAGGATGTCACATTAGAATATTATGTACATTTGTAAACGCGTTAAACAACTAAATTCCAGGATTCGTTCCAGAATGTCTCAAATCAAAACGGATATCCATAAAGGACATTTGGAAAACAAAATAAAAAATAAATAAATTAAGAAAAAATAATAATTGAAATTTGTGGAGCTGTTTCAAAAGCTCTTTTTTCGACGAAAATTCGATAAATCTTGATTTTACTCAGATTACTCAACCATATGATAATTAGCATTGTTTGAAAATACTTCTGCACTTACCCAGAATGTCACTTTAGAATTATTCCTTCAATATGGAGAAAGTATGTTCTTCTTCTCTCTTTTATAATAGTCATTGGACTTATTTACATAAACGATAACATTTTTTTTTTTTTTTTTTTCGATAACCGACACAAGCTTTTATCTGCACAGTTCTATCATTTGTCAAAATGTTTCCAGATCCGAAGAAGAAATGGCGATGTTCTGCTGTTGGTTGCGATGTGTCAAATGAATCTCATCCTGAAATGCGGAAAATAAATATGCCACCTGACAACGATCGGTACGATCATCGTTCGTTATTCTCATACCAGTCTTTACGAATAGAATAGAAATGTGTAAAATCTTCTCTCTGTGAGATAGTTAGAATAAGATTTCAACTTGCCGAACCACCCCAGTCAGCTGAATGAGCTTTTTAACGCTAATTTCTCCCTTCAAGCATTGGACTTCTCTCCTAAATTCTTCTTTCCTCATTCCTTGTTAAACACTTATCTACATAAAAGAAGATGCGCTTAACATGTGGCTCACTGCGTGAGTATTGAATTATATTTTTGTTTTTTAATTATTGACTTTAGGTTGAGTCTGTGGCGAGAGATCGTTGGTGACACGCCTTCCACAAAGTACAGCTGTTCCCTTTGCACTCGACATTTTGGGATCAATCAGTTTTATGACGGTGAAACTAGAAGAAATTTTGTTAAAATGACGAATCCTGTGTATCCAACTGGACCTCTGAATCTGAATACCATGGATTACTGCCCTCCCGAATTGGACATAATCCACGCAATGGAAACAGATGGTAAACTTGAAATAGTCCTGTTTTCGGGGGTAGGATGATTGCCTGTAAATTTCATAGCGATGAATCTGTAATGACTACTGCGCATGCACAAAAATAAATAACTCGGAGCTAATTCTGCCTTCATCTACAGTTGTTCAATTAATTTATCTGTCAGTATTTTCAACAACCCATTCCATTCCTACTTGATTCAATAACTATGGCTTGCATTTGACTTGTAACTATTGAAATTTCCAGGTGACGAGAATTTGGTGGTTGTAACAATTGACGATGATGGACAATCAGAAACTGAAATAAGTATGTGTTTTTACTAGCACACAATTTGAAGTGCATGGTTTTTTTTTTCCACCAAATCCAAATTGGCATACTTATCGATAATTTACCTGTTTTCAGTTGATACCGTGACAGATGGAAAGCCCACAGACGTTGACACTATGGCGAGATGCAGTGCAGTTGGTTGTCCAGTAACTTCCAAAACGCACCCTAATGTTAAAATATTCAACTTCCCGCATAAAACTCCAAATAGGTACCAACTTCTCTTTCTTTACAAAATCAGCCATGAAATAATCTGTAGTCACTAAAATTACTTTTGGTAACTTATGTTTGTTTCAGAATTAATTCTTGGCTCAGAATTGCTGGAGAAACTTGTATTTCACCTTTGAGGTTATGTGCTCGGCATTTTGATGTTTACAAACGTGAACTGATTCCCAAGTACCCGTTTTGGGATCTTGATCCAGACACCCAAACATATAAGCCTGTAAGTTGAATACTCTCATAAAATAATGAACAACTCAAGTTGGTACATAAGGTTTGTCCGGAGAAGCAACCCCATACAGTTCAGGACTGTAACGGCCAGTTTTGGCCATTTGGAGAGACTCGGCGCCAGTTCTGAGGAGTCCTGGAACTTCAAGTCCGGCGAAGGAGTCCAGGGGTGTAGTTCCGTATGTGTCTCCACTTTCAAACCAATGTCAATCTGCCATCATCCTATCAAAATATCAATTAGATTACTGTTTCGAAATCCTCAGAATCTCATCTTTCCCCATGTATTCATGATAGATTAACATTCTCCTTTGCGTACATGAGAAATATGGAATCGAAAAAAGTGTATTTGCCTTATCAAAAAGTTCTGTATGTGTCCCCACGCTATATTCAAATCCATCTAGCGTGTAAACAGAAGGATGTTTATAGTTCAGTGGTCTGGATGCTCGCAAGCTCGCATCTCCAAAACACGTAACATCAACTAGTCAATCTCTGAGTTATAATTCAGATTGATAGAACATATAGGTCAGAATGATGTGTATAGTTTGGAGGTCTGGATGCTCGCATCTCAAAAATACATAACATCAAGTAGTCAATCCCATAGTAAAAATTCAGATTAGTAGGACACATAGCTCAGAATGATATGTATAGTTTAGTAGTCTGAATGCTCGCAAGCTCATATTATCAAAGATACATAGCATCTAGTTGTCAATCCCTTAGTTGAAATTCTGGAGCAGACCCTGCCTACCTTAGATTTGGAAAGTGCCCAGTTCAGGTGAGCCAAACTCTCCGTCGGGATTCCCTAGTCTGTTTTGTTTGAGGCGAATCTTTGGTTCCATATGCGAATGGAGTATGGAGGATTCACTGCAATGCAGAATTGGATAGATTGATAGAAGAGAATTTTATACGATTTATTGATGCATGATGACAGGGTTCCTGAAAGAGCGATGAACCAAAAAATGGACGGGAAATAGGGACATGGAAGACCTACAAGACAGTGGTTGTGTGATTTGGAGGAGAACATTAGGACAATAGTGGTGCTGGATTGGAAGAGAATTGCGGAGGATCGAGTGTATTGGAGAGGGATTGTTCAGGAGAACTCTGGGATGTAGTGTAGGTCTTAGATTCCTATTATTTTTGAATTTATAAAATTACAAAGTAACACTGGTAATCCAACATCTTACAGTTTTCAACCAAGAGCCAAAAGACGTTGTCTCATATTTAGGGATGTCTTAAAAGAGTTGAGATGTATTCATCATTGAAGGCTTCTTCTTATTCATCGATCTTAATGTCCAAACTGACCATCCTTACATTGCTCGAATATTTTGCAACAAAAACGCTTTACGTCTTTACCAACTTGACCCTTGACTTGAATTTATCAAATTTTTACTAGGTATTCTTTTCACTATTTATTTTTCCAATATGCTCCTTGTTCTAGATATTTGATCCCGCCAATCCGAAGTGTTGTGTTCCTGGGTGTACGGTTCAAGATGACGGGAATGTATCATACCTGAGATTTCCACTCGATAAAGAGGTACTCACCTTTAAAGAACGGTGCATAAATCACTGATATTACATCAATACAGTTGAATAAATGATTTTGTTTCCTATTTGTAGGCTTTCAAGGTGTGGGTTCAACGAATCGGTTGGAAGCAGTTGGAATTATACGACAAAGGAGACGTATTTCGAGGTTTTCGTATCTGCTCCCAACACTTTTCCAAGCATTGGTTTTTAACTAATTTATATGGCGAACGAGTTCTCCGGCCTGGAGCTATACCATCATTGTTTCCAGCAAGTTTGTTTTGAAGTTTTACCAAAATTTCTTTGGATATATCCACACTGTTGAACTGGTAATCTTACCAATATGAAAACATGAACTAGTTAATGCAATTTTTTTTTTTTTTTTTTTTTTAAACAAATAGTTACTTCTTAGTGAATGAAGGATTTTGAGCCAAAATTACTTTCTTAACCAAAATACGCGGCAAATTGGTTCTCTAAGGTTTATAAACTTATCAGTTAAACAACGTAACTGCTTAATATGCTGGTAATCTGCCAAGTACGGTTTTTTGAATAACTAGTTACCTGAAAACCTACATAATTAGAATAACTACTTTACTTCTACGCTTCTTCCATGTTATGAGAGTATCCTCCCTTAACTCTATCTGGGGATCTGGTTACCTTGAATATTTTCAAAGAAAGGTAGGTACCAAGCAGGTAGGTCTGACATTGTTTACTCTTTCTCCGCATAGGGAGATTCTTGTGTTAGCGAATAACTCTTTTTTCCCGCAACGCGTTATTCCATGGGCAGTTATTTGTGCAACCTCAACCAGATAGTCGTCCTCAAGCTATTTTGTTCCGTATTTCATGAAAGTTATCGTTCAGTCCTATATTCCTTCAGTTTATTTATTTATTGAGTACAGTTATTATTATGTCAAAACACACGAAGCACTGTCTGTTGTGGGCTTTTTCCTTTCAGGAAACTAAATCTTTACTGATTTCCCCTGGAAACTATTAAATCTGAACATTTATCCAACGCATTAATATTTCTTCAGTACGTAATCACTGCATTTTAACGATTCAACTCAAATTATTTAGAAAAAATCAGATCCGTCACGTTTTTTACACTTTCTATGCACTTATTGGTAATAATATGATTCAATCTGCAACCAAACTAACAAATACTTTGGTAAAGTGGAAACAACATGAAGAGAATTCAGATCAAATGTGAAATACAATTTTTTTTAAACTTATTGGCTAGATTTTTCCGTTTTCTGACCTTTCCCCCCATAATTTGTAATATTCAAGTCCGTGCCTCTACTATGTATATACCTTATCTCTGAAGTCATCTCATCCCTTGATTAGTAATGCTACAGAGAGAACATATAAGTAGAGAACGTTACTCTTGACAGCAGTTAATCGTTACCTACTTAATATGTGACTAACTCTTCCTCATTCTATTACTCCAGGTAACGAGTTATGAAAATAACTGCTAACGAATAACGCGTTATTGAGAAATAACGTTTAAGACCATTACTACATGGAACCACCTGATTAGAAATGGTCGATTGTGGCCAACAATCGATTTGCTCAATCCTATAGACTAACAACCATCAATCAATCGATTGACTGTCAAACTTATTACACACTTTATTTTGCACAATATGAAATACTTTTCTAAAGTGATAATGAGGATTCGGAAGGTAGCAAAATGAAAATTTTGTTAGCATTAATTGAAAATTAAATTGTTATTTATTAAAAGCTTTTAAAAATCCAATTAATGGGATTTTAGAACTATTCTACCTCTAATCTGCCAAGTTGTGTGGATTCAGAAAAAGAAATTGATCGAAATAGATTGATGAATGAGGGTTAGGGATATTTACTACACGTATGTTCATAATTTTCCTGTAATTTTGGTTTATTAAGTTCAATAATGAACCGTTGTACCTAATTAACAAAAAATATATAAGTATATATGAGTAAATAAATAAAAATAAATACCCCCTCCTCCTCAATTTGTTGGTATACTTCTCAAGATGCATAGAACCCAAAAATTGAATTTTAAAAATTTACCTTTTATCCGACTCTACTGGACCAAAGTTTATAAAATTAGGGTTATAGATCACATTTGGCGTCTAGTTGGTCCTAGAAACTCGGCATCAATTTTTATCTACCTTAAAGGGTAGCATTCAAGGACTGAAACATTAGAAATCGAGATCTCAAAAACTTTCAAGGTAGCAATAATGATTTTTTGGATGTCAATAATAGATATTGTCCCAAAGAATCGAATAAAACCATACGGAACGCTGAAGGTTAATCTGTTCGCTCTCCCTAAGGGCTAGAACTATCCACATTAGAACTTTTGGGTTGCATTGGAGGGTTTGCTGTACTCGAACCCAAAGTCCCTCTACCATAAATTAAGGGCTAGAACTTCCAGAAAAATACCTCGGACTTCTAAGCGCGAGAAATTAGAGAAATTTTGCGCTGATAGTGACATCTTTGAATTACTTAGCTAGTCAATCACTAAATTTTCTGATTGACGGCTAGAAAGTGTACATGTTTGAAAAAACGGAGCACCTAACATTTGTCTAGTAAAATCGAATGATCGTATCAGCTGATATGATTCCAATTGAATACTGACTTTGCAAAATCGAGTTCAATGTAATTATTGTCCCAAAATATGGACTAGTGAAGTGTTGGAAGGTGTTTTTTAAATGTATCTCATAAATTTTCAGGTTATCACCTTAGGTGCTTTTGGAGAAAAGCTTCGGAAAAACGGATATAATTTTTTTGTTTCTTTTTTCGATTATTTGAATCTACACATCTTGAAACGTTAACCAACAAATTTTGAGGGGGTTGAACTTTTTTCTTGGTTGATTACAAAAGTTCATTATTGAAAATAATAAACAAAAATTGACGAAAAATAAAAAATAGTCGAGTAGAAGCGAGCCCCCCTGAGGAGACATCTAGACACACAAAACGGATTTTCATAAAGAAAATGTTCAATAATGAATTTTCTTCAATTTCGTAGCCATTGAAATAGCTTTTTTTATTTTTATTTTATATATATATATATTTTTTTTTAATTCACTAAGAAATGTCTAAATTGTAGACATTGTAGACAAGAATAACTCTGAGTTATTCAACAGAGTGATACAGCATCTCCTGATACGATATTCTTCGGTTCCTTCTACGTCTTGTAGCTTTTTCTTCAGAAAATTAATTTTTATTATTCATACTTAGGGTTGACAAAATTAACACTAAATATAAATGTACTGAAAAACTGGCTCGAATGTCCAAGATTCCTGTACTTTTGTCGGATTTGTGTTGTTTTAGAAACTAGTATTTTTATTCATGTGTTGCCTCTTTCAGATGATAGGCTAAAGAAACTGAATAAGCAGGAGCTGACCTGTGCTGAAATTATGGATTCAGGGAACTTGGAAGAAGAATTCGAAGTACATTCGAATACAGTGAGTAATTTTGGAAAGAACCTTGACAGTATGAAGAGGAAAAGTGCTTCTCAAAAAACGCATATCTCGAGTACCAAAAAATCAAAAATTGTTCAAGGATCTGCTAGTGTGGTGATCGTGAGTTCTGCTGAAGGTCACGATAGCGAATGTGAAAGTTCCTCTAACAATCCCGAGGTATCGTTTTGGATCGCATCACCTTCAACGAGTGAATTGATCGAGGGAACTGATTCAACACATATAGAAGAAATGTTGCATAAAGAGGAGATTACAGATTCAAAGGTTAGAGTTGAATTAGTGTCAGGAGTGAGTCATCATGACCAAATTAGTGACATCAATGATGCTGACAAGAGTGACCAAAAACAAAATATGCTTCCCAATCCTAATTTGGAAGATGATATCAGCGATGTTGATCAGAACAGTAGTTCTAATGGTAAAATGGAATCAGAATCATGGGCAGATTCGTCAAACCCCCAGAAACAGTTTAATTTTGACATGCAAGATCAAGACCTCTTGGATTCTATGTCTCGTCTGTGCAATTTATCTGCTAGCACAACTGAGAAGCTGAGATCCGTGAGAGGTAAAGAGAAGACTGCTTTGAATGTTCTACAAGAATTATTGGTTGAACATTTGGAGCATGTAATCAGCATTACAGGGATTGAATTCCTGAAAAAGTGTTTTGACCAAGTTTTGGACAGCTCCAGAAAGGTTTCGAAACTACCTGACGACGAACTTTCAGAAGAGACAAAAAAATTCGCCGTGAGTTTGCAATCGCTGTCGGGAAAAAGTTATAAATCGTTTTCCCGACTTGCCAATTTGCCTCCTTCTAGTGCTGTCCGAGAATGGATAACAAATGACACTGGGTATCCAGGTTTCAACAAGCAGTCGTTTGCAGCATTACGCCAAAAGGTGGAAAACTTGGACGAATCTGTGTTCTTTGTCAGCTTGAGTGTCACTGAAATTACACTAGACAAACGAATTGATTGGAATGGGACTCAATTGTTTGGCTATGTTGACCTTGGTTGCGGTAGAATCAGGGATGACCTAATTTTGGAAGCATCGTCTGCACTTATGTTTCATGCAAATGGTATAACTCACGATTTTTCCATGCCTCTCGGTTATGTTCTGATTCGCGACCTGTCACCCAAAATCAGAGCCAATCTTATACATCAGTATCTGCTAAAACTGCACAAAATCGGCGTACGGTGTAACGCATTGGTATGTGATGGATCTGCAATGACGTATCGTACGTACAAAGAGCTCGGAATATTCACGGAGGAAACTTTTCCGCATAGCGGGTTCTTCAAACATCCCGCCAACAAATCGGACAACGTCTACTGTTTTATTGATATTGATGATACTATGATGAATATTAAAAATTGTCTCGCGGAAAGTGAATTCTTTTACAATAAATACAAATTTAAAATCCGTTGGTCTGATGTTGAAAAAGTCGAAGATTTCCAGACGTGGGATCTCAATTCAAAGGGCTCATCTACGACGGTGGTAGAATTGAGGAGAGGTATTGGAGAACTTGAAATGCTTCAAATGCAGTTAAAAAACGATAGCCGCCCTTTCAGGAAAAATGGAGCTGTAGCTCTTGAAAGATTTAACCAACGATACTGCCAGTCCGTTGTCAAAACTGAAGGGACCATCGAATTTTTAAAGAAAATGGAATCAATATCTGAACTGTTCAGCGGAAGGAATGCATTCTCAAAAGAAGCGCCAGCTATTCGACATATCAATAGAACCGTAACGTTAGGGAGTATAAAAAATCATCTAATTTATTTGCATTCATTGGCAGACATGAATGATGAAAAACTTATGAGTAGAAACAGACGAATCCCAATTTTGTATCTGATCCTAAATTTGGTGAGCCTTGAAGGTTATTTGAAGAAAACGTTCATCTATGAAAAGAGAAGACGGGCCAAAGCTGTAGCAACTCAGTCTTTTACATTGAGGAACATGAGGACATCGATCAAGAGATTGGTTTCAGCTTCCGGAGGCACTTTGGTTACAGCATCTCAGTTTAGAGATGCTTACTTCAAGTCGTTTTGCGGAAATGTTGCTTCAAGACACCAGCTCAAAAACCATAGTGTTGTCGCAGCATTATTGCCTGGACAAGAGGATTCTATAGACCCCCTTCATATTGGATTTTGCGTTTCGGATTTATACAAATACCAACGTTTACAAGTTGAACTCGACAGGTTTGAGGATTTCCTCGCAGACAACGTGATTCACAGCTGGTTGGAATCCCCCGGGTGCCCCGATTGCAAGAGTCTGGTTTTGAAAGAAATCAAACAGTATGAACCCGGGAATATCAGCCTCATATCGGACGTCATCAAAATCATCAAATTATCAGAAAATTACTTATCGCGCCTATATGACAAAATACCTTTAAATTCAGCGACATATGGATTCCAACATTTCACGAATTCAGTTCTCAATGAAATGGTGAGTTTCAGTGGTTTCAAGTTACACGAACATTTATTCAATTCTGTCGAGTTCGGAATGACATCTCATTTTACTATAATTGTTAAAGATTTGTTGAAAATATTTTTAAGGTACAGAATAGGTTTCATGCCAAAACAAGGCAAAGTTGTCATTAAACCAGGAGTGAGAATTACTTTCAATAAAAAATCGTGGACTTAGTTTATCTACCTATCTATTCCATCATAAATGTTTTTATAAACTCCTTTTAAATGTCTAAAATTACTATTCCTGTGATATTGTTACTTCATATTGTTCTGATCATTTCTAACTTGGTTGATCCCATGTATAAAGCGGCACGTTGACGAGACAGTATTATTGCACAATATTCGGGTTTGTGCAGTATAATTGATCCTGTGTTAACGATATTTTGGTTTGTTCAGTACAATCGATCGTGTGTTGACGATGTTGAAAGGTTTCGGAATATGACTGGTGATACATTGAAAATATATTGTTCAACTGGGTCCAGTAAGTTTATTTAATAATTATAGTACTTGATAGGTAAATAGTAATATTGTTAGTTCTGTGTTATTTTGTGTGTTGTGGAGTGCGATGTCATCCGTTTGCCCAGTTTGTGACAGTGAGTTGGAGGATGGATCTTCTATCAAAGTTGTTAAAGAAAAAGGGTTGGTACCAGTGGCGGCTCCTGTCTTGAAACTCAGGGGGTGCACAGAGATCAACAAGCGCCTACTATCGCGGGGACAGTAGAGGTGCTTTTAAACTAAATACGTACACCAGACACGAGAAATGTTCTCAAATGGAAGACAGAAATTCTGAAATACTTAACCATCAAAGGAGTTAACCCAAGTAATGATTGCAATAGCTGAAATGTATATCCGCCCAGCAGGAACCATCGTGGAGGTGAAAGCAAATCTTGCCATGGAGGGGAAGGAAAGGGAGAGGGGAGGTTCATGGGGAAAGAGAAGGGTTAGTCATCATCTAGATAAATAATGGGGAATATAAAAATAAAATCTATCACATTATAGGGGTTGAACTTACGGACCGAATCAGAACGATTTTTGATTTTCAAAGTTTGTGTTAGTCCCAGTAGTGATGGCAAGGGGCGGCCAGCATCGTGAATCCTGCACTTTTCTTTGATTGACAAATGGGGCCAGTTCAACTTGATGAACTCAACTGAATTATTCATCATAAAAGTATCTACTCAACACTCAATAACTTCAAAAAATCGTAACACTAAATGAAATAACACCGGGAAAAATAGAAGTAGTGTGACTGATAAAAATGATAAGGAAAACGGAAAGTACTCGGTGTCTCTACCTAGCGGAAGAGCATGCCCCTAAGTATGCTCATCTTGGGATGTTACGGGCTCTCTGATTGGTCAATCTCACATGCCCGCTTCAATTCAAACTGAAAATCCTCAGTCCGGAGATATGCGGTCAAGTCTGAGGTTGAGCAACAGCGATCTGTTGCTCCCGCTTGCTTCTGATTGGTCAGGTTGGGTGAGCTTCCCCCTTCTGCCCCTCCCTACCGCAACTTTCTCTGTTTCGCGTGTAGATTTAGATTTCCCGTCTTCTGTCACTAGCTAACTTCAAATGAGAGTGGAGAAATTTTGAAACATTATTATTTTGGTTTGACTGGGGGTGCACATGCGCCTATGCTCCTATCAGTAGCCGCCCCTGGTTGGCACTACTCCAGCCTAGTTTAAAAAGAAAGGATGGAAAATTTCTATGTTCGAGGGAATTAAATCACTCAACGTGCATTCTAACTGCCCAAAAGAGTATTTATACATCCAATTTCTATTGCTTTATTCTTAAAATGGACTTCCTCAGGACGTCCCCTGTCCTTCTCCCAATAACATGGTCGACATTACCCACTTCCAAGTTCAAAACGCACTATTTCATCTGTGCTAAGAAAATCACAGAAGAGTTTATTGAATCCCAGACTAAAGTTCCAGGTGAATGTTGTATACTCAGTCCGAAGTCATTCTCTTAGAACTCCTGTATTAGTATTGCATCAAGCAGAAATAGTCCAGTCAATGAATGATTATAGAGTGCAATTGGGGCACGAGTTTTGTTTGTTTCGGGGATGCATTTAGGGTCGTTAGGAGGTAAACATACTAAAAGTCCCCACCCCTAGAGGGCGAGGCAAGGGGGGGAGGGAGGCGCAAAGTTGAAAAAATCGGACTTTTCTCGGTTTTTCGCTTATAACTCGGAAACTATGCGTTCTACAGAAAAAATTATTCTCTCCAAAATGAAAGCTGAGTAAGTTTTCCACAAAAATCATTCCTTGAAAAGTTTTCTTGATTGAACCTTTCCCAAGATATTTGCTAATGAAAAACGGCCATGTCCAGAAATTTTCTTTTCGGGCTACTTTTTTCATCAAATTCAACTCCTAAACCCCTCGAATCTCCTTTTTAGAACAACAAAGGACATCAAAATATGTTGTACTGCTTGACCGTTACCTTTCTGCATATATGTGCATATAAGTAAATATTATTTATATTAGTACCTATGTATTCTCACAGCTACGGATGAGTGTAAAGTAAAAAAAAATCTACCAATACAATGTATAATGAACTGCTTTTATTAAAACGATTTTTTTTTAAACTGATTGCTCGGGGTGTTCCTTAGTCAATTCTACTTGAAGAAGTACGTCACGTTCGGGGTCCATGTCCTCTTCTTCTTCGTCCTCGTTCAATGGAACGCCATAGAGGCAATTCCCCTGGCAGTGAAAGCACGCCCCAGTGCAATTAAGCGAGGCATTCTTGCAGGTACATCTGCCACTGTCGCAGTTTTTCTGACAGCGGCAGAATATGGTTTCAAGAGGTCTTCAGGAGCTGGGTCTTCATCAGTTAGCTTCGGTGCTACCTGGCCATTTCTGGTCTCCCATCCCGGGATTCCTTCCCCCCACACATCTGAGGACAGAGTTTTTCAACCACAGATGGATCTGGTTGTACACCCGATGGCAATGATATTTATTTGCACCCTCAGTGGGTGGGAGGGTGGATATGTCAGGTTTGATTGTGGCAACTGACTTCAAGAAAGACGTATATCTATACGCATTCAGGGATGTTTGGCTGGAGCCCCGTACCATAACAGAATAGCTATATTGCCAGCCCTTTCAACGTCAGATGGTGTGGACGAAGGGCTGGTGAAAATTTCTGCTGCTTCTTGCAAAGCCCTGTTTTTTTTGTACAGTTTGGCAAAGCCAACCTTGCTTCTACGGAAGGCTGCTGAGGTGGTGTCACAGCCTGTGAATGCGTGTATAAAAAAGAATATGGCACAGGCCCAGCTCCTGAAGCTCCTGCGAAGAGTATGTGGCTGCCACCTTCCCTCTGCCTGGCTTGACGAGAAAAATATCTTGTTGGGGAGGGGCTTTTGCCAATAACAACACGGCCAAGTCCACATCCTCTCCAATCACTGCCACTTGAGATGATGTCGATTTGTCGATGGCCGTTGAAATGATAGTCAAGTCTGCATCATCATCAGCTTGGATGGTGTCGATACTACTCTCATCAAGTTTTGACATCAGCAGCTGGATAAGAAGGTTCTTGTTGTGGGCGTTGGAGAGGAAGATAGCTTGTTTGACGTTGATTGGTGTTTCCATAGTAAACTGTATATCAACATACTTCTTGAGGCGATATCTGCGATTCTGTTCTGATACTTTTGTACTTTTCGCTGAGTTACTGTAGCCATCGAAGAAATCGAGGAAAGCTTTTTTTTACCGTTAAAGGGGTCCCTATTGGGCGAACCCGGAAGGGCGCTTGCTCGACGCCAATTTTTTCTTTGAATACCATGAAATAACTGAAATATCTCCTACTGAACTTTTCTCTTCAAGACTTTATATTACACTAGGGTTAATTTTAAAAACGGGGCTTATATAAAATTTAAATGAGGATTTTGTAAGAGCAATGTAGCGGTATAACTAATTTCAAGTAGGAAGTAGAACAGAACGAAATCGTAAAATCCAACATTTGAGCTGAACACAGCTTGCGTATATATACACATGTATCTACAAATATTCATATGTGATCTTGTTATGTATTTATGTGTATATAGTTAGAAAGCAGTACAACATATTTTGATGTCCTTTGATGTTCTAAAACGAAGATTCGAGGGGTGTAGGAGTTAAATTTGATGGAAAAAGGGGCCCAAAAAGAAAATTTTCGGACATAGCCGTTTTCATTAGCTGATATCTTGTGAACGGTTCAATCTACAGAACTTTTCAAGGAGCAATTTTTGTGGGAAATTTACTCAGCTTTCATTTTGGAAAGAATAATTTTTTCTGTAGAACGTTTAGTTTCCGAGTTATAAGCGAAAAACCGAAAAAAGTCCGATTTTTTCAACTTTGCGCCTCCCTCTCCCCCTTGCCTCGCCCTCTAGGGGCGGGGACTTTTAGTATGTTTACCTCCTGACGACCCTAAATGCATCCCTGAAGCAAACAAAACTCGTACCCCAATTGCACTCTACACCCCCCTTTTGAGCATTCATTGACTGAACTAGATGAACAGTGCAAAGCCATAATCTACCGGATCTTAGCTGTTGACGAGTTACCTTTTGCAGATGATCAGTATCACAGCCATTGTTAAAAAAAGTTGTACCAACGTGTTGAAACAAATGAAGAGAAGAAACTTGATCAAATTGTCCTTGAAATGTAAGAAGCAATGGGCAATATTTATTCCTTTTGAGAAGCTTCTGAAGAATGCCAATTTTCTTTACCAGAATTGATTGAGTTAATAAAAAAAGACTACAAACCTGACCCTCACACATTCAAAAGTCGCCTCATCAAAAAATATGGAAACGGTGGACGAAATCAATTAACTAAAAGAAAACAACTGTTGTCTACTTCAAAAGAACAGGTTTTAAGATTCTGACTGGCACTTGGTACCAGCTAAGAAGTGAGTGTCAAGAAGATGAACGTTTGCACAGCTTAGTAGCCAACTTGTGTTTTGTTCTATAGGTCGATGATCCATCCAAGATCACTTCTAATTGTACAAACATGTTATGCACCTTGTTCTAAATCGAAATTTTATTTATTCTTTATTCTTCTTATTCTTTCAAGAATTTCTTGTCATATTTTATGTCCTTTACTCAGTAGCTTTGTTCGTGGTATTTCCTATATTTAAAGGAGAAGTGTAAATGTTTTATTCAATTTCATTTCTTTACTAAGCCTACTATTTACCTATCTAGTTATATTTATATGTGCCAAAGACTTCATTTAAGAATTATGTATTGACCAGCTATTCGCATAATAGGGATATATACTCGTAGTTCACGAACAATAAAAAATTTTGTAATATTTTGCAGTGATTTTATAGCATCCACCTAGAACATTTCGAATTTCTGTCTACAACTGTACGATCGGAGGAAGTGTACGAAAATGAATGAACATAGACTTTTGAAATATGTACATATATTTATTATAAACTTTACAAATGTTCAACAGAAAAATAATAATTTTGAATGTAAAAACTATTTACTTATCCTAAATGCACTCACTCACTCATACACTCAAAAATGGCAACTCGTTGTACAATCTTACATAGTCATGGTAAATATATAATTGGAATGCTGACAGCACCTACTCGGGTAAAAATATATTACATATGCCTTATCTAATCTGTAATATAATGGACGATAATTCATGATACGACCTAATAGTACAGAATGAAACATAATCGCCTGTTGATCGTCTATCAGCGGAAAGAGGAAATTTACAGTTTGTCTCTTCACAAATAAAGCCCAAAAGCTTTCATAACATAAATTAATAAATTATTAAATAAAATTTCATTATCTTTATTCAAAATTCATTTTTTAAATAATTTAAAAAATATTAAAACGGGTTTTCCGAAGTTGTGTGAATGATAAAGCTTGGCGATGCTTTCGTCAGTATACACATGATGTTAGGTACCTCTATCAAATCTCGATCTTGGGAAATTCGTTGATTATTTTTGGTACACCAACAAATAAGGAACATAATTTTTATACATCATTTTATACATGGTAATAGGAATTGTTCGGAAATCTCGTAGGTATTTTCAGACAACCGAGTTCCCGTGAACAATATCACGGTTCGAAAGACTTCAAACCAAACCATGATCAAGGACACTTCGGACATTTTTTAAATTTATTTTTTTAAATTTTAACGTCATTTTCGTACGAAGAAGTATGGTCGATCTTGGTGGCTTGTGGGGAGGAACCCGCCAGTTGAGCGACAATCCGATTCCATAACTGTTTTGGGACACGTAAATGCAAGCACAGCTGATTCCATACTAACCAGCATCATCTAACAGTGAGATTTGAGCATTCAAATGGTGGCAGGCACATTAGTTTTACAAAAAAATTACGAATAAATAAAAAACTTCGTCTATAGACATTATTGTCAAAATTTAGACATTTGGTGCTTAATGAGGGTGGACATTATCTTGAAAGCCATTAAGTTTTCTTCAGCTGGTCTGCGGGTCCCTCTGCCCCTTGGAAGCCGAGCTCGCAATTCCGTGTCCTGGACTATAATTGATGATCAACCCCATTTGGCGGCTAGGTTGTACAGCGTTTTCAAAAGTTCCAGCGCTCGAGCGTCCGAGTCGTACGGAAGTTTAGGCGAAGAAGTTGTCGTCGATCGGACCGTAGTTGGTCTGTAGGTCGATGCCGGGCCTGAAGGAATGTACAATTTCGCTGCGTTCGCTTTGTTAAACTCTGTAATATTTCGGATGCTATTACTTCCTGCAATAGCAGTTTGGGTGTCCACTCCTCTTTGGAATTTCAAACTCCTACCACTACCTGCTCTCACTCGCATGATCTTCATTACTTTCTTCTTAGCTGCAGGTGTTGTTGATGCGACTGTAGTAACATCTTCAATATCATTTTCGTGCGTCAGCAGAGCATTGATCAGATTTAGTCTGGTTTTCTCTTCAGTTTTGTCTTTCGTTCGGTCGTCTACTAGCAGGAGAACTAGTTTCCTGAGTGTCATATTGTTTTCAGCTTGTGTCATCACTTGCATCAACATTGTTGCTGCGGTTTCGTTGAGCATTCCAAACATTTCTTTGGCCTTTTCTTGCATTGCACTGTGGTACTCTGGGTTTTCAGGAGACATAGTTGTTGGCCATGCTGCATCCGTAGTTGTTGTGTCTTGAATAGTAGTTGTAGGTATGGCAGTCGTCGTCTCAGGTTGAACTGACACCACTGTGGTTGCTTCATATGTTTGATGAGGATGGTAAGTTGTGGGTTTGATGCTGGATGATTCAATAAAATTTGATCCACTAGGTGAAACTTCAACTGATGAGGAACTAAAATACTGAGTGGTTTCAAAAGGGCTGACAGTCCATGTAGGGGGTGCAGTACCATCTGACAACGCTTCAGCTGTTCCCATTCTATCTAAAATCACATTCTTATCATCAAAAGATCCCTTGTTCGTTATAACATTTTGGCTATCAATAGTGAAGCTGTCAACTGACGCCTGAGTGTTGATATCATTCTGTTCAGTTCGATTCTTAGGAATTTTGTCCCCAAAGTTTGGTGTTTGTGTCTGGAAAGCTGAAGGTTGGGATATTGTTTCTAAAGGAGGTTCTTGACCAAAGTATGGGAGGATGTCACCTTTGAAATAATCGTTACCTAAAGCAGAAGGATCTTCAGCCACGGCACTTGGTGCATAATTTGTAAAAACATCTTTGCCATACAGCTTTTGGCCGTGTTTGTTGAAATGTTGAGCAAAATTGGCGTAATTGTGACTTGACACTAGACTTTGGCTTCCTGAGGTTTGCAGAAGTTTTTCTTGCTCTTCAGAGTTGAGAGTTGGGTCAAACTCTTCTTCGCTGCTAGAACTAAACTGTGATGAAGTGCCATACAGAACATTGTGGCTTGTCACAAGACCGTTCACTTGCTGGGCTGCTGGCAGGATAGAGGAGGGTGGTTGTAATGTCGTTGTTTCAAAATTGGTAAATAGGGTTGAAGTATAAGGTGGAGGAGTTGAAGAAGGAATAGATATAGTCGTACTTTCAGTGATTGGCGTCCCTGTGGTTACATTACTTCTCAATTCCGCTCCATAGGGTGAGTAAGAATTGAATTTCCTCCTTGTGTTATTGTGAAATCCACCATATCTAGGTCTGCTATCGTCACCTACACCACCTGCTGTTGGGAAGTACGAGGTATCTTCAGGTGATCCAAGTTTTGTGTCGTAATCAAGGCTTGAACCAGATGA
Organism: Adelphocoris suturalis; assembly: GCA_030762985.1. Taxonomy (NCBI): domain Eukaryota; kingdom Metazoa; phylum Arthropoda; class Insecta; order Hemiptera; family Miridae; genus Adelphocoris; species Adelphocoris suturalis. Next base: position 99,967,644 of record CM061041.1, on the reverse strand, counting down.
AACGACATTTATCTCAGACAATGAAGTAGGAGTTGCAGTAGTAAACTCAACATCTCCTACACTTTGTGAGGCAAATGGTGATATCGAATTCGTTTCATAAGAATTATCCAATTCAACTAACTTGGCGCTGGAAGCTAGGTTATTGATTGCGCCTATACTAATGTCAGCAGTTGCGTCATCAGTGTTGAAAATCGTCGTTCCTGGTGGTTCAGTGGTGCCTGATCTCGTTTGACTGGCATCTGAAAAGTCCAGTACTTCATCATCAGGATTTGGAGTTGTTGTATCGGATAGATTTGGTTCTGTTGGTCTCACCTGAGCTAAAATTTCCTTGAATGTTTCGGGATCTTCTAGATATGCTGAAAGGGCTCTGCTAAAGACCTGAGCAAGTTCTCTAAGTTCTGAGGAGTCCCGAAATTTCGGTGTAGATTCCTGGGGTTTTGCTGTGGTAGAATCCGTTGATTTCAAAGTGGTCTTGGAAGGTGACTTATTTGCTTGTTTCTGAGCTGTTCTGTTCAGATCCGAAACTGCTGAACCAGATTCTTTGGGGGTCAAATCATCTTTTTGTGTATCGGATTGTTCTTTGCTATCTGAAAACAAATAACTGTAAGAGTCTTTGGTGTTCTTACTGAGTTCTGATGGAAGTGCATCTCCGTTTGTTGATGTGATAGCTTTAATTGTAGTTGTTGGCTCCTCTGTTGTGCTGGATGCAAGATTCAGTACAACATCTGAGACGTGTGGCCGTGTTGTTGTGTCGGAGAAACCATCAGTCTCGGCAGAACTGTAAATGCTGGCGAATGTGTGAAGTGCGTCTGCAGAAGTCGGTTTGATGCCAGTATCCATGAGTGAGTTCACGTTTTCTGGTCGAATCTCTTCGGGTGTTCCAGTGATATTAATTGTAGCGTATTTATGTTGGGTCGAAGGGAAAGTTGACCATACCGTACTGGTTTGAGGCACGTTGGAAGAATCTACTGTACTGACAGGGGTATGAGAGGATGGTGGTTGTGAAGCATATGTTGCATAGGATGAAGGATGCTCACTAGTAATAAAGGGTGGTATGGTAGATGATGTATAACCAGTTTTTCTAGAAGGAGAATTCGTGGGGTAGAGTCTATGAAGCTCCAACAAGGAATAGTCTTTGTTAGGTCGTATTTTAACATTAAACACAGTTTTACCACGATGAGGTTTTACAGTAGACGAAGGTGATTCTTTCACTTGGCTAAGAGAGTTTAATGTGGGGGAGCCATGCCCTGTTGTATAGCTATTGTAAGTCGAGAATGCCTGACTAGAGCTTTCTCCTCTATAACTTTCTCTGTCTGTACTATAGGCTGAGGAAGAAGTAGATTTCCATGCTGAATTTTGTTTTGCATTTGGTAACTGGCCCTCTTGATTTAAAGATGAGTATGGCTGCATATGAGAATTGTACACTTGTGAACTGGATGGCACAAATGTTGATGTGGTGTGTGGGGCTGATGTTTGATGGTATTGAAATTGTTGCTGATTGATCTGGTGGTTTTTAGAATTGTGATGTTTGAAAGAGCCACGATTTACGGGTTTGTTCGTTGGGGGAGCTTTAGTGGATGAAACTGTATTTTGATTAGTTGGTTGGTATCTGTAATCACTTGTACCGGCCTGGTATATGGTTGAGTCTGCCTCTTTATAGGAGGAGCTTGCAGCATTATTGTAAGTGGAACTATCAGCATTGTAACTAGGAGAACTAACAGTATTATATGCATTTGATCCATCTCTATTGAAATTTGGCTGTCTGCTGGCATAAGTGGCATCAGCACTGCTGAAGGTTGTCGTTCCACGGTTAGTGAAACTTGATGATCCAACACCATTGTAATTTTTGGTATCATCCTGATTGTAAATAGCACCACTTTGTTGATTATTGGGACCAGCACTGTATGTAATAGTTGAAATTGTGCTTGTCGAAGGAATTTCAGTACTAGTTGTGGTAGGAGTGGCAATATACAAGTTGTTAGGATAATCGTTCTGATAGCCTTGTTCTAGTTGATTTGCAAAACGATGCCGATTGCTGCCAAAAGATGCTGTTTCAGCTGGAATCTGACTTTCTTTTTCCTGATGATAAGTTTGTTGAGAAAACACTTGATTGTTGGTAAAATCCTTTGGGGCCCCTACAATAGACGAACCCTGCTGATTTGGAGCACTAGCTGTGTATGAAAATTTATAATTCGAGTTTCCAGTTTCTTGTTGGTAATTATTGACCGGAGGACTAGCAGTAGATAGTCTCACATTATTGAAATCTGAATTTGCTTGTTGATAAACTTGATCAGCCGTTGCAATGGTGTTTACAGGAGGTTGTTGGTACGTGTTTTGAGGTCCTGTTGGTACTGCATTAAAATCTCGTGTATTGTAGTTTACTGCAGCATTGTTAGGATAGATAGTGTCGCCTGAAGCTGGTTTATCCTGCGCAATGTGGGTCGATCTTTGGTCTGAGTAACTAAGCGAAGAAGGTTGAGCTGTAGGATTAGTGTTGTAACCAAATGTCGGCGGTTGAGAATTGATCAATTTCCCCTCACCACTCGGTGGGAAAACATTGGTGGCCTGATTAGGGAACGGTGCCCTGGTATCAACAAATGTTTCGGGATTTTGGTTCCCCGGAACCACAGCTTGGTTGACTTGAGATGAATCTACCAGTTTTCCTGATGGTCTCTCGGGCTTTCTTCGAGAATTTCTGAAATTGGACGCTCTGTCTGTAGTCGGGAGTGATGTCGTTGTCGATTTCATAGCTCTGGCGATTTCGTCGGCCCTTTTCTTGTAGATCATTTGATCGTGGGCGAGTTGCTCTGCACTCTCCTCGTAGAGCTCTACTGACCTTTCGCAGTCAACTCGGAACCACCAGTCACAAATGAGGTGACTTTGCCGGAAGATGGTGCCGTTGGGGCACAGGAACGAGATTTTACGACCCACGTCGCAAATGTGAAACACCTGTGAACAAGAAAATAAATCACTTTAAGTTTGATGAGGTAAAATCAAATAGGATATACTGTAGAAGCATACAGTTTTTATGACTGAACCAATGAATTGGAAACATACACATATTACACACATATTACAGTGACGTCTCTATTCTGGCCTGTGTATGATTTTGGTGAAAATAAAGAATAGGTCGTGACATATTGGTTGAAAATATTACGGTACATCGTATTGCCCCCTTAATCACACCACTTCACAAAAACCCGTCATCAACATTAAATGAGAAATTCAGATGAGAATAGTGAAAACATCACGACTTATTACTACTCCCCCCCCCCTCACTCACCCCCTTTCATAATGAAAATCCTGGCATATCTTCAAAACTGGACCGAATTTTCGTAAATTATCGTATTGTATACTATTAAATTGTTTTGAAACTTGAACTTTTTGGTTGCAAGGAAATCGTTACCTAACTGTTAATTTTATGGTTGAAAATGTATTCTAATAATAATCTGCTATTCAAAAAGAGGTTTTCAATTTTTAGTTGTTTTTTTAAGTTTTAGTGAATTTAAGTACATTTTTCAGCATAATTTTGTACATAAGTGTTTGAAGTTTTTAATGAACTTTATTTGAGCAATAGTCTGCTAAAAAATATAAATCTAATGGTTTTTGGCTGGTTTTAGCCATTTTTAAGGATTTTTTAGCACATTTTTTGGAATGTTACCAATTTAATGTGCTCAAAAAGTGCTGGGCAACGAACTCATCCTTTCGTTTGGAATGCCTGATTTTTCGGCGCATCAACGGATTTTTATCTCAATCCTAAGGAGAGATAGTGTGGAATGATATATACAGGGTGTCCCGCATAAGGTGGTCAATACTTCAGGTCGTGATTCTAGAGCTCATTTCTGATCGAAAGTTCCTCATAGAGATTTTTTTTTAATGATTAGTTTTCGAGTAATTCAATTTTTGAGATTTTTTTCGTGTTTTTGACCTTAAGTGACAAAAACAGCAATAACTGTTATAATTAAAACAGTAAGTTTTTTGAGGATACCGTTAGAAAGAGCGTTAAATTCCCTTCCTATCTAATGCCAAATAAAAATTCACTTGGTGAAAAAACGGCCTGAACATGAAATGTTCACGAGTATGAGAAATTCCGATTTTTTAAACTGGCTGGTGAGTGCCTCATTTCTGGACTGTTTTTCGCGTAAATCATCTGCAAAAACTGGCCCAAGCTTTCTAGCAATATAATCAATTTTTATTTTGCTTTACTAATTACAGAATAAAAGTATGTTTGTGTGTTGAAAAACATGGTTTTTCCTATGAAAGCGAGGGTTTCCGTGAAAAATGACCTTCTAAAAAAATTCGAGTTCGGGGCCGGTTTCTACGTATTTTTTCACGCTGAATCGAATGGTAACACTTGCAGTTATCCCCAACTCCGTTATAACAGAGTTTTACACTTCAGCTCAAGAATTTTTAGTTTATATGTTATGCTCAGTTTTATGTGTTTTTAAGGGTACAACTAGTTAGTTAAAGTGTAAAATTCTGTTACAACGGAGTTGAGGAGATCTGCAAGTCTTACGATTCGATTCAGCGTTTAAAAAAAAACGTAAAAACCGGCCCCAAACACGAATTTTTTTAGAGGGAAATTTTTTACGAAAACACTCGATTTCATAGAAAAAACCATGTTTTCCAACTTACAAACATACTTTTATCCTTTAATTAGTAAAGTAAAATAAAAATTGATTATACCGCTGAATGATTATTTAGGCTGTTTTTTCACCAAATGAATCCTATTAAAAAAATTTTAATTGGCGTTAGATAGGAAGGAAATTAATGTTTTTTCCAACGGTATCCTCAAATCTAAATTTACTGGTTTAATTATAGTAGTTAGGGATTGCTATTTTAGTGACTTGAAGTCGAAAACACGAGGAAAAAAAAGCCAGAAATTGAATAACTCAAAACTAAGCGTAAAAAAAGCCAGGAAGAAATTTCGATCAGAAATGACCTCTAGAATCACGCCCTGAAGTACTGACCATCTTATGCGCTGTATACAGGGTGTCCCAAGACTGATCCACCAAACTTCAGGAGTCGTTTCTAGCACTAATTAGCAACAAAAAGTGCCTCATAGACTTTTTTTTTTAGAGGCTTCGTTTTCGAGTAATTTCAATTTTAAGATTTTTTTCGTGTTTTCGACCTTACACCATTAAAACGGCCATAACTCCCTTAAATTACCCTCAAAAATTAAAAATAAAGATACCTTTGTTAAGAGCGTGAAATTTCTCATTAGATGAGCTCTAGACCACTCCAGAAAACTGAACGCTAGAGTACTCTTTTTATCTCAAACTTAATAATTTGTCAATTACTGTTTTTTTTTTTTTCATTTTAATTTTGATGATTTTTTCGGTTAAAACACGGTCCTTGCCAGAGGGACTCAAAAGCTTAAAATATGCTCCATTTCATCAGCTTTCCAACGGTAGTCAATTTTTATTTTACTTTGTTATACTTTGTTAATTGGGGGAGAAAAGTATGTTTGTATGCTGAAAAACGTGGTTTTTCCTATGAAATCAAGGGTTTTGTGAAAAATGCCCTAAGAAAATACTAGAGTGGGGTCGGTTTCTACGTATTTTTTCACGCTGAATCGAATGGTAACACTAGCATATCTCCCAAACCCCGTTATAACCAAGTTTAGCACTTAAACTCACACATTTGAATTCATTTGGTATGATAAATTTTAAGTGTTTTTTGGGGTGAAACTAGTTACCTAGCTAAAGTGTACAATTCGGTTATAACAGGGTTGGGGAGATATGCAAGTGTTACTGTGTTACCATTCGATTAAGCGTAAAAAATACATAGAAACCGACCCCAAACTTGTATTTTCATTGGTTTCATTTAATTTTATTTATTTTATTTTTCAAGAAAACCCTCGATTTCAAAAAAAAAAAATTTTTTTTTCAACACTAAAATTCAGTGTCTCCCCTAATTAGCAAAGTAAAGTAAAATTAACTACACCACTGGAAAGGTGAGATCTTGGCGCAGTTTTTGCCGCCTTTGGGTCAAATTCAAATTTCTGGCGGATTTCTGTCCCATTAACCTGCTTACAACATTTTGAAATGGTATCAGGTATCAATTTAACGCTCTTTCCAAATTTATACTCATTTTTTAATTTTAACAGTTATTTGAGGGAGTTATGGTTATTTTAGTGATATAAGGTTGAAAACACGTAAAAAAATCTTAAAAGTGAAATTACTCGGAAACAAAGCCTTTAAAAAGAAATTTCTAAGAGGCATTTTTTGTTGCAAATTTGTTGTAGTATCGATTCCTGGACTTTTGACCATTATGTTTGTTACTCTCTTTATGTATTTTATATATATATATATATATATATATATATTGTGTGTGTGTGTGTGTCAAACTCATTTAAACTCATATCACATGAGTTTCATCACGATCGTATTACCATTAGCTTCTGCGCTTGCGCGAACCTCAAATTCTTATAAGCATGAAATCTCCAGTTTCATTAGATTTCGATGAAATTTTCAGGGTTTTGGACGGCTTAGACTGTAGATTGCCAACAATCAATTTTTCAATTTCACTTATATTACTAGTAATATTCATATTGTTCTTGGCCTACTTTGTTAGTTGTCTGAGTAACAATTTACATACAGAGATATCCCGATTTTGCTCATGTCTTCTCTGTAATCTGGGTTTGAGTTATGCTATGTTGTCATAACAAGTAGAATCTGGTTTTTGCCTCTCGTAGGTAGGTGCCATGACAAGCGAAAATGCCTACTTTCTCTATCTATGAATGACTCCTGTATACACTAGGTACTCGTTAATGCTATTCTACTCGTATTACTACTGGTCCATGAAAATTAGGCAGTTATGGGTTATATATATAAATATGGGGGGGGGGGGCTATATAATTAAAATTATAAAATTGGCAGTATAATTAATCGCACATGAAATGGGTATGTAAATATAAAGGATATCTCCCAGTACGTTAGCAATAATTACGTAGTTGATGTAATGCGTGAATATACTTATGGAAAACTCGTGTAAACCTTTTCAGCGAGTTGTCTCACGAGAATTCGGAAAAAAGATCTTCCTACTAATTATATCTGGTGATAAAAAAACAAAAAACGTAAGTACATAAATGAGATTCCAATCAGGCTTCCGATTTTTATCCCTGCTTCCTTGACACGCTTGTTCGAAAAAACAGGTTGTGCAACGGTAGATCTCCCCCACCTCTCCCGTCCATCTCCTCGGGCCAATTATGTAAAAACCTCTGAGAACTGAATGAGATCATTAAACAATGGGGAGCTGTCAGAACTTCTTATCGGGGGAAAACGAAAGGGACCTCTATGGGACGGCAATTACACGGTTGTGTCAATCACTTCAGACAATCAAATAACTACCGAACGTATTCTCATAGAGACGAGGATCTGAATCTGACACAAATATAAGGATTATTGTTTTGGTGGTTTTTGAGGTTGTGGGTGTTAGAAAATATTTGTGTGAAACTACCTTCTAGATAAGGACGAAAGATGGAAATGTGGAATGATAAGGGATGGAATGACAGGAAGGAAGGGAGAAGGAGTTAGAATCCCAAAACGAATGGTCTTCACTCCTATAGACTACCAACTAACTATGCAGCAACCATTTGGATCAATTTGAAAATATGAAGAACAAGTAGATCAGTGCCCACGAAGTGAGTCACATGATAGCCCATTTTCTTGTAAGGGGCTCCGCATGAAATATTGGCTTCCTGCTTTGAACAGGTGACAAAACGGCTTTGGAGCTGATCGATGCCATCTCATGCCTTTTCAAATTTCAGCTTCCTGCGTTGAATAGGAGGCAAAATGGCTTAGGAACTCACTCAGCTGATCACTGACCTCTCAGTAGTTTTCAGCATTCTCCCTTGAGCCTTCCTCTTAAATGTCGGCTTCCTGGTGAATCAGCTTCGAATGTTTAGGCCGAGAACTTAAATGGTGAAGAAATTAACGTTTTGGTGCTTCAGCATTCTCCCTTGAGCCTCCCTCTCAAATGTCAGCTTCCTTCGTTGAATAGGACGTAAAATGGCTTAGGAACTCACTCAGCTGATCACTGACCTCTCAGTAGTTTTCAGCATTCTCCCTTGAGCCTCCCTCTTAAATGTCGGCTTCCTGGTGAATCAGCTTCGAATGTTTAGGCCGAGAACTTAAATGGTGAAGAAATTAACGTTTTGGTGCTTCAGCATTCTCCCTTGAGCCTCCCTCTCCAATGTCAGCTTCCTTCGTTGAATAGGACGTAAAATGGCTTAGGAACTCACTCAGCTGATCACTGACCTCTCAGTCGTCTTCAGCATTCCTCTCAAATGTCAGCTTCCTGCGTTGAATAAGAGACAAAATGGCTTTGCGTCAGCGGCCCCTGATACATCTTTATCCTCGCCATGTTACAGATTACATCCATACCAAGTTTCATAAAAATCGGACGTCGGGAAGTGGCATTTAAAACGATTTTAAGAGGACACACATGCATTCATTCATCAACGGTCAAAGTGAACACAATAGCTCATTTTCCTTTTTTAAAGAAAATGCTCTAAGAAAAAAATCGGCTTAAATCATTTGAATTTTGCAGTTGGGAGTTTTCAAGGAAGCAGAATCCGGTTCTTAAATCAAACCTAAAGGACCAACTCATTTTCTCCACTTCGTGAAAAAACATTGAATCGTGGATATGTTTTTGGGTATTGTATTTTCATATCCAAATTTCAATGGTTTTCCACGCTAGAAAACCTACGTTTCGAGAAAACCATCCGCCGATACATCGAAATACAGATTTACCGATAGGGGTGAAGGAAACCAAAACCTTCTATGTCAAAATCAATAAATTATGGACGATGCATGTGTGCTGAAAGACGTGGTTATTGTAGTAAATGTTGTTGTCTTTAAGATATCGTAGGCTTTGGAACATTCTTTTACTTCTGGCGCCGGTAATAGAGGTTCCGTATCAAATTTTAGCATCCCGGGGTGATAAGGAGAGGATAGAGCTTTCTCAGCTGATCATGATGGATTCCGTCACTTCAGCAAAATTTTGCTGTCCCAGAGAGATTCTCTGTTGAATTTACGTTTCCTAGGGTGAACAGTAGAGAACTTATTTCGTTCCTAATCGTCCTACGATGTTGAAAAAAAAAAAAAAAAAAAAAAACAGCCTCAGAGGCACGTAGAATAGGATTGCAATGTGCGAAACCATGCTGATCAGCTGAGGGGTGATTCAAAAAGTATTTCATACATCACTATCACGGAATAAATTTTTATTTTTGTTACAGGACATAAATTATTGACTAAGTTTTCCTAAAAAGAGAAATAGGTACTTTCCTGTTATCTGGTACCTGCGAAAAAATTCTTTCCTGTTATCTGGTACCTGTGAAAAAATTCTTTCCTGTTATTAGGTACCTACGTTTAATAATCAAACAAAAACAACAAACATTGATTACTCAAATTAATCAAACAATAACAACAAACAATGATTACATCTGAGTTTCGGGTGACCAGAAGTCACAAATTACTTCTAACAGTGTTTCGAAAACATCGCAATCACCGACCAGCTTGCGCCACAAACTCTGCCAAATAAGACTCTAAATGATGACGTGCCACTTCGCTGATCCCCACATGCGTTCGACGGTCTGAGTAAAACATCCATCAATAATAAATAAGGCAGGTACCAAATAACAGGAAAGAATGTTTTCGCAGGTACCAGATAACAGGAAAGTACCGAGAAATCTATCGTACTAAACTTTCTCAAAAGCTTGTGTTATTAGTTCTGGGAAAGTGCATGTAATTAACAATTTTACGTAGGTACCTTAACCTTTTCAGGAAAATTAGTACGAAAGTATGTGTACGGTTTCGTTGAACATCCACCCAATCAAAATTGTAGCTATTTTAAGTGAGTACCAACCTATGAACATTTCCGTTGTGTTGAACAGGATAAAGGAGCTATTTTAAAGACTTAGAAGTCGGATTTTGCTGGGTTTTACCCTAGAAATAGACAAACTTTTATTCTCACCTGACAACCCGTCTCCAGATCGGCATAGTAACCGGATTTCTTCACTTTTCTGCAGCTGAACTCCGTCCTGGGAATGTTTGGCAGCACCGGGAAGTCCACTCCTGGCCGCCCCATCACTCCTGTTAACGAGAAAATTTACTTTGGACCAAAAGGACGTGGATTCGTGCAGAGAGCGAATTTCGCTAATTCAATGTATTTTTGTAAGATGGACGAGTCACATTCAGCGTATGAACCAGTATATCACCTATGTGATAAAGGGTAAATGCTAATATAACCCCAACTGTTACAAAATAGACCCCTGTTTTTGCAAATTTTCAAAGAAAAAATGAGCTACTTAGATGGCTACAAAATTTTAAATGTGGGTGGGAGGATGCCGGGATCCCTCACAAATCTGTTTCTTACATCAAAGAACACAATTCTAGATTTTAACTTCGTATAATAATCGTACGATAATTCCCTTGGAATACGACGTTAACATTTCGTTCCTAAGCAAAAAAATCTGTCTTGGCAAAATACAGGTCGAATTCATCGGCCAGCTCCATCCCTCCAGAATTTCAGGTTCAATTTACAATTTAGTGGCCCAAAAAATGCTAAATATATATATATATACTTTTTTTTTTTACAATAGGGCAGGTATGTCACAGCCGAAGTATTTTTTAGTGCTGAGTCGATTGCGGCCATTCTCATATAATCTCATATAAAGTGGGAAAATCGATTTTTATGAGAAAAATGTCCATAATTGACTCAAATTTTTTAGTTTTCTAGTTGTCCTGAAACTTTCTTCGCGATCTCGTCACACGCCTGTTTCCTACTTTAATTTTATTCTCAACTTTTCTTGGAAAATTCGCTCTATTAGCCATACTGCATAACTGAGTACTTTCATTGCCTTAAAATTCCTATAATCATTTTTATATTGTCGAAATATGACTACTTCTGTATTAAAAGTTACTTGTGTTGTTATCTTCATCATTCCCCTAACTTGACAAATTATCAGTCTTCATGTTTCGTGATTCAAATTTTCCAAAAAAGGTGAATCTGTTTATGACGTACTTTACGTAATTTCGCCAACTTTTGTGGGAAGCTACTCGTCCACCTTACATAGATATGTGCACTGTGCACTACGCATACTTGACGGTCGAGACACACCTAACACCACAACTACAAATTCGACAAATCGTTTCTTGTCAGCCCAATATGACACTAAGAGGAACCGGAAAAGAAGAAGGAATATGTTTTCAGTCCGCACTTTAGATATACAAAAAGTATGTATGTAAGCAGCCACCGTAAGAAATGGTAGTTGAGCTGAAGAAGTGAATCGGCTCCTTTCTTGTGTTAATTACCTCGATGAAGCAGAGGAAACCACAACGACTGTCGTTTGAAATTCATCAAGCCCTTATATACTCATCAGAAATCAGGAAATTCCTCATTGATCTACGTGACGAAAGCAATGGACGAAAAATTCTAAAATCGAAAGTGTTCGCCAGACATCGAAAGCAGTTGCGGAGACATTTTAAGCCACGAATTGTCTTGGGGCCGGTTGCAACATAGAGGACTAGGTAACCTAGACTTAATTCAGTGTTGGGAGTTAACTTTCGAAAGGAGTGAGATAACTCCCAACTCTGGGGTAGTTCTCGTTGTAAGATTTCTACCAGTAGTGGTGGTAAAGGTTTTGTTCCGAGCGTCAAATACGATAAACGAATATATTATACAAGCTAACCAGAAAATATACACAACATAGCGGCTGTACACAAACACTTCCTTTACAATAGGTTTTCAGGAAATTAGTTGGTTAGTTTGAGTCTGTTAGTTATGACGTCTTCTACGCTTGTTTATTCTACGTCTCTGTTTCCCACGCATGCGTCAAAGTACGTACCTATTAGACTTCCGTCTGCAACAGTAAAAATCAGTATATTTACAAAATGTACAGTAAGTACCTAGGTAATGCAGATTACGTATCAGAGTTGACCAAATCGTACTCGCAAGTACGAGTACAAGTAATTGAAAATTAATTGCAAGTACAAGTCCTCAAAAGTACTTATACTTAAAATTGCAGAAGCAACTACAATTACAAGTACTTTGTAATGCATAGCCAAGACAAGTTACAAGTACTTGCCAATTTTGCTAGGTCAATTACCTACAAGTACACGTACCAAAAGTACAAGTACTTGTACTTTAAGCAACGCAAGTACTTCTCCCTTCCCTTTCAAATCTTGAAAATATGTCAGTAATCACTGAATTTCTGACGAAAGACGTTCCGAAGCGGAATATTATTGATTTTTAACAACATTTTTTAAATGTACTTGCTGTACTTGAATTACAATTATCATTTACAAGTAGGTACTTACTTGTAATTGTACAAGCGCAAGTACAAGTAATTGTAATTGAAACATGACCCCGACGGATACAAGTGCTTGTACTTGTGCAGCTTGAAGTCGAAACAGGTAAATAATTGTACTTGGCAAGTACTTTCAAAGTACTTGAAGTTATTGAATCACTAATTCCATTCTGTGCCTTGCATTAACATGCCTTTGAAGTGGAAAATTTAAATTCTAAAAATAGTAATTGAAATAAGTGCTTAAGTACTAGAGTACTTTTTAAACTCTGATTGGTATCCGCATTAAGACTGACCCTTCGTGATTCAAGATGAGGAACAGTGATTCCGCCTAATACAGGCCACATCGATCGCTGCGCTCGCAAGCGACAGCTGGGCGAAATATTGGGGTTACCATTTGGTAATTAGTAGTAGGTTGGTAGGTAACCATTATGTAGGCAGTTCGTATAAGGCGTGTGGTTTTCGAAGATCTATACTTACCTATTAATTAGCCACTAGGCCATTAGGCTTGTATCTAAATAGACTAAATTTAACATATTGTAAAGCTAGATGGTGTCATGTTTGATTTAAAAAAGTCACTATTGTGCTATAATTATAGTGAGAAAACTTAAAAATAATTGTGGTGATTGACCAAGCTCTTGAGCGCAACCTCGTGAACGCTCCGATGAAAGTGAACATGAACCAGATGATGAAGTGATCCAACGCACGATTTTCGAGTTAGGAGGTCGAAATTTCAAATATCATAATTGACAACAAGATTTTGAGCCGTAACAGCTTGCAAGTTTATTTCGTTCGAGAATCCAGTGAACAAAAAGTAGAATTTCACTTTAGAAAAACCCTGGCCTGACATATTTTGACCTGAAAGATGTTTCATGAATTTCCCCGAAATATGGAGCGGGCAACTGGAACTCGATTACCTATTTTTTTTAAATAAGAGAAATGGATGTAACTAGGTAAGTTTGTTGCTAGTAGCGAGGGTGCCGATCATCAAAATCCTGTTTCAGTTTTGGGTTTTTTCACTAAATTCAAACTATCAGATATTGAGAGTGATCATTAACTGGTAGCAAAACAACAGAATAGGCTAAAAGACGATTTTAGTTTTTCATGATTTTTTCTGGGTGCATCAAAATATGGTTTTAACAGAAATGTTTGTGGTTTTATTCAGAATAACACTAAAAGAATCCATGCAAGTTGAATATAGATAGGAGAATCTGTCAAGTAGCCCGCATTTCAGATTCATTATTACTTACTACCTATTTGTTATATTACTTAATTAGGAATTTAATTGTTTTGGCGACTCGTAAATGAGATTTGTGTTCGATTTTTCAAAGTACCTACTTTAGGTTTAAAAGTCAGAATTTAATACCTATGTACTGCAATATACAATGATATATTTCCAAAGTCATTCCGATATCTCAGGTAAGTATTGTAGAAAACATTGGTCGTTTACTATTAGGATATCCTGCATGTTAGGTCACAAGTATTGAGTTCCAGAAAAATTTGATTAGGTCAATTGCACATCTTTGTTTCAACCATTCGGGTGTAATTGGCTTCTTGTTAAAAACGAGGCGCGAATCCAATAGGTATTTAATTGCGTATTCCAATTAATCCATCTACCTTCCTAAAATTATAAATCAATATGATTTGGTCATCAGCAACCTGAGAATTTAGGGAAAAGGGACTTTGGGTGTTCTCCCCCCCCCCCCCCCCCCCCCCCCTTAGTTCAGTACGGGATTATTTCACTATAATAAGGAGTTTTTTTTATAAAGTTCATCAGTGCTCTGAAATCTTGAGACTCTCCTCTTTCAGTGTAAAAGTTATTCAATTACAAGAAGTTGAAGGATTAGAAATTTTACAGTTTTCGTAAGATTTGAAAACATATTGGTGAGTAATGCATGCATTGCAGGGAGGTCCCTATGAATGGATTATATACAATTTTGGTTTAAAGAGAAGATTTTGGTTTTCGTAGAATTGAAATGAGAGAAAAAACGAAAATATCATGACTTCTTGTAATTACCCTTCGAACTGCCGACATATTTTCTAAAACTAGATCAAATTCATTATAAAAAAATATTTAAAAAATCACGAAAATCAGGCGATAATATTAAAACATCATGATTTATCCCCCCCCCCCATTCACCTCCTACCATAATGAAATTTGAAACTACTGAAACTCTTGATCCAAAACTAGATCTAGTACATAGTTGAACAAAAATAGACCCACGGTTAGCGGACGAGAATGTGAAAACATCATGATTTATCGGTATATTGCCTCCTCCATTCACAATCCTCTGTTAATAAAATTTGAAACTCATTACATAAGTTCCAAAACTTTATCGAATTCGTAATGGAACAAAATAAGAATCACAGTCGAGATTTGTTACTTGGGCAGTGCTTGAAAGAATCGGCAATTATCCCCCCCCCCCCCCCCCTACGGCAGCAAATCCGAAATTCCCAAGGTTTGCTCCACAACTAGACTAAAACTGGAATCTAAGCAAATAGGAATGACGAAAATCGGTTAAGAATTGTAGCCTGGGTAGCGTGGACAATGTTTGTAAAAAAAAAAGGTTTTATTGCTTTACCCCCTCCATTCCCCCTCTTATATCACGAAATTAAAAATGTCTGGGGACAACTAGACTGAAATTGAAATCAAACAAAGAAATAATCCCGAGAATCGATTGAGAATTGTGGCCTGGGCAGCGTCGACAAAATTTGTCACACACACAAACACATAGTACTCATACATACTCGTACACACGGATTCGGTCAGAATTGTCTGAAACTGATTTGTATGCGGTTATTTTTTTTCTCATGTTTGGGTTGTCCCCCCCCCCCCCCCCCCCCTGAATCAGTTCCAATAGGCGTTAACGAAGCCTTGCCTACAAGACATTTGCTTCAGGGGCACGTCCTAAAAATTGGGGGGCAGAAGTAAAGATTTTCCCCAGTAAAAACATTTATTACTACCCTCCATGATGTTTGCCGGAGAAATTAACAGAGCAGCACGCTCAAACGAAGGAGGTATGTGGGTAATTTAATCCGGTACCCTATTTTCAAAAAGAGATTACTACCTCAGAACCATCGTGTTTTCTAACTAATAGTAGAACAAATCGTTTTTCTACGATTTGTGACCATTAGACTCCTCTCTTTCACATTTCGGAAACTGAAAATGCAAAGAACAAAAACTTATTTGTAGATTGTATAAAGTAAAATTTGAATGTTGTGTTTAATTGGATGAAGGTATGTAATATCAATGATGTGTTTAATTTGGCGATCTATATGCTCCCAAGCTCGCATCTCAAAAGTGAAATAATATTCTAGTCCTTTTATTAAAGACAGATTATCGAGATTCTTATTTGGTTCGATTTCAATTTTTGTCTAGTTGTGCAACAAACCTTAAGAGTTTGGATTTTTTCTTGTGGTGGGGGGAAAGCGTAATTATCTTTTTTTCCCCAAGTACCGCCGACGCAACAAATCTCGACCGATTTTCGAGATTCCTATTTTGTTCCATTAGGAATTAGATCTAGTTTTGGAATGTAGGTATAACAGGAGTTTGAAATTTCATCTTGGGAGGGTGGTAATGGAGGGGGTACTTTTGATAAATCATGATGTTTAAACTATTCTCGTCCGACTTTCGTGATTCTTTTTTGTACAATCATTAAGTAGTCCTAGTTTGGAACGTATAGGTATTCCGAGAAATCATGATAATTTTCGTTTTTTCCACTTTTTTAAATTCTCCACAAAATTATATAGGTCCATCCATAGGGATGTCTCCGTAATGCATGTATTACCGATATGTTTTACGAAAAACTAAATTTTTTAATCCTTAAATTTCTCGTGTGTACACTAAACTGAAAGAGGAGAGTCTGAGGAATTCAAAGCAATCGTGAACTTTCAAAAAACTTCCTATTTGAGTAAAATGAAATGAACTCTGCTCAATCGCGTTGTCTGGATCACTAGTGGATGATGATGACACCAAACCATGACCTGAAAGGCCGGCATGCAACGGCCAGAATTACGGTAAGTGACGATCAATGAATGAGGTATGTCATATGTATTAATAGGTGAGGGTGATGTTGTAGTACTGGTCTTGTTGCCTTGGTATTCCTGGTACTCAGGGTGCTCTGGGTCCAGCTCCCGCTCCCCCTCGCCCTGCACGTTGAGCTTCCGCTGCACTCGTTTGTTCCCGTTGACGTATTTTTTGTCCTCTTCCTCAACGACTTCCTCGTAGCTTGTGGCTCCCATCACTTCGGCGACGTAAGGGATCGTCTCTGATGTTGGCATCGGCAGAGAAACCACCTGAAAAAACAATAAGAACGTCAAATAAAATTTAATAAAAAGGATAAAGCATGGATATTTGACTCGTCAATAAAAAAAACGGAAGTCAAAGAAGAACGTTGTCTAATTCCACAAAAATAAAGAGTTACCTACAATGTTAGATCGATTTCGACGGTTAGGTTGGAACGAATAACAGTTGGTGATTAGGGTATAACACACACGTATATTATCACTATTTGTTGTTATTAAATGCTGGGTACGAGAGCATAATTATAGGTAAAGTTGTAATCGCCACTAACTATGGGACGAAGGGGGGGTTTCGCGATGGGAACTTCAGCTCAATTTGGATTCCTGAACTTCAACCCCACTTCAAACCTCAGTCATTGAACGTGTTGTTGAGCGCAAACATTATTTTCTTATAACGTCAACTTAGCAATAATTTAGACTCGTACTTTGTTCTTCAACTAATTCTATACGTCCATGTTACAATATCTGAGGAAGCTATACTGTCCACCCAACTTGCTAGACGTTTTCCTTTCAGATCCTTTACGTGGCCATATATTAGCGGTTAAAAGTATCTGTTGAAATTTATCAATAATTTAATTTTTCAAATGAATTTCCCAGTAACTCGTAGGGACTGGAAATACTCTCATCTGACGCCAGCCAACTTTGAATAGTTTAAGGACTTGTAATATTAATTTAAAAGGTCCATTTTGAAAATCTGTCCATCATGAAAAGGACCGCCGTAACAACTCCATTGATTAACAAAAGGTTGGGAGCAGCCGATATTCTATTCTCTCCGAACTATCTGGGTGCCTGATAATAATCGTTTAGGACGCCCGCCAGCCGCATTCATCTCCACCGTTTATCCCCTTCTGTACTACGTCCCCGCATCGACACCAACAAAGCGTGTTTTCTTCGCAAAATAAAAAATCAAGAACCGCACAGAATAGCTATTGAGTTAATCGAAAATTGCTTCGACGAGTAACCAAGAAAGAAAACTTGCGCAACGTCAATTTCCCTCTGTTTATGGTTTTTATCGGTAAAAACTTGTTCGTCTAACGTCTCTGTCAGTCGCCTTCCTTTTGAGAATTATATCTTCATAGAGGAGAATGGAGTAGATGATGAGATCAGGCGATTCGGGGTCCTTGAGAATGGGAAATAAATCGGGTGAAAGGTTTCAGTAGGCCAGGCTAACTTCCTTGTCGAGAATGAACTATTGTATTATTAAATTCGGAATAGGCAAAAGAGTCTGATGAGGACAGTCATTCTTACAAATTAATCCGCCTTCGTTAAGTTTGAAGCTTGAGCTTCAAAGGACATTACGAAAGACAGGCCTTTCTGCCCAGTTAGATCTGTTAGATTTTATTTTTATCCAACATCTCTTCCCATGAACTTTCTCAAAAGAACAACATTCAGACTTTGTCTACCAGATCCGTTGCGGTAGTGGTGGGTGTGGAAAAGTGTAGAGGTCCCGATCATCAGGAATATATTGAAATTTCAAAATTGTGGGAAGAGAACCGAATTGGAAGAAAAGAGAATTCTTTGAAATGGACATGATTAATGTCAAAATTCAGCCAACTTCCGAAAAGACATTAAAATTTTTAGCAAAATTTACTCATGCCTATTTGACTGAGGGACTGTAAAGGACCTCGCAATTCTGTTATGGGATTTGGGTTTCGAAGAATTCGTATGAAATGCTCACATCATCTCGATGCCCTAATCAAAAGTGTCTCCATTTCATCGGAAAAAAAAAAGAATAATCCTACTTATACCAAACAAATAAATATAAATGAAATAAATAACTATAATAAAATAAAATGAGATGAAATAAAATAAAAACAAATTAATAAAATAATAATAGGTAATTATAATGACTAGATTTTGGGTTGTATCCGATTTAAGCGCTGGAAATAGTATGGTTACATAATATTGAAATAACTCATTGTCTTAATTTTTGAGATATTGAAGTGAAACTTGAAGAGAGTTTTCGGGATGCCAAGTACTAAGTTTTAGGCAAAAGAAAAATATACAAGAAACATGTTATTATATCCACAACCCGATTGGGTAGGTAGGTAGTCCAACCATTTTTGGATTTTTTTCTTAAAACAATATTAGACACTCCAAAACAGGAAGTTCCATTTTGACATTTCAAAATTTATAGACAAAAATGTAAACCAACAAATTTTAAAGCGGTGTTTTTTTTTAACGTAGAATGCGTTTTTATGGAGACGATCTTGCCAAAAATTATCATCAAATAACGCAACGAAAAAATATCTTAAATTATAAGAATCGTGAACTTCGCCTTTATTGGGAAGAACAATAGATCATTTTTAAGTCGATTAAAACTAGAAAGACTCAGTAGTAGTAACTGAGATGGATCACCTTTATGTAAACAATATTAGTCACACTCATACCCAATATTGTTGGCCACGCACTACGCAGTGGTTAACATAACACGAATAGGCAAATCGAGAGCTTTCCAACGAATAGAGAAGATTCTTGTGTGATGAATACTACTGGAGTTACATTTCCTTAGAAAAACGATAGGAGCCACTAGGCAGCTTACCTGATAGTTTAATCGCAACTGATGTGAACATAATAAAAACCGCCTTATAAACTATGACGATCGGTTCAGCTGATATAATACCATTGGGATTCATTCATTAAGAAATCGAGTTCAATATAACTCTTGTCACTTATATATAGACTTGTGAAGCGCAGGTAGGTGAAAACGACAAGGTGCGAAGCCTCCTCTTACATAGCACAAGATGCAATGTAAATACCATAAAGTGTCCTTAGCGGAGCACGGGTGCACAGCTAGTTAGGTATATTTAGGGGTGGTGGCGGAAGGAGGAAGGAGATCTCTATCAATGCTAAGTTTCTGAAATGTCAATATGAGAGGAGAAACATGTAATAGGCTCTTCAGGCGTAGTAAGAAAGCGTCAGCTGGAGTATCTTCACAGCTCACAGCTGAGCTCTCAACTCCTCACAAAGCTCCACAGTGTTGTCTGAGAGGATCCGTAGAGGTCGGGACTTGCGCTTACCTGCACTTCACCTACAGCTCACTTTCCTCAGGACACGTAACCGCGACAAGTAGCAAGTGTCAGAGGTGAGAGTTCACGGTAGCTGAGGGTCTTCAGACGAGATGATAATAGCCGATTATCCCCCTGCAAGATCCTTCGTTATGTAAAACGAGTTTCACGGAATTGGGTTAAACGTTCTAGCTAGGAAATCATGCCGACTTAGTATCTTCCCAGTCACCGGTTTCGGACGAGACACGTGAAAAATATCAGCTGAGCGGGCAAGACCCATAAAGTACTTTAATTACTTTCCAAAGGCCAATCGTGAGGAGTGTCTGCCAAGTCAGATGGGTACCAGAGCTTCCTCACATTGAAACGTGGGCGTTACAGAATACAAGGTGTCTCAGGATCAATAATTACTCTGAATTCAAGGGTTAATTCTACAACTATTTGAGGAGGTGGCTGCAAAAAAGGGCGGTGTTTCGCTTGATGAAACCTTAGATGATGATGATGACGACGCAGAACCATCTCTTGGTCCCTCCACATCCCAGCCCCCTGCCCCAAAACGCAGTGGGAGGATATAGTATAAATAACCTCTGTTACCACATACATTAGATAAATATACTAATCCTTTATTTTTATACACAGCGAGGTACCTCTTATTTAATCTGAAAAACCCCACATAATAGGTAGGGAATTCAGGTAATTTGACTTCACCTGCATTTTCACGTTTGTTACTGTTGCGGTCCTGTCTGTGTAAAGTACTTGGTCAGCAGACCAACATTAGCTGTCACAAAATACGTTATGTTTAAAAAGAAAAATTAATTAAAAAATAAAATGAACACATGCAAGAATACATCATATTCAATCAGTTTCAAATCAACGACAAATAGATCCGGCAAAATCAGTAATTTTTATCATACATATTATTTTATTTTATTATTATTATTATTTTTATATATATATCAAACTGACGTAACCTGGCTAGCGAACCTACTAGTAAAATTGTAAAATTAGCTCTAAAAAGTTATAAGAGGATGACTACAGATTATTTAGGCGTCGAAAGTAGATTTTTATAGATTTTTCTCATTTTTAAGACAAGTTGGAAAAATTTGCCTAGCTTTGAATCACTGAACTAGGTACCTAATTGTCGCAAACTTTTTTCTTCTCATAAATTTGAGTGATTCGATGTCGATTAAAACCATCCCCAGCTTGATCGCAATTTTCAGGAACAAAACCTCAATTCGCCTGGGCTAATTAGAAAGCTGATTAAATGTGCAAGTTTTCCTGAAATTGCACAGCTTCCAGCTCGTTTTTTGGAAATGCACAGTTAATGTTCAAGTATTTCAGAAACTGATTATTTTAAATTTTCAATGTTTGATCTGCGATTTCGGTCCTTAGGAGTTCGTTTTTTATTATGAATGTGCATTAGGCATATAGGAAATTTAACGTTAAATCCGAAAATGTGGTTAAAATTTGAAAAAATACGTTTTAAAGGAACATGGGGTTTTATGGTAAAAAACGTGGTTTTATAAAAATAAAAAAAATTATAAATCATCATGGGAACGGATTAAGATAGAAAGGTGGGGTGACGTCATTCTACTCCATTTCCAGTCTAGTTTTACTCAATTTTTTATTTTATTATTATTATTTTTTTTTTTACACCAATTGCGAAACACCCTGCATAATACTAATTTCATTAGGTACCGAGTCAATAAATAATAGTTAGGATACCAAAATAAATATTACTGGTGTGATTTCTGAGCGGAAAGTGTACCCAATATTTTCCTACCACTAACAGTTGAGCATGCCTAATGGTTAAGCCTAGCGAAATCATGGAATCTTGCTAAGCTGGAAATGACAAGGAATTTTTGCCTAACGAGAAGTATCTGGTAAGTTTACGCTCCATAGGTTGTAATTCCCGACTAAATACTCAAGTGTTGAATGAATTTGGAACCCAAGAAGACGAGAATATGCAGTGGTAGTTACTATGTAGGTGTGTGGGTGCGTTCGCCTATTTCGTGATAACAAATATTTTTGTTGTTGGCTATAAATAACAATTGACGCGACAGTGCAACTATCATATACGTAATTTTTCTGGTTGATTAATGAAATGTTATTCGTTAACTAAATAAGACACAATTATAAGTGGAGCTGTTAAGAGCCAATAAGAAAATAAGCAAAATAAATGCGTTTTTGTTTAAATCGTAAAAGTTTATAGGTGGGTACCAATCTACATTAAATTCATTTGTTTACTCGATCTACACACTGTTGTTTTGTATTAAATGATTTCATGCCAGCGTGGATAAAAATAACGTGGAAGATTTTGGAGGAATCTGGCACTCCGGCACCACCTACAACTCCGAATCACACGACGTACAGCAATCGATCGATGCTCGTACGGCCTATATATAAGTCGACTTGGAAGCAATTTAAAACGCTGTAGATTATTACTCAAAGGTGTACTATTTCTGTATTGAGTAGCACTTCTACGCAGGATAATATAAAATGACCTGATATCAATACTTAATTATCTCAAATGGGATAAAGGATTGGTACACAGAATTAAGTCACTTGAATGTGTTTATTCTAGGAACTAATATTGTGGTTGCTCCAAGAAGAATATTATAGGGATTCTAATATACTCAAGGTAGTTATATTTCGAATTATTCTTCAAATAATAATGAGAGCCACTGCAAGGGCAGGTAAATGGGTTGAGTCTGAGTAGTAACTGGATTAGGCATACAGATATTGGGAATCAATAAATAATATATCAAGATTGCTAATATGGCAGACTGCAGAATGGCTTTCTTATTCAGAAGCTGAGAACACTCTGAGGTTCCCCTTAACGGGAATGCTTCTCTAGGGTGGACGAGCGGTACAGCTCGCTGGCTGTGACTCGTAACAGTTCCGACGTTGACAGTTCGGAGTTGTTACACCCACCTACTGAACATTTATTTATAAAACTAGCCGCTCCGGCTCGCTCCGCTCGCCTCCACGTCCAGCCGGGGGCCAAGCCCCCCGGACCCCCCATTAAATTGCTCGCTTCGCTCGCAAAGTGTGGCATATAGGGAATGTTGCTCGCTTCGCTCGCAAAGTGTGGTATGTAGGGAATGTTGCTCGCTTCGCTCGCAAAGTGTGGCTGTATACATGGAATGTATTACAATTGAAAAATGTAGGGGATGTCCACCCCTAAATTTTTTTTTTATTTTTTAGACAAAATGTTTAAGGGTAGGTTTAACTTCTGTGGGGGATGCTGCTCGCTTCGCTCGCTTGAGGAAGTTATACTGCCCACCCAACTTGGCAGACGTTAATTAAAATAGAAATTAAAAATTTTGTCTAAAAAATAAAAAAAAATTTAGGGGTGGACTACCCCTAACATTTAGGGGGATGAAAAATAGATGTTGGCCGATTCTCATAGATACCGGATAAGCACAAAAAATTTCATCAAAATCGGTCAAAAATAAAATTAAAAAAATTTAGGGGTGGACTACCCCTAACATTTAGGGGGATGAAAAATAGATGTTGGCCGATTCTCATAGATACCGGATAAGCACAAAAAATTTCATCAAAATCGGTCAAGCCGTTTCGGAGGAGTATGGCAACAAAAACTGTGACACGAGAATTTTATATATTAGAAAATCACCTACCTATGCTTCAGAAATCCTTCTACTGGTGATAAAAGTTAAAATAAACCACAGTTTTGTGGAGTGAAAATTCCATTGGAATTACATCATCTGGTACGAGCGTCGAAATTATCTACAAGACGTTTTTAGCTATTTTCCACCAGTTAAGATTTGCTCTCATGTTGTTGATTATTATTTTTTTTTTTTCCGGCCAAAGTTCTAACCCTAAGAGAGAGAAAATAGGTGTACGTACAGCGACCCGGGTGGTTTCGCCTGATCCTTTGGGATGATGTTATAAATTAGCCCTCTCTCTCCCCCCTCTCCCTCCCCACAAAACAAAACATTATTGCTACTTTGAACGTTTTTGAGATATCGATTTTTCAATTATGCTTCAGCTCAATGTATGATTTTTCAGTCAAATTTCACAAAGTTTGGTCCAGTAGTTTCGGAGAAAAGCTTTGGACAGCGGACGGGTGGATTTTCGGATTCGATTTTTGGATTCTACGCATCTTGAATTGTAAGCCAACCAACATTTTGAGGGAGGAGGGGTTGAAACCTTTTTTCTTGGTCGATTTCAAAGGTTCATTTCGGAAATTATTTTACCAAAAGTGGGAAAAATCATTGGAATACAAAACAAAAGTTATAGATCGTTTTCGTTGCAAATAATGTCGTAGAACCGACCTTAAATTTAATGTATTTGTACCTGAGATATAGAATTGTGTTGTGCAAAAAGTAATGAAATTGCTGATATTTGTCTGCATTAAATGTAAAAACTATCTACGCAGAGTTCAGTTTCACTTCAGTTCATTTATTTGTATACAAAAATTTTATAAGTTTTTCACTTGAAAGCTAAACAAATACTGAACTAACATTCATATAAATATTGTTAGGAGGGCGAAATCACCTGTTAAGTAATACTGTACTCGAGTTCTTACATTACAAATTAATACATAAAACTTTGGTGAGATTCCCCTGACCAATTTTCTCCAGTGTTCAGCCTTGTCGAATTTCACTCGCCTGCATATAGCAGTTTATCGCCGTATCAACAAAGCGTCATCTAACAATGAAAGCTTACATTTCTAGAGCGATCTGTCATTGTACTCCAGTGAAGGGGACCAATTAGGAGGGGTCACATCCTCCGATTTTCATTAGTCGCTTTCTTCTTCAAGGTGAGGGCGTGTTGATCTTCAAGGGGGGCGTGTTGAAGACTCGGGATAGAATTGAGGCGTCTACCCGGCAATTGTCTTTGACGGGAGCCGCATCAGATTTGATCTCCCGAACAGCTCACCTGACCGCGAGCTCTGACGTGACCGTGAATAAAACGATTTGACCGGCCTCACCACGTTGACTTCTGCTATCCGGAACGAACTACTTTGATACCAAAACATTCATTTTTCCATCACGCAGCTGGATTTATGAAACTATGCAAATTATTAGACAAAGGTCTGTAGTGTCCGGGGATGAAAGTAAAATCTCCAAATACACAAAATTCACTTCGTTTATTCTTCGATATATCACAAGCTTCAGGTAGGTCAGTACATGATAACGAATAAGGAAAAGATGCACTGCCAACCTAATCAGAGAGGGCATCACACACTGCCAACATAATTAGCTTTAAATAAAAATAGTTCTTCCCTCCTAATTACAAATTAGGGTAGGTACTCTACACCTCTCCCCCGTGTTTTTTACTACAAATAAATAAATAAATGTTTCCTTAACGGTAGGTGCATCCAATACACATACAATACGTTATACATGGTACATAATAGTACATAATACTATCTCAAAATAATCATTTGAAAATAATATAAAAATTTAAATTAACATTTTCTCTGTCGTTAGAAATAGGAGAGATTACTTCTGGGCCCTTCGGTCCCTTTGGAATGGTTCATAAGTGAGGCGTCGCGGCGGTACCACTACCCGCCTTGTACGTCTCGTGATTGCCCCAGACTCACCCCCTTCGGGCTGTACCATAGGAGATAGGACCACAGGAGTCATCTGTGTTCCAGCGGATTTCCTCGTGGGCTGGGGTATTGGTTGGGGTGGGGTTACTACAGGACTGTTGCCGAGGGTTGTGGCAGGACTTGACTGGGCGGTGGTTGGTAAAGCAAAAATTCCTGTTCCCACCGGTACGGTGTTTTCCGCCAGCCGGGTTTCCCTTTTCCTAATTTGGTGGAAATGGCGGACCCAAGTCAAGTCTAAAGATGGTATGAATACCTGCATCCTACGAGGTCCGATTTTTGTGATAATCCCCGCTACCCATGGATCTTCCCTATGACGATAATTCCTGGCCCAAACCAAGTCATTTTCAGTCCACTCAGGTTCTGGGTCACCCCCATGGTTATCTATTTGTCTTTTTTGTCGCTCATGAACTCTTTCAGAAACAAGTGGAGGACGTAATAAATCAAAGCGAGTCCTAATTAGGCGACCCAACAGAGCCTCAGCTGGGGCTTTACCTGTAGTCGAGTGCTTTGTATTGCGGTAATCCATTAGGAATCGTTGTAGTACCTGATCTAGCGCATTGTGGTGATCAACTTTGCCCAGGGCACTCAAGATAGCGCGTTTGATCGAGCGGACAGCATTTTCTGCCGCGCCATTGGTACGCGGATTAAATGGAGCCCCTGAAACGAATTTGACCCCATTTGCTGCCAGGAAGGTCTGGAATTCCTCGGATGTGAAACTCGAAAAATTGTCAGCAACAAGAACCGACGGCAGCCCAAACCTAGCAAAGGTCTGCCTGAGAAGTTGTATGGTCATGGACGCAGTCATAGTTTTAGTAGGGAAAGCCTCCAACCATTTGGAATGGCTGTCAACCACGACTAGAATGTAATGGCCTTGAATGGGACCGAGGAAATCAATATGAATACGGTGCCATGGTTGCGTAGGCCATTCCCAAGGAATCAAAGAATTCTTTGGGGGGTTGTCTTTGAACGCAGCGCATTTTTCGCATTGTTTGGTCACCGCTTCTATGTCCTGATCAATCCCCGGCCACCATACATAGGACCGTGCTAACGATTTTACCTTCACTACACCCATGTGTGTCTCATGCAGCTCCTCTAGGATTTTATCTCGAAGTTGAGCGGGGACAACAACCCTATAACCCCATAGTAAGATGTCTTTCTCTACGTGTAACTCATTTTTATGAAGTGCATAATTTTTCAAATCTGGAGGGACTGATTCTGGCCACCCCATTAAGGTGTAAGTTATGGCTTTCTGAACAAGTGGGTCCTCTTTGGAAAATTTCAGAATGGCTTTGTAGACTAACGGTACATTTTGATTTTCGAACACATAATGCAGGGTTAAATCGCAAGTTTCCTGATCTGGGACTGTGTCTGATAATGGAGCCCTCGAAAGCCAGTCAGCAAAATTCTTCCCTGATTTAACATACTCCATGTCGTAAGTATATTGGGTTAAGAAATGAGCCCACCGTTGTAGGCGATTAGCCGCACAGGCAGGAATTCCCTGCTTTGGACCAAAGATTGCAAGTAGCGGCTTGTGATCAGTTATCAGCGTCCACCTGCGTCCAAACAGGTAGATGTGAAACTTTTTTACGGCATGGATAATTGCCAGAGCCTCACGGTGTATAGATGAGTATGATTGTTCGGCGGGTGCCAAGGTACGACTTGTGAATGCCACCGGAACCTCAATACCATCTTGAACCTGTGATAAAATTCCGGCAACCCCATGATTTGATGCATCAACTGTCAAACGCAGGGGAAGCTGCTGATCATAGTGAGCTAAGGAACGATAATTAGATACGAGCTCCTTGATTTTTTTGAAAGCCCTCTCACATTCATTGGTCCAGTTCCAAGGCGTATCCTTTTTTAGTAGACGATAGAGTGGGTGTAGGACATCGGCTACGTTTGGGAGGAATTTAGCAACATATGTAACAAACCCAAGAAAAGAATGGAGCACTTTGACATTTTGAGGAGGGGGAGCTTCGACCACTGCCCTAACCTTGTCATCGGTGGTGTGTAACCCCTTTGCATCTATACGAGACCCTAGGTAGACGATAGAATCACTAATTTCACATTTGTCCTCAGCGAGCGTAAGCCCAGCCCCTTCTAATCGAGTGAGAACTTCGGTGATCCTAGCTATCAAGGTGTCCCAGTCGGGCGCCCCTACCCCGAAATCATCTAGGAGTACCACCACCCCCTCTAATCCCGCTACCACTTTTTCCATCTCTTTTTGGAATTTTGTCGGGCCCGATGCTGGGCCATAGGGGAGTCGCTTGTATTGAAATAATCCCTTATGGGTGGAAATGGTGGTTAAATTTCGACAGTGTTTCGATAATGGGTATTGCTGATAAGCTTGTGACAAATCAAATTTGGCAAAGACCCTACAACCTTGCAATTTGTGAAATAATTCTTCTGTTGTTGGAAGGGGATACTGGTCTAATAGAAGATCTGGATTTATGGTCAGTCTATAATCTCCGCAAAGGCGGATCCCACCCCCTGATTTCATGACGGGTACAATGGGAGTTCCCCATGGAGAATAATCGACGGGTTCTATTATATCCTCCTTGAGCAAGCGGTCGATTTCGCGCTCGACAAGGGGTTTCAAAGCAAAAGGAAGCGGGCGAGCCCGGAAAAATTTTGGTTTTGCCCCCTCCTTTAGTTCGAGAGTACATTCCCCTTTGGTATATTTTCCTAGTTTCGACGTGAAAACTTTCGGGAATCGTTTTTTTAAGGCCACAATCAGTTCGTTACCTCTAGTGTTAAAACATGGATCTGGTGTTACTGTTGGTTCAGGTTTGGTCACAGTAAAACCCAATTTTTTGAACAAGTTTCTACCTAGCAGTGGTGGACCATCGGTATCCACGACGAATAATGGGTATCGACCATAACACTTATTTTGGTATTCGACATTGAGATCTACCTTTCCTACAGGCTTAGCAGTAGAATTAAAATACGATAAGAAGACCTTATCAGAAGTCCTTATTTCACAATTAGAGAAATGTTCTTTATAGAGACTGAATGGAAGAATTGAGCTATTACATCCTGTATCAATTTCAAAATTTACCGCAACACCTTGTAAGTGCAGGGTCGTTAGATAAGAAGGAACATGAGTATCTTCTGTGATATGATACAAAGATTCCGGTATATTTTCTGACAAATAATTTGAACGGATCCCTGTTGATTTTTAACAGTCGATAATTGAGATTGTTTAGGACATACCTTCTTGAGATGGTTTCCTTGACAAACATCGCATTTCACATTTTTGTACCTACAGGTCTGGTAATGTCGTTTTCCACATATCTTGCAGGGGGACGTCTGATCGTTCCTGGGTGATCCGTGTTGTTCCGTCTGCTTAATGTTTTGTGATTTCTTGTAGTTGTTGGTGGATGTTCTATAGACAGGTTCTTGTTTTACTGATACCTGGACGGGAAGGTCGTAGTTATGGGCTGACGACTCCTTGGCCGTGGCTAACGTCAACGCTTTGTCGAGGGTGAAAGTCGTAGGGTCTTCCTCGAAAAGTCTGTCCTTCACCGGCCCTTTCGGGAGTCCAAGAACAAAACGATCCAACAAGTGTTCGTCGAGGGTCTTGAACTTACACAAACCTCCGAGATTTCGAAGC
Source organism: Adelphocoris suturalis (assembly GCA_030762985.1). Lineage (NCBI taxonomy): Eukaryota > Metazoa > Arthropoda > Insecta > Hemiptera > Miridae > Adelphocoris > Adelphocoris suturalis. Next base: position 99,938,833 of record CM061041.1, on the reverse strand, counting down.
CTTGCCAACCAATCTTGTAGAGTTTCGCCGCGGTCTCGAGTGGCGTTATGAAAACGGTAGCGAGCCGCAAAAATTGATTCGGTTGGAATGAAATGAGCATCGAACAGTTGCACTAGGAATGTATAGGTCTTATCTTCGGGTACGGCGGGAACACAGAGGTTAGAAACCGGTTTTCCTCTCTCGTTCAGAAGCTTTTCATGTACAAGTAGCGCACGTTCATGAGCATGAACGGTTTTGGAAGACTTCTCCTTCTTCGTGTAGCTTTTCTGTTCATGAAGCTCCATTAAAAATGTGAGAAGTGTATTTCCACGAAATATAGAGTTACAATCGAGATATAGAGTTAGATCGGTAACTATTAAGGCTTAGGGCCAGATTCACCGTTTGAGTTAATCAAGAATTAGCGTTAACGCGGCATTATGTTTGAGCTTAATCAGACGTTAGAGCGATTTTTTTGTTTTCACCAACACCCGTCGTTAGTTAACTCGTCCGTCAAAACTTGACGATCTGATTACCAAAGCTGATTAACTAATTACCCGAACCTCGAGTACCTGGTTTTTACTCTCCCTCATTAAAATGTTCATTCAAAATTAATGTAAATCAAATTTCAGTGTTTCAACTTAGAAGAAATTAACTCCTAATCGCGATAAGAAACCGCTGCTGAAGTTGTTTAGGTTATGATTCCAAGACCCGGGCAGCCATTTTTCTGTCCAATATGGACAAATGTTTCATGATAGATGGACAAAATGAAACTTTTCGTACTTAACTAACCAAACCATAACCAGCCACGGGGGTGATTACTTTGACGTCTGAATTTACGTGGTAAAAGACAATTCCTTAACGCCGCTCTCAATCACCAGTCTCCCGTTACCGTTTGGTTATGTTGACGGGACATTAGCTTGGATTGGTGGAACTGGCCCTAGTTACTTAGGCATCCAAATTACCATCCTCCATGTTTCAAGCACAAACGATTACAAGATAGTTACACATTTAGTGCCCCTGGAGGCTAATTTGTTCCCAAATCAACCAATGATGCTAAAATTTGGAATGAAGCGCCTTTTGGACTTGAGACAATGAGAGTGATGGAAATGAGGTGGTTCCTCCTTCAAAGGGGAGAGGCGATTAACCTGCTACACCCAGAGGATATTCTGGAGATTGAATAATCTCCAGAATTTGCAAGAATCGAGAAAGAGGAACTACTCATATCCATCACAGACTTCATCAATGCGGTTGCATGGTACAGAGGCGCAATGATTAGCTGACGGATCCCTGAGGCTAATTTATTTAATAATCGACCTACGCTCCAGAAGTTTGGAATGGAGCTCCTTTGGGACTTATAGAGTAGAATTACAAGGTACAGAGGAGCACTTATCATCAGAAAAACCCCAACGCTAATTTCTGTCCTAAACAAATACGGTGCTCAACTTTGGAACGGAGAGCCTTTTGGACTTCTAGAATAGAATTACAAGGTAAAGAGGTGCACTTACCATCTGAGGAACCCCAATGCTAATTTCTTTCCTAAACGAACCAACGGATTATTGCCTTCTGGATTTCAACATTGCGGTTGCAAGGTTCAGAGGCGCAATGATTAGCTGACGGATCCCCGAGGCTAATTTCTTCAATAATCGACCTACGGTGCAAAAATTTGGAATGAAGCACCTTTGGGACTCCCAGATAACGATTGCTGATCAGGTGAGGGACCCCTGAGGCGAACTTAATTCCTAATCGGCCCACGGTGCTGAAATTTGGAACGGAGCGCCTTTGGAACTTCTACAATACGATTGCATGGTACACAGGCGAGCTGATCAGCAAAGAGTGTATTATTGTAGGTACTATGTGATTACGTGATTTCTTCCTAGTATATAAAAGAAAGTAGTATAAATGACTAGGACTAGTATAATAGAGAGCTGAATATAATTGTATCCCAATTTGAAGTGCTTGTTTTCCAGAAGTCCAAAATACTTGCTCTTAACTTTGAACCAGTTTGGGGGAAACTACAGGTTTGTTTCGTCAAACACTGGTTCCGTCCCGACAGTTGAAAATGAGAGAATGAGCCCTGAGGAAGGCGACTCGCGAGGGTGAAAGGGTCCAATCACGAAACTGGTAGCGTCACTTTGTCTGCAATTCACGATGGATGTGCAGTTACGCAGCTCCAGCACGCGATCATTAACCACCTGCATCAAAACGACCAGGAAGGAAATAAAATACTTTGATGTGCGTTGAAAGTGCACTCAAACGTGCATGCAATCGCATCTTTAATAAACATTTACCCTATAAACCATCTTTTCAAAACCGAAGTTAGTGAAAAGAACGTTGTCTATTTCCAGGGAAAATAAAGAGTTACAATGTTAAATCGATTTCTTCGGTTAGATCATCATCATTGACAATCAAACAAGAAGGAGGGGGGGGGGCAGTCAATATTCGAGGGTTTGGGTGAGGGCGGAGGTGTAGTTCGAAACCTCGCGATGGTAATTGAGTAGTAACTCCTTCAAAGGGGAGGGGCGATTAACCTCTACACCCAGAGGATGTCCTGAAGGTTGAATAAACCTAAGGGATATCTCCAGCTGCAGCTTTTTCAACAATCCATCCTATCCATCGCGAAATGTACTTAAATGTCAGCATAAAGTGTTTGGTCAAAAAAATCGACCAACACCGCTAAAAATCTAAAAATCCAGAATCGTTGTTTGTATAGAAGAATAGGAATGTGGTTTTTTGCCATTCACTTTTTTTTTTAAACTATTTCAGTAGCCATATACAGGGTGTCCAAGCTATTATGGACCAAGTTTGTAATCCACTTTTTGATAAGCTTTTAAAAACATTTTGAATCTTAACCTTCAGCATTTTTCGCGAATATTCCAAATATGACATTTTTGCGCGTCACACATGCACGAAACGCAAAGCAACTTTATTTTTTTTAAATGGGAACCCCTATTGTTTATTTCAGATTCTACGTTTTTATGAAAAAACAACTACTCACTAATTGTCTATGACAGTAGAGCCCCAGTGTGACAAGTGATTTACCACTATTTTTAACGCTGAATGGCGTGGTGATATCCGTTTTTCGATTAGCCCTCATTCAAGTTCAATTATTACTGCAAGTACAGTAGAGCCCAGATTATCCGCGAGCGGATGATCTGCGGTGCGGATTAACTGCGAGTGCCACGAAATTTATTTTTAATCACGTCCTTGACCTTGTTTTTCGTGTACTGTTTTTTATTTTAGTGATTTAGATGCAGAGAAAATATTTCTGCTGTAGTTGGTGTGCGTTTCTCGCATTTGCACCATGTGCGACGTGCAAAAATGGCATATTTGTATTCTTTGCGAAAAATTCACTGGGGGTTACGATTCAACCTTTTTTAAGCTATTTTATAAATGGATTACAAGCTTGGTTCATGATAGCTGGGACACCCCCTGTTTTGTTGCTCCAAGTAGTTGCCATATCAACGCGTACCACTTTTTTATAATCTTTTTTATAGTCTAAGTTATAGATAAAAAAGGTTCATTATTGAAAATAATAAACCAAAAGTGGTCTATCTATAACTTTTGTAGTATTTTTGTTGATTCTTCAGTATTGTCAAGCTTTCCCCTTGTATTTACCCGTTGGGAAGGGCGGCCAGTTGACGAAAAGGAGTAGGTTAGGGGAAGATTCTGATAGCCTATAATCGTGCCGGGAGTGCGAGGAATGAGTTGAAAAACGTTTCATTCCAAACCGACGAACGGTACGCCCGCGCATAAAAGACGAGAAATATACATTCATTCTTATGTAATAAAAGATTACGGCCTACGCCAATTACAAAGGATGTTATAACACAAGTTTACAAGACTTTACAAAAAAAGGCCTTTCTATACTTATATTGGTTTTTTATTGATCTCAAACGTTTCTCCCTAGGAACTGTGGCTTTTTCAGGGAGACAAAAATTTAATTCAGAATATCAAATTTGAAATTGTGAAATATCATTTTTTCGTGATACAAATCGAATTTAAAGTTATCAGTTTATGAGAATCAAATTAAAAATTGTTTATCTTTATATAAGTAGTCTCGTTCATACCACCGAAGAGGTAACATCGGGAAAAACAAAACGGTCGTCCCGCAAGTGTTTCTCGCAATTGCTGAATGGGGGGTCGCATTGTGTGACCTTATTTCGGAAGCGCGAGCACAACAAAGAGGCAAAAGGATTGTTTAAATAACATTCCGGAACTCCTCAATACGCCAGCCGATCGGAGCTCAATAAGTGAGTTGTTCAAAATTATTAACAATTTATGCAGTATTTTGAATGATATCAATACACATAAAACAGGCCAAATTATCCAGTTGAAAACAGAGATTGACTCTCTTAAAAGTAAAATTCTCAGTAAAACTCCTCTGGTGGAGTTTTCTATCGGCAACCCCCCCCCCCCCACCCCCCCAGGAATATTATACAGACGAAGAAATCCTTGCTGATGAGGCTGGCGAATGGGATAATGTGATACAAAGAGGTCATAAAAGGTGGAAATCCAATTTACCTCCTCCTAGAAAAAATAAAAAAAGAGCCCAAAACTCCTTCTGTTTATTTATATCGAGAGGGTTTCTCCAGCCTTAAAAAAAGAAAAAAAAAGTTGAGAAAAAAACTACTAACGTGCGTTTTACCACTATGTCAAATGATGTGGTTAAGACTATTACATTAGATTTAGATGGCTTTCGTGCTATTACTAAATGTTTTGAGGAACAAAAAATCCTACACTACAACTAACAAAATGAACAGGATAGGCCCATAAAAGTGATGATCAAGGACATTCAAAAATCTTGGTCAACCGAGGAGGTTGATGATCTAATGATCTTAGAGGCCAATTCAGCTCAAATTGCGTACTCCAAGTAAATAGAAAGCTGGAGTGGAAATCAAAAAATCCACTGGATATGTGCAATGTTGATTTTCAAAAAGATCTGGATCTTGAGAAACTTTACAAAATAAAGCGGGTTCTCAAAGGGTGCGTAACAGTGCAGCCAATAAAATCAATAAAACATCCATCTCAGTGTAAAAGGAGTCAGGATTTTAACCACACTCTAAACTACTGTGCAAAGCCACCTCGGTGAGTCAAATACGCCAAAGGTCATCTCACTTAGGATTACTCGAAGCCCAAAGAAACCCCAGCAAAATGTGCAAACTGTTCTGGAGACTACACTGCAAATTATCGTGGCTGTCTAGTAGACGTTGAGGCTAGGCATAGGCATCTAAATCTACCTCAGCAACAGAAACAGGGAAAAGCTCAGCCAGCACCAGAGAAATCCACCACTACAAATAAGTTTGTTCCAAACAAAGCCGTTATTGTGCAACAAAAACCTAATTTAGGGCATTGCAGGTCAGAACCCAAATTTAGAGTCATACTCAAAAGTTATGCAGAATAAAAAAGTGCTACTACATCAGCCAATCAGGAGGCAATCAATTGATCCCATCAATAAGGAAATACAAATAAAAATAAATCAAATTTTCGAAATACACACAAAACTTAGCCAGAGTGTAAGAAACCTGGATGAGCGTGTTGGCAGGATCGAAATGACTCATTAAAAAAAATCAACATAAATGGTTTGTTGGAATGCCAATGGACTCTTGTCACGGAAAAACGAGTTCCAATTATCCATCGTCTTTAATCGAGTCGACATTTGTCTTATTTCTCAGACGCATTTTACGAAAGAATAGTATCTTAAGCTCAAAGGTTACAAGTGCTACCATGCCATTAATACAAGCAACAATGCTCGTGGTGGCAGCGCAGTAATAATTAAAGAAAACCTATATCATCACGAGCAAGTCAAAATAGAAACAGAAGCATTTCAGGTATATGCTAATGAAATCAAGACTGCTTCTTTCATTATTAATGTTGCTATCAAATTGCCCATCAAAATACAACACTGCATGCGAAGAGTACGAGAATATCTTTGGTCAACTTGGGAACCGATTCATCCTTAGAGGGGATTTCAATGCAAAAAATACTTTCTAGGGTTCAAGATTGACGACTGTGAAAAAACTCAGACTTTTACAAGCAATCAATGATGAAAACTGCGAAGCATTCTCAACTGGGAAGCCGACATACTGGCCCTCTGACCCAAGCAAAGTTCCCGATCTGATTGACTTTTTTATTACAAAGAATATCTCAGCAAATTACCTACTAATAGAAGACAACTTTCTTAGAAGCTATCTTGGTTCAGATGATTCACCAATCTTACTGACACTTAGTGATCGAATTGTTCAGAAGCCCTTCAACCCTGTCTTATCCAATCATAAGACTAATTGGGAGCGCTTCAAGCAGGAAATTTGCAGACATATCGACTTGGGTAAGTCAATGCAAACACCAAATGAAGTGGAACAAGAACTAGAACGTCTTGTTTGTAGCATACAAACCGTTCGATGGGAAAACACACCAGAGATTACACGAAGACTGAGGGTAACAACTACCCTAGGGAAATAGTGTCTGTTGTCAAGGAAAAACGCAAGGCCAGGAAACGGTGGCAAGTAACCGGAGTCCCCGGACATAAATCAGCTTGGTACAAGGCGGAAAGTGAATTGAGGTCCTTGATGCAGGAAATCAATGAAGAAACTCATGAGCACTATATCACGGAACTTACAAGTCATCGTGATACGAATTACTCTCTTTGGAAGGCTACTAAATATCTCAAAAGGCCGATAATTCATGCTTCACCCATAAGAAATGCCAGTGGGAGATGGCAAGAAGCAATCAAGATAAAGCAACCACTTTTGCAGAGCACCTAGCAAATATATTCGCTCCAAATCCACCAATGATAGATCAAACCCTGGTAGAGGATACAATTGAACTCGATCAAGAGATTGATATTCCACCTGTCACTATCAAAGAAGTAATGCATATAATTAATAAGGAAATCAGCCCGAAAAATCCCCCAGGCTACGATCTTATTACTGGTCAGATCCTTAAGCATCTTCCACGTAAAGCTATTGCAAAAATAACCATGATTATCAATACAGTTATAAGACTCTGACAGTGATAATTGGGGAAGTTTGCTGAGGTCATCATGATTCCTAAACCACGCAAGCCCCTCAAGGAGCCAAGTTCGTACAGACCAATTTCACTTCTACCAATTCTATCAAAACTCTCCGAAAAGCTAATACACAAACGACTAGTACCCATAATTGAAGAACGCAAGCTGTTTCCAAAACATCAGTTTGGCTTTCTACAGAAACACTCAACGATTGATCAAGTCCATCGAATAGCACATATAATTGAACAAGCACTTGAGAAACAGAAAATCTGCTCTGCCATCTTCCTTGACGTTGCTCAGACATTTGACAAAGTTTGGCCATGAGGGACTCAACTTCAAGCTGCGCAAAAGTCTGCCAACGAAGTATGCTGAGCTGCTTCAATCATACCTCACCAATTGTTATTTCAGAATAAAGCAAGAAGATGCCTTCTCAGAGCTAAAAGTGATCACTGTAGGTGTCCCACGAGGGAGCGTATTTGGCCCCCTCCTGTATGTCCTCTATATGGTGATCTTCCAGAAATTGAAATGCACACCACAGCCAATTTTGCGGACGACACGGTGGTCCTGGCAGTCGGAGATAATAACATTGAGTCCATTGCCAAGTCTCCTGCATGCAACAATGGACAGCGAAATGGAGAATCAGAATAAACGAAACTAAGTCGGTTCACGTCGAACTTACTAACAAAAGAATTGACTATGTACCGGTTTATCTCAAGGGCAAAGTTATTTCTTATTCTAACGAAGCTAAATACCTCGGTATGGCGCTCGGTGCCAGGCTCATGTTAGGAAAAATAAGGAAGAACTAATACTCAAATTCAGAAAAATTTATCGGTTTATGGGGAGGCGGTCGAAGCTGTCGATCCAGAACAAGCTTACACTGAATAACCAGATCCTTAAGCCTGTCTGGACCTATGGAGCCCAGGTTTGGGGTTGTACGGCTCAATCAAACCAAGACATCATCCATCGATTCCAGATTAATGCACTACGAATGCACCATGGTACTTTCGAAATGATCTTCTCCATCACGAACTTCAGGTCGAGACAGTAAGAGAGGCTATAAAGCGACAAGCTGTGAGCCACCTCCATCGGCTAAGATATCACGTCAACGAGGAAGCTGTCCGTCTCCTTGACGCAAGTGATATCACAAGAAGATTTGAAAGTACCAAACCTCTTGATCTTGCCAACTTGTGAAACGGTGAAGTGAAGTATTTGTCATAATAAGCAAAACTCAGTGATGTATCTTAGTTTTGAATATTTAGGTACATCTGTATTTTCAAAACAATATTGTAAATAAGTTGGGTATTACTTGGTGCAATAAAAAAAATTTCAAAAAGAAAGTTTTTTAAATATAATTAGCAATGTTTATCCGTATATTCTACCTAGTTCCCTGGTGACGGTAATTATAAATTTAGAGTCCCTCAATCGAATAATAAGAGTTAAGTTTAGAGTGTCTTTTCGGAAGTTGATAGAATTTGAATTTTCTATCTTAATCATTTCTAAAAATGCCCTTTTTTGCAAATTAGATCCTCTTCATACAATTTTGAAATATTCGAAGTCCATAGTAGGTATGTCCTAAAGATCGGCGAGGGGCAACCAACGCGTTTTTTGTATCTTCTTGTCGTAGATAAGGTTTATGTTTTGAAAATGTCGCCGAACAGACGGAGACGAATCTCCCACATACACTTTTCTACACCCACCGCTACTACATAGGGATCTGGTAGACCGAGTCTGAACGCAGTTCTTTTGGTGTGAAATCTTTTAGTTTAGAGATTCGTGGTCTGCCCGTATTATGCGTTCGAAATGCAATATTTACGAGTTTATAAGGCTCAAAAATCATTGTCATTTGTTCTGCCACCCCTTTCATGTATGGCATCGAATAATAGTGGACTGGTTGTTGTTGGAGATACACAGTTCTCAGTGTTTCTTTGAAGTGTACTATATATAGTTAGGTCGACCATTTTGATAGATCAGTAGGGTAGCTAATAGCCGTCAGGATCACTTTTAAATTTTTGTGTGTTTTCAATAAAAAACCAATTTAAGGACAGAAAGGCCTTTTCTGTAGTAAAGTCGTGTTGTAATTTGAACAATCACAATACAGAAACGTAGTAACACAAGTTTCACGTTTGTTCATTTCAATCTGGGAACTATTGGAATCTTAGAGGACCATCTAAACTCCAAATCACATAGTCCCTAACTGTGTGGTTTGGAGTTTAGATAGTCCCTAACATATTTATCGACATCGGGTGAAAGCAGTAAAAGTTATGGATAGTTGAAAGTTTTTACAGATTCTTAAAAATGAGGAATAGGAGGGGGTTTTTTTTTGTAGATGCGAAGGGATTTGTATTTGACACCATCGATCCGACTATTAGGAGACCATCAAGGGTCCAACCCGCTAAATACCGGTCACGCATACAGATGACGCGAGTAGAAAATCGTTAGAGCCAAAAGTAACAGAACGGTTTAAAAGTAAAATTCGATTGAAAATATCGGATAAGTAACAGAAAGAAGAGATAAGTAAGAAAAACAGAATTTTACAAATAAAACAGAAGTTAATAGCGGATTACTTTTGATACATCATTAACAAGCCTAGCAAACTGTGGATGTCAGAGGGGATGCACCGCAATTCTCTGATAATTCTAATTGATTATCAATCCAATTATTACATTGCCCTAAGATGGTAAATAAATAACAACATGTTGACAAACGTGTCATTGCTCTTGTAATTACCAATACTAATTTTGACTTTTTTGCTGAACCTTTGTCAAGCCTCTAACCACAGTTTTTAACTTACCAGTGCCAGTGATTTATACTTTTTTTTTTTTTTTTATTGACGTACTTTTTTCTATAACAATTATTCTTCATCTCTACTCATTTAACTACGAGTTAACATTTCGGTTTTTTTATGTTATCGTAAATTGGCTTTTGCAGTACAGTTGAATAAATAAAGGAATAACATGTAGAAATGCCTTCATATAAAAAACATCTTTACGTTTTATTTTACTTACCCTTGGACGTCTAGCTGATTGCACGCCAAGTGCGATCGTTAAGCAGACTCCTGAAATAAAACAGACCAAGGTCAGAGAAATCGAGGAAATTTTATTAATATGATCAACAGGAAATCGCTGAAAATCGCAGGAAATACAAACATTCATTTTTTAGCGGATTATCGATGATTGAATAATTCAATTTAGTTCAAGTGCAGTATTCCAAATGCATAAAATTTCTGCTCTCCAAAATCAAAATATCCATGTTTTGCTCTTCAGAGCTTGCTGATCAATCATGGTTCCGTGTCTGTCAATCTGTCTGATGTCTTTCTGTTTGATATCTGTCTGTCAGAGCCAATTCCTTGTCACGAATTGGTTCCAAAACTATACTAAGTTTCAGTCCGAAGCGTACCAATGGCGATGCAGGATCCGTAAGGAGCCAAAGCAACTCTTGGCGGGGAAGTGAAAGGGTTCCAATATATATCAGCTCATGTGCTAAACGAGAAACGTCTGCCGAATTGGGTGTGGCACATAGCTTCCTCGTTTCATGAATGTATAGATCATTCAATATTTTTTTAATGACTTCGAAAAATTCAACAGCGGAATAGAGAACCCAAGAAGTAGCGTGAAACGTCATAATTGGTCAATTAAGAAACGAAAAAATTAGGTATACTCAATGAAATTTACGTTCGAGCATGCGCAGAATGAACCGATGAGTAGAACAATGAAATAGGTAGGGATTAAGGTCGTTTCAAGGATTCCTCATTGGCGCATTTGCAGTAGCTATTAATGATACAATCATGTTGAAATTGATAGGGGATGATCAAATTGTTATTCCCCAACTATCATCCAAATTTTAGCGAGATCGGATGACTAGGGCATGAAAAAATGGAGCATAATGGAATTTACGTTTGCGCATGCGCAGAGTGAAGTATTAATTTGGCAACAATGAAACTGACAGGGGACCGTCTACCCTCTAGCCCGCACATTCCCTGGAAATTTCATCCATATCGGATAAAAACAGCTACAGAGGCTACATATGAAATTACAGCTTGCTAGAGTGTAAAGCATAGAAATTAGCTTTAAGAGCCACTCATCTGATCCGGACCCTGGGCATCATCAAGTAAATATCCTAAAGAGGCTACATATGAAATTACAGCTTCCTAGAGTGTAAAGCATAGAAATTAGCTTTAAGAGCCACTCATCTGATCCGGACCCTGGGCATCGTCAAGTAAATGTTCTAAAGAAGCTACATATGAAATTACAGCTTCCTAGAGTGTAAAGCATAGAAATTAGCTTCAAGAGCCACTCATCTGATCCGGACCCTGGGCATCGTCAAGTAAATGTCCTAAAGAGGCTACATACGAAATTACAGCTTCCTAGAGTGTAAAGCATAGAAATTAGCTTTAAGAGCCACTCATCTGATCCGGACCCTGGGCATCGTCAAGTAAATGTCCCAAAGAGGCTACATACGAAATTACAGATTCCTAGAGTGTAAATATTATAAAAATTACCTATTAAAATGATTTAACCACCTTTAACCACCGCTTCACAAATCAAACCGTTCTCACAATATTCGGATCATGAAAAACGACGAAGTACCATTTCCCTAGCAACGACTCGGTTGTAAGTGGAAATCATCAAAATATTTTCGTGAGCAATTTTCCGTGACGTTTTTTTAGTTTATGTGCCATAGCAAAGACATAAAATGTCAAAAATGTTTATCATCAATGAAGTAGAACATTAAAATATTCAGGGACGAAATTATGTTGAAAAAAGTACCTACTTGAATTTCATCTTGAATTTTCAAACGGCAAAAAGCTATAAATATAAAATCTTTGAACCGCAGGATATTATTTTGAACGAGCGTTTTTGCCACGAAAATCGTAGTAAACAACTTATTTGTAACATAATGTAATACGACAATTTATGAAAATTCGCTCATCGGATTATACTGCATGACTGGAACTTTTTTAGAATCGTTTGTCGAAGTGGCACTGATAACAGCTGTTTGGTTCATAATGTTAGAACGTTGATTGCGATACGGTTTTACCTTTCTTTGACATATTACGAGTTCGTATGTAGGTACAGACTCACATTGTGATCCGAGGAAAGTTTGATATGCAAATCGTTTTCTCTCAGAGTGCGATGGCGGAAGTCATCGCCCCAGGTTGTGAGATGAACCCCCGGAGCGTGGAGACGAAAAAGTATCGGATCCAGAGTCATAACGGATCATGGGAATAGGGAAATCCTTCTCATGATCGATCTCGGGCAGATAACCTTTGCTGGGCACGACGCTCTGGAAGCCGTGACACGTGTGTCCTGACTCATGTGCTCATGACCGCCTACGCTAACATCTTCATCGCACATTTCGCATCGAAGATGACTTCCTATACTTAACCTGACACGTTACGTATAAAATATTGTAACAACAACAAATCCAGTCATGCAACATGACCATTTATGAGCGATTTTCTGCTTCTAGGCATACTTGATGGTGGTCAGAAGAAAATTAAGTCATTGCAATCGCTCCAAGAATTTTAAAATAGAAATTTTTAGAAAATTTTCTCAATTAAAATCCAATCAATTAAAATAAATAAATGAGTCAGTCATTCTTCTTTCGCTGTAATTTTTTGGTTTCATAGCAATCGTCTCCGACCCTGCAACCATACGGTGATGAATTATGCATCTACATTATAATCACACCGATACCGATTAATTATTATAATTCCTCTACATTAAAAGTTGAATAATTTAGCGATTATGAAGAAAATCGTTACAGAGGTTTATCGGCTGGAGAGGGGAGTAACAATAGGTGTGAACACTGGGGAGGCAGCGCAACGACCGGGTGACGACATTCAGTCCAATAATCAGTCATTAGTCTCATTCTCACGGGCCGGTAGCGAGCGGCGGAAGGTGTTGGGTGTTGGGGTTGACGTTGGCTCCCATCTACCAGGAGACTCCCATCCACGGTTTAATTAGGTAGCTTGGGGTGCGAGGCTACAAACTTACAAGGCGACGGTGCTTACCTATCTCTCGTATACTAGGGCTATGTTGGGTATTTTTACATAGATAAAGTAAGAGGGGGAAGAGCGGTAGCGAGGCTACTAACCTGAAAGGCCTACCTATCTCTCGTATATAGAGATGAGATGGGTATGTGCAAAGATAGAGTAAGAGGGAGGGGGTATCTTGGGGTGCGAGACTACTCACTTACAAGGCTAAGGTAATTTGGTGATGTTTACCTTTTCTTGTGCACTAGGGATAACAGAGGTATGTACATGGATGGAGGAAGAGAAAGGGGGGTAGCTTGGGGTGCAATACTACTAGTTTACAAAGGTATAGTAATTTGGCGATGCTTACCTTTTTCTTGTGTACTAAGAATGACATAGGTAAGTATGTACATAGATAGAGTAAGAAAGAGAGGGAAAGCTTGAGTGGCGAAGCTCAAACTTACAAGGCGATAGTGATCCTTACCTACGAGTACCTACCTCTCGGGCACTTGGGATGAGAAGGATATGTTCAAGCGTAGAGGGAGAGAGGGGAGAACTGCTTGGATGCGAGGATAATAACGTACAAGAAGTCAGTTGTGCTTAACTATTCCCTGTTTAAGATAAGTGTCGTCCCACATACCCGAAGATGCAATGATCTGCGCCCATCTGCAAGTGCGCCTCAGCAAATCCATGACGGGCAGCCCTTTACAAGTTGGATCCAGACTGTACAATTTTCTTCCGGCAGAACTACAGAAGGTGCCTGATGTGTATTTAAAAAAAAATTAAATCAGTTCTCACGAAGTGAGTCACATGATAGCGAATTTTCTTGTAAGGAGATCCGCGTGAAATAGACGCTCCCTGCGTCGAATAGGAGACGAAATAGTTTTGAGTTCACTCCACTGATCAATGACCTCTCATGCATCAGGAGGCCCTAGTAAATTTGTATCCTCGCCATCTTACAGATTACATCCATACCAAGTTTCATCAAAAGTCGTTGTCACGTTCCATTTTTGTGTGTCTTCGTTATGTTCCGTCGTTAGATGACAACTTTCGGCAAGAGAATCTCCGTAAAAACGTATTCTATGTCAAAAAGAATCACAAACATCGGTAGTGAATTGTAGCTTGGGCAGCGCTTAAAAGGATCGGTACTAAGCCCACAACTCAAATTTTCCAAGATTTTTTGCACAACTGGAGTTGGAATTTAAATATATAAATAGAAAGTCAGAAATTCACAAAATCAAAAGTCAAAAGTCACAAAAGTGGTTTTTGTCACCAATTCAGTCTAGTCAGGTTAGTATTTCTCTATTACTTGGACTGGAGTTGTCCAACACCCCCTTGGAACAATTATCATAGGGCGCCTCCCTTACATAAGAAGCCCTGCCTATGTAACTAAGTTTCAGAGAGACGTCCTAAAACCTAGAAGAAATAAAAACTCAAAATTATTCGTATTTGTTTGACTTCATGGAACACAACAATCTCAATAATACGGACTTATAATTCATCGGGACGATCATCTCGTTCTGACACCGTTTCCAGGCACATTGTGATGCGACCTTCCCTAAGCCGGTAATCGATGACCACCGACTAACAGATAACGAAATCTTCAATGCATTACCATACAGGAGAATCGCTCCCGAGGCGTGAAGAATTCTTCCACACAATTCGCCTTGACTCGGTTGCTTCGATCGGCTTGTGACCGCGATTGTATTAAAAATGATCTCCTCAAGATTTATTAGGTACAACGCTCGTTCCCAGATTTCATGGAAATGGGACGAGGTGATGATGAACACGGACTAGGATTGAAACGCATATAAATATGTAAATCGCCAGGTATTTACATTTTAGATTTCCCAGTCGTGTAGCCTTATGAGTAAATTTTAGTTGAAGTCGCCTATTTAAAAATAATCCGAGCATTGAATAGGGTAAAGGCACCAGTTATTGGCCGGTTAAGTACGATCGGCGTAATGTCATAACTCATTCATTTTCCATGAAATTTGCTCCTTTCTTTTTTATTTAGATTACAAAACATCAATTACGCGAATCCATATTAATTTTAACCTAATAAGTAGTATTTCATCATGTTTTTCCATGAAAAGTGTGGAAAGCCATTTTCGCTAGTTATTGGCCAGGTTCCGTTATTAGTGTTCACCCCGGTTGTTGGCCACCCCTTGATTCACGTTTTTCAGTTTAATTTTGTCAGTTAAAATTATGAATTCAAGTACCTATTTAAGACGTATAGAGGTGTAGAATTTGTTTGAAAATCTGTGATAAAGCAAACATTTTATCATAGTTTACCAACAACAGAGTTATTTTTGTTCAGTACTGTTCATCGTATTTTTATACTGGGAAATTATGATTCCTTCATCATTTACATCCATTTTCGAAGGCAATTTTCTCAATAGCATTTGGTAGTTTATAAATTTCAACGACAATAAATATACAGGCTGTTACGAATCTAATGATACAAACTTCAGGGGTCAATTCTAAAGCTCATTTCTGATCAAAAGTTCCTCTTAGAGATTTTTTGCACGTTTTATTTTCGAATACTTCAATTTTAAAGATTTTTTTATGTTTTCTACCTTATGACTTCAAAGCCGCCATAACTCCCATTAGGATCACTGTAAAATCAAAAATAAGCACGCGATTGGAAAGTACGTTAAATTTCACATCCCTTAGATTTCAAATCAATATTTTTTTAACAGACTTAGAAAAGGTGACTAATATGCAAACTTTGATAAATTAACAGAATTTGCAGAATTTGATTGTTTTTTTATTTCTCCCTCTCTCTCCCTTTCTCTCTGCCTGTCTCTCTCTCTTTCTCTCTCTCTCTCTCTCTCTCTTTCTCTCCTTTTTTTTTTTTTTAAAGGTTTAAGATGCACATCAAACAGAAGGGTCATTAGTGGCATTAAAAAAAGCGGCATTAGCGGAAATAAAACTATGACTAAATGTACATAAATACATCACTTATCAGATATCACAGTTCGTAATAGAGCTCAGCGGCTCATCTTTTCTCCCGCCCTTAAAATACGAGTATATCCTATTTGAAAGGCTCGGAATTTCAGCTTTCCAAGGGGGTTAATATTCCTTTTTACTCTTTAAATTAGAGGAGACAATTATGGTTTAATGTTGAAAAACTTGGTTTTGCTTCCCAGTCTACCTATAAGGGAGTGGAAGCATTGTTTACACTTTCGGGAGAAAAACATTTTTGGTCCGATCAGTTTCATCGTTCTTGACTCAATACCTCATTCTGCGCATGCGCAAATGTAAATTCTACCAAGCATAGTTTTCTCACGCACTAGTCGTTCAATCTCGCTCAAATTTGGATGATAGTTGGGGGATGAGAATTTTATCACCTTACATCAATTCCAACATGACTGTATCATGTTCAGCTACTGCGCATGCGCCAATATGAAATCCTTGTAACAAGCTTATTTTCCACAGTTTTCATCCGATTTGGATGAAATTTTCAGGGAATGTGCGGGCTAGGGTGTAGACGGTCCCCTATCCGTTTCACCGTTCCTGACCCAATACTTCACTCTGCGCATGCGCAAAAGTAAATTCTACCAAGCATCATTTTCTCACGCCCTAGTCGTCCGATCTCGCTCAAATTTGGATGATAGTTGGGGGATGACGATTTGATCATCCCATATCAATTTCAACATGATTGTATCATTAATAACTACTGCGCATGCGCCTAAGTAAAATCTTTGTAACGACCTTAATTTTCAATGTTTTCATCCGGTTTCGATGAAATTGTCCGAGAATGCGCGGTCTAGGTTGTAGATGGTCCGCTATCAGTTTCATTGTTACCAAACTTCATTCCGCGCATGCGCAAACGTAAATTCCATCATGTTCCAACTTTTCACTTGCTAGTCGTTCGAGTCCGCTTAAATTTGGATGATAGTTGGAAGAAGATGATAGGTAAACGACGATGCTATGTGCCACACCCAACTTGGCAGACATTTTTTTTATCTCTAGAAACCTGAATTTTCGGGGTCGGATAAAAAAATCTCCGAGAAGAACTTTCGATCAGAAATGAGCTCTAGAATCGACCCCTGAAGTTTTTTTTTGTCAACGATTGAACTTTGTTATCAACATGAACTATGATATGAATTTGGAACATTGTATTTCATATTGTTTTGAGGCGCGAAAAGTAAAACTTAATATACAGAACATTGAAAACTCAAAATATTTCGACTGGTCGCAATCCGTGACAACCTTATAGGTAGACTCGGAGGTGATTAACTAACGACGTATTTAGATGTAGCATTGTACCCCGTTACTAAATAATTCGTTAGGATTATAGTGGTGCCGTGAGATATTCAAGTGAGTTCAAGGCAGTGGCATCTTCAAGTAGGAGCTGCAAAGCCAGTTACATTCTAACTTGCCGTGACGCAAGGGGCAATAGAGTGCACTTAGGAAAGTACCCATCTCGAGACTTGTGGTCGGAAGACTGGGAAGGATGAGGTCCAAGAAAGGGAATGGTAAAAGGAAGGAGAATGGAAAAAGGAGAGTGAGCACTGGAAGAGGAGGAATGGGATAAACAAGGGAAGAGGAGTGTAGAGAGAAGCCGTCGCATCTTCCCCGGTCCACGGCCAAGTTGTGACGCAACCGCCTCCTCCAGACCTGACCTGACCTAACGAACCGACCGACCTCAAGCGTGAGACGGGAGGTTAGCTAGGGAACTTGTGAAGCTCATATCGATGTCCAATTTCGACTCGTACCCTTCATAATTCAATTAGAAAGTGTTGGAATAATCGACCCAATATTACGCCCATTAACCAGGGTCATTAAGATGCAATGAAGGAACTAAGGATTGGAAAAGTAGGTACCTCAAAGAACCGAGAATGTATGTTTGAATGAACCGAGAATGTACTGGCATGCAGTGTCCCTAACGTTGCCCCCCCCCCCCCCCCACCACAACTTGAGAAGCGTTTTTGGGGTGCTTGGTATTGAGTTCTAAGCAAATAAAAATCAGAAAAAAAACCCCAAAAGTTTTTGGGTACTTCGAAAAAAAATTCCATTTTTTGCCAAGTGGCATCGCGTTTTTAAGATTTTTTAGTGCTGAACATGATGGTGAAACCAAAATTGTGATATCTCATTCCGTTCTCGGATTGGAGCTGATGAACCATGAAGAATCACGATTTTTTTTAAAGAAATGAATGTACTTTCAGAGAAAATCGCGCTTCTTTAGCTCTAATCCGAGAACGGAATAAGATATCGCGATTCTGGTTTCACCATCGTGTTCAGCACTAAAAAATCTTTAAAATGAGGTGTCACTCGGCAAAAACTGGAAAATATTTTCGAAGTACTTAACACTCCCTTTTTGGGTAGTCCAAAAACTTGGCTTTTTTCCTGATTTCTATTTGCTTGACAATTAGTAGTATCAGGCACCCCTCTCAAAGTTTCACCTCGATTTCTTAAAAATCGTGGAAAGGACTGAGAGGGGGGGGGGGGTTACTATTGGGAGACTCTGTTATCAATTGAAAACACTTGAAACTTACGCACAGAAAATGCAGTAGAGGGAGGGGGTCAGTAGCCACTATTGCCTAAAAGGCCTTTCGGGGGGAGCTGTCCAACTCTCACATTCCACTATTAAAATAATAAATATAAAACGTCTGCCAATTTGGCTGTGGCCCATAGTTTCCTCGTTTACGTATCATGAATGTATAGATCAGTGAAAAGTCTTAAATGATCTAGGAAAAATCCATAGTGGAAAAGAGTAAATCAAGACGTAGATTTAAACGTCATAATTGGTCAATTAAGAAACGAAAAAAATTATACTCAATGTAATTTACGTTTGCGCATGCGCAGAATGAACTGATGAGTTAAGAACAATGGAATAGGTACGGGACCATCTGTAATCTAACCCGCACTTTCACTGACAATTTCATCAAAATCGGATGAAAACTGTGGAAATTAAGGTCGTATCAAGGATTTTACATGGGCGCATGCGCAGTAGCTATTATTGATACAATCATGTTAAAATTGATATGGGATGATCAAATCGTCATTCCTCAACTCTCATCCAAATTTAAGCGAGATCGGACGACTAGGGCATGAAAAAATGAAGCATAATGGAATTTACGTTTGCGAATGCGGAGTGGAGTATTATTTTGGCAACAGTGAAACTGACAGAACACCGTCTACACTCTAGCCCGCGCATTCCCTGAAAATCTCATCCAAATCGGATGAAAACTGTGGAAAATAGGTTTGTTACAAGGATTTCACATTGGAACATGAGCAGAAGCTATTAATAATACAATCATGTTGAAATTGATACCGGATGATAAAGTCGTTATTCCCTAACTATCAAGCAAATTTTAGCGAGAGCGGACGACTAGGCCGTGAGAAAATTATGCTTGGTGGAATTTACGGTTGCGCATGCGCAAAGTGAAGTATTGAGTCGGGAACAATGAAACTGATAGGGGACCACCTACACTCTAGGTCGCACATTCCCTGAAAATGGCATACAAATCAAATGAAAACTGTGGAAAATAAGCTAGTTACAAGGATTTGCGGACACACAGACAGACAAACACGGAACCAAAGTTGTTCAGAATGGTCTAAAACTTGAAATGCGAGTGGAAATTTTGATTTTGGAGACCAAAAATTGTTGTTCTCCCAAAAGTGAAAACAATGCTTCCGCTACCTATAAATAGATTTGGAAGCAAAATTGGGGATTAAAAATCGTGTTAGCGACAACAAGCTTACGCAGGAAAACGTGTGTGTGTGTGTTTGTATGTGATTCCAGACGATAACTTTCCTTAGGGTTGAGTTAAAAATTCTGTTCTTGCGCCAAAAAGATCAAGCTTTCCCAAAGAAAGGATGGGTACGTTGGCCAACACTTTTTTTAGCACATTAAATTAGTCTTATTTTGAAAAATGTGCCAAAAAAATCACTAATAGTGACTAAAAACGACCAAAAATCGTTAAATTTCTATTTTTATTAGAATTTTAGTGAAAAAAGCTTTAGCAACGATGGACTAGAACATTACAAAATGTATTCACAAAGTTATGGTGAAAAATGTACTTAAATTTCATTAATATTTGCTGTCAAACCGATTCAAAAAACTCAAAAATTGCTAAACATCCAAACTCTGTTTTGAATTGTAGAATATGATTTAGAACAAGTTTATTTTCCAAAAAGTTTGTGGTTAATTTCTTTGCACTTAAAGAGCTCAAATTTAAAAATAATGTAACATAATATAATACGATAATGTACGAAAATTTGCTCATACGATCATGCTGCATGACTGAACCCTTAGCTTGTATTTATTTTAATTTTTTTCCCTTTCTAACTCTTAGGTAGTCATAGCAAGTGTAAGCAGCTGCAGCCTTGTCTCGTCAACACGGGTCTTAATCTATGACAAGCAATGTTGTTCAGAAGTGAAATTTCTTTTTTGAACATATGTTTTTTTTTATGAATAAAGTCTCTCTCTCTCTCTCTCTTTCTCTCTCTCAGTCTTCCTCGAGCTTTCGTCGTGATAGCATCTCTTGTAGTTTGTCGGATCGTGTTGCGTTCCTGTTCTCGTTTGTTTATTATGTTGAAGTGTGGTGCGTGCATAAAAGGATTCCAGCACAACGCATACCGCTTAAATTGCAAGATCTGCTCTTCTACTTATCATATAGCCTGTGTGAATTTTAATAAGGAGGACTACGAGCTAATTAAGGAAACTCGGAGGCCTTGGACCTGTCCTGATTGTTTGAAGAAGCGCCGTTCGTCAGTTTCAATGGATAACGAATCTATTCCTGTTACTCAAACTGATAACTCCGATCTGGTAAGTCTAATTCACGAATTTCGCGAAGAGGTCAAAAGTTCTAGTGAGAAACATTCGAATGAGATAAAAGACCTCACCACTCACTTGAACGAGTATTCCGACCTTATCCAGCAGAATGTTGATGCGATCAATGGCCTGAGAAACGATTTGTTGACACTCAACACTTCCTTCACTCAATTGACAGAGCGCAACAACTTCTTGGAACGTCGAGTAAAACAATTGGAAACGGGCTTGTCTATTATGGAGCAGAATGCACTTGAAAGGTGTATTGAGATTGTAGGAGTTCCTTACGATCCAAATGAAGATGTTTTTGATATTGTGAAGGTCATAGGTGGTGTTGTGAACTTTGTCATTGAGCCTGCTATGATCGACATTTGTTTCAGGAGGAAGGTACTGGCCACTTCTACTCTGCCAGGGAATATATCAGTTCATTTTTTACGACGGAGTGATAAGGAGAACTTCTTGCGATCTGTTGGTAAACAGAAGGATCTGTCCACACGACACTTGGGTGTTATGGTTGGAGAATGTCAGAGAGTGTATGTGAACCAGAGTCTCACGAAACATAATCGCCAGCTACTTTTAAAAGCAAAGATTCTTAAAAAGGAGAATAAGTTCAAATTTGTCTGGGTTCGTAATGGCAGGATCATGGTTAGAAGAGATGAGAAGTCTGACGCGATAGAAATCCATTCTCAGGAGGATGTTGACTGGCTTCGTTCAAAAAATGAAAATCATGCTTCTGGAAGTTCCGGATCCTAACTCGTCGCACTACTATTTCTAATACTGCTTCAAGGCTCGCGGATTATGGAATTACGGTATTTGATCGTCTTGAAGTTACACAATTATTTTTCTTTTTAGTAAGTTCATTGTTAATGCAGGAAGAGCAAGATTTCTTTGTAGATCCTTATCAACTATTTCTATTGATTTTTGTCTTAATCGCAGTAATATTGCATAGACCCCTAATGTCCAAATTGTGTCATATTAATAACTTAGTAATTTTCTTAGTCTTTGTTATTATTCGTGTTGTATGGTTTGTCTATACTGTTATAAGCCTAACTATGTTTATCATAACATGAGTACAATTAATGAGTATTTGAAAGGGCAGTTTGGAAATAGCAAAGGTGTTAATCTAGGTCATGCAAACATCGAATCAGTTGTTGCGCATTTAGATGAATTTCGTGAAATTATCGCAGGACAAATTTTTGATGCTTTCGCGCTTTCTGAAACTTTTCTTAAGCCAAATATAACTAAATCTTCCATTTCTGTTGATGGATATGAGTGGATACGTAACGATAGAGTGGGAAAGGCTCGTGGGGGTGTCGCATTATTAGTCAAACAAGGAATTAAAACTAAAATTGTTGCAAGATCTCCTTCTACCTATTCTAAAGGACCTGAATATATTTTCGTTGAGTTATCAATAGGAATGGTGCGCCTTGTTGTGGGGGTAGTGTATAGACCGCCTAAGCACGGTAGAATGGGAGAGGTTTTTGAGGTCATTAGTAAAATACAAGCAGTTTATCAGAATTTAGTAGTTCTTGGCGACTTTAATACGAATATGCTTGCAAATGATCAGTATTCGAAGCAATTCTCGACCCTTCTCGAGGCTCATAATCTTTCATATATCCCCTTTAGTGCAACTCATCATACCCCTTTTTCAGCCACACTAATTGATCTGGTTTTAGTGAACGATCAGAAGTTTGTGAAGACTTTCGGTCAGGTTAGTGCGCCAGGTCTATCACGCCATGATTTAATTTTCTGTACAGTTAAACACCCCAAAATCAAAACAAGTAAAAATTATATATATGTACGAGCTAAGAGAGACTTCAATAGAGATCTGTTCTTGATCGAGGCAGCGTCACTTCCCTGGGACTCTGTGTTTATAGAACCAAATATTGATATGAAAGTGGTTATTTTCAACAAAATTATTTCCGATCTTTATAATAAACACTGCCCGATTGTCAAGGTGAAACTTAAGCGGCCTCCCGCACCTTGGATAACTGATGAAATAAGGGAAATGATGGTTTCTAGGGATAGACAATATAAACTATTTAAGAAAAACAAAACAAATGAGAACAATAATTTATATTTATATAAATTATTGTAATCTTATATTATTGTAAACGTTTACGTAATAAGGTTAAACAAGAAATAAGAAATGCGAAAATCAGACATTTTCATGACCTTTTCAAAAGCACAAGGCAACCAAAAGACTTTTGGAAAATAGTTAGGAGTTATGGAATTGGTAAGGATAAATTCAAAAATGAACCGTTGCCGGTAACTGTCGATGAGCTTAACACACATTTTTGCAAGGGCGATATTATGCAATGTAATCCTGGTATGCTAGAGGAATATAGGTTGTTAGCGCAGCGTCGAAGCCGATCTGAAGTTTTCAATGTGGGAACAATAAAGGAGGATATGGTCAAGAAAATAATCATGTCTGTAACTTCGTCTTCAATAGGGTGTGACGGGATTTCGATTGAGATTCTCCAGGTTCTTGTAGACATTGTAGCTCCTGTGTTGTGTGATATTTATAACTCATCTCTGAACAATGGTGTTTATCCAGCGTGCTGGAAGCATAGTGTTGTGTTACCTGTGAAGAAAGTTGATAAGCCAACATCTGCATCCGATTTTCGTGCTATAAATATTCTATGTGCCGCTGGCAAAGTGCTGGATAAGATTGTATATCTTGAATTTAATGATTTCTTGATTCGTAATAACATTATTGATGATAGACAGTCGGCGTATAGAAGGGGGTATAGTACGGAAACGGTGTTAGTGAAAGTATGCTATGATATTAGGAAAGCAATGGACACTCGCAATGTGACAATTCTAGTTACGATTGACCTATCCCGTGCATTTGACCGAGTGCAACACGAACTATTGATTGCGATCCTAGGATCAGTGGGTATATCTGAACGTGTGACACAATGGTTTAGATCATATTTGTCGGGTCGTTTACAATCTACTAGGGGTCCAGATGGAATCGATTCGAACTTGCTGACGTCCAATTTAGGTGTTCCTCAAGGTTCGGTTCTATCGGCGCTGTGCTTTTCCATTTTCATTAACTCTATACACACAGTATTGAAGAGGTGTAGTCATATGTTATACGCCGATGATTTACAGCTGTACTTATCTTCACCCCTCGTTAATTTGGATGAGACGATTGAATTAGTTAATGAAGAGTTGAACAACATAGTGGGGTGGTGTGTGAGACATGGAATGGAGATTAACTCGAGAAAATGTTCAGCAATGATAATTGCATACTCACGACTAAAAACCAATATACAATTTGAGGCGCTTCGCAGCATCGTTATAGATGGTCAAGTCATAGATTATGTGAACAAAATAAAAAATCTAGGGATTTGGTTCTCTGACACGCTCTCGTGGACTGACCAAGTCACTAAGGTGTGCAATAATGTTTTTGGTTCATTGTATCAACTTAGGCGTATGGCTATTGATTTCCCGTTTCATGTGCGCTTACAGTTAGCACAGTCACTAGTGTTGCACAATTTTGATTACTCCCTGGTGGGTTATTGTGATATGACTAGCGAAGATGTCGATAAGCTGCAAAAAGCGCAAAATGCTGTAATAAGATTCGTGTACAGATTAAAATTAGATGAGCATGTGACACCTTATTATGCGAAATTGGGAATATTGAAAATTAAAGAGAAGATACAATGTGCTGTTGCGACTATGTTATTTAAGATTTTGAAATTTGGTTCCCCTAAGTACCTAGCAAAGGAATTTAAATTCATGACCAATCGGCAAACTAGGAAACTATTGCTACAAGTACCAATTCATAGAACCGCTATTTACAACAAGTCTTTTAGTGCAAATGCTATTAGGCTCTATAATAAGCATTTGGATATTTTTGATACTGACAAATCTGTTTCATCTTTTAAGAAAAATTTTACCGAAATGTTATTATTGCATTATAAGGAAATTACAGGATAATTTTATTAATTAATAAGGTACATACATACTATTATTTAATCGAACAGTAAAACATCACCACATAAGATCACTGTAACTGGGTATCTATACTTTTTCATAGAAGAGTTTGTGTTAATTTCATAATTTTTATCTTATAATGTACGATTGATCGAGGAGTAATAATTGTAAATAACCCTTTCAGGGTTACAGTAAGAGAGGGCCTCAAGGCCCTATGTAACTCTGATTTGTTAAATAAAACTTTCAATCAATCAATCAATCTCTCTCTCTCTCTCTCTCTCTCTCTCTCTCTCTCTCTCTCTCTCTCTCTCTCTCTCTCTCTCTCTCTCTCTCTCTTTCTCTCCTCGAAAATACCCGATGATTTAAAGGGATGTACCCTTCCCCCTCACCCCTCCCCCTCCATTATAACCTCACATGAATATGCTGCGAGGAACTACCCTCTCTGTAGCGCACTTGCCGCTAATACAGTAATTTTTGAGGTTTTTGAATTATCTAATCAAGTATTCATTTGGAAACAATTCCGGTAGCTAAATCAATTAGACATATGAAAAATTCTAAACGTAGTTTGTTGTTCTCATGAAATTATACTCGTACGAAATTATGTATGAAACGAGATATGAACTAGTTGTGTGTGATTTCTAACAGATAAAAAATAGGCAAAGACAAAAGAAAACGATATAAGGAAAAGAAAAGCAGATAAGTAGGAAAAGTAATGAGACAAGTAAATCAAGAAGATGCTTCCACTACACCCTATGCTCCCCTCACACTCACAACCATTTATAAAGTACCTGTGAACTGCTTCTACAATCTGGTTGAAAATATCAAGATGCATCGGAATTGCCCCCTTCCCTCGTCAGTATGAAATTTTAATTTACTGAGTGTGGTTCTACTAAAAGACCAAATACTTCAAGCAACATAATAGTCGAAAAAATCATCACACCAGTGACGGAAATCAGGTTAAAAATAACATGATATGTTACCATTACTCTCGCCAATTACCCTCAGAAACAAGACCGAATCCTTTATTGAACAAAAAAAGAATCACGAAAATCAGATGAGAATAGTGTGAACATCGCGATTTATCAGTATTATCCAGTCCATTCACCCCCTTCCATAATGAAATTTGAAACTCCTGACATTTATTCCAATACTATTCCGAATTCTTACTGAACACATAGAGAATCACGAAAATCGATCGGGAATTCTAGCTTGAGCAGCTTGAATGAATTGGTATTTGCCCTCGACCACGACAGCAAATCTGAAATTCCCAAGGATTGTTGCACAACTAGACTACAGTTAGATACGAACAAAATAAAAATCATAAACATAGATTTACAATTGTAGCCTGAGCAGCGTCGACCAAGTTTGTCGTTGATAACCACGTTTTTTCGGCTATACCCTCTCCATTTCTCCTTTCCGTCATGAAATTCAAATTTTCCAAGGTTTGTTGCACAACCAGATTGAAATTTGGATCGAACAAACAAAGAACTTCGAAACTTGGTTGAGAATTGTGGCATAAGCAGCGTTGACTTTTTTCTTTTTTTTTTCAAAATTCAAGAAATCAAGTTTATTATAAGTCTTGTCACTATAGATGGATTGTAGATTTAGGTGTTTCATTTTAGCTTGAAAATTATGACTAGATACCCATTTATTTATTTCAATTGATGGGTGCCTCCATTAAAGTCGTTACACTTCGGTTCTGATGTGCTATTGAACCTAGATATCAGCTCTTGTTACGTACGGAGGGTTGTTTCGGAAATTACGTCTAATATTTACATTAAATAATATAAAATAAAAATAGTAATAAATGGTAATAATTATACGCTCAATAATTGTATATCAGTGATCTGCACAGAAAGGATATCGAATACAGAAATAATAACCGTTTTACCTTTACCGTTACGTAAAACCTTTATTCAACTAAGATGTATTGTATTTATCATTATACATTTATCGATAATATTTATATATTTGAAGGATCATCTAGTCGTAGTTTAGTTTTTATTACGGGGTAGTTTTATCCGCTGAAGGGGTTACCCTTAGAATCGTGACAGTTGCAGTGTCCTTTTGACACCCCCTCCCCCCTTTTTTTTAATTGCCGCTAATGATCCTTCCGCTTGAGACGCGGCTTAAATTCTAAAAGAAAAAAAAAAAAAAAAAAAAAGTAATAACCGTTTTGTAATAATTTACAGCATTATTAAACGCTTTGTCCTCAAGTACTTTTAGATGTAAGATTTTTCAAATTTTTTCCCCCTCCTTCATGACTTTAAAATTGAATTAACCCCGTTGAGTTCAATATAAATAAAACATTTAAAAAACCAACTTTTAACCCTAAGCCATCTGCGACGAGCAACTTCCTGGTCCACGGTTACGTAAACCCATTTATTCGCTTTCCCATATCAGGTTATCTCAATTAGGGAAATGTAACAGATCTTGTTAGATATGTTGATGAGAAATTAACTGCAGGAATTGTATAGAGATAGCCGATTACCCTTGCGTAGCTCAGTCAACCATATAATCAAACAGGTTATACATTTATGAGTACATATATATCTGTATGTCTACATATATCTGCAAACCACCTTTTTTTAAAAATAATATCGGTTTACCTTGACATCACTTCATACTATTTGGTATGTACCCTGTACATTGCACAGACACAAACACACGTTCAAATCAATTCAATCGCACAATGTCAATTGAGTGATTTATTTACAGAACCTTGCCTGAATATACATAAGCATACCTATACTTGAGTTACACTGGATAAACACGCAAAGTTCTACAAACTTCACAGATCGAGTCCACAACTAATTTGCAGCTGATTTATCTCATTAATTTTCAGTTGGTGGTTCACTTGTTAATTACACAATGACTAGAATAGTGTGTGTCATATTTAATTTAATTAATTTTTCATCGGTAGGAGCCTCATCTATGTAGTTATATTTCGATAATGTATAATAGACTGCGTTTAATAATTAAACGCATGTTTTGCGTACAAGAATTTTTTGTTAATTGAGATAGACAGATACTGGAGAGGTGATGTATAATTTTACGTAACCGTAAAGACCAGGAAGGTGCTCTTCGCAAATGGCTGAGGGTTAAAAGTTAGTGGCACCGACCAAACAAAAAAACTTCTGCCAAGTTGGATAGACAGTATAGCTTCCTCACATATTAACATGGACATAGAAATCAGTTGAAGAACAAAGTATATGTCGAAATGATTGAATGCAAAATATAACAGTATCTAATACGTGTAAATAACTACATGCTAGAATGCGAAATTGAGCTATAATACATGTTTACATGTGCACAAATTGTTTAGGGATTAACCCACACAATAATTGAAGATTCCTTCAAAAGCGATCCATCATTCTGTGTCAATCAATAGTAGCTTTGCGTATGCGCAATAGTTAAGTACCAATACAGTACAATTCCTTAACCAAATGCGATAAAATACAAAGGACATCTTCCTGGACCCATAATTATATCCTGGACTTCTTCCTGGACATGATAATTACGATTTTTTTAATCTCGAACAATTTTTGAGGTTGTTATTTGTTCGATTATGAATTCGAAATAGTTTTGGAAAGTATGTTAGGATTTTTAAATTTCATCGAAAGAGGGGGTACTACTGAGAATCGTGATGTTTGAAATATCGTTCGATTTTTGTAATATTTTTTTGTTCTACTATGAATTCAGTCTGGTTTTGGAAAATGTGTCAGGAGTGTGAAATTTCATGATGGAAGGGGAGGATGGAGGGAGTACTTATTGGAGATAATTCGTGATATTTTTACTACATTCATCTGATTTCCATGACAGTTATTATTGTTTGTTCGATCCAGATTTTAGTCCAGATTTTAGTCCAACCATGGACGTTTGAAATTTACTATCGGTGAAGTGGTTAGTTAAGGATTTCCGAAAAATCACGATATTTTAGTTTTTTTTTCTCTTATTTTGGTTTATTATTTTCAATAATAAGCCTATGTGATCGTATAGAAAAAATTTTTATAACCCCCCCTCAAACTTTGTCATTTTACGTTTCAAAGTGCATATTATCCAAATTCGCAATGTCCGTCCGCCGTCCAACGTCCGCCGTCCGGGCCATAAAAGGCCTTAGAATTGACTTAAAAAATCCGTTCTTTCGCACATAGACTCCACTTGGGGTCTAGTTGGTCCTAACTTCTCGCCAGCTCGATCGCTCCACACCCATGGGTGCTATGAGCCAAAAATAGGTGAAAAAGTGTCTTTTTCGAGGCTTTTAAATTAGTATAATGACAGGATAGTGCTACAATTTAATATTAAAATCAGGTTAAATGCGAGTCTAACGACGACTTGCGTTTGCTATCGCGTGATACAACATCTTACAATTACTGCGTCAACTACTGAGGTTCATTAGTTACCGCTAGAAAGCGTATTTGGTGGTAAAAGTAGGTTGGTAGGTAGGTACTCGTCCGTGTCGAGCGTTTGGTTCTCATATACACATAACTTCAAAACAAATCGAATGAAATCATCCAGAAGGCCGTACGATCTTCCGATCTCTCTCTACGAGCATAGTGGAGCCGCGACTCAATTATTTTTCGTGGAACTAACGAAGTTTTATCAATGACCCCTAGATAGCAAGTTAGCGGCACGGCATGCTCGCGGCCGCACACAGGTTCCTAACGACAAAAACGGGACAAAAGTCTGCAAAACAGTAAAGTTCGCCTCAAATATTCTTTTCCACATTCGTAATAAAGGTATACATTGCCCTTGATGGAAAACTGGTGAAGAACATTTCATGTTAGATACATTTTCCAAAATAGACACAAAAAAACAACTTTCACAAAAATCAAGTGTGACCCAAGATTTTCAACGTATTTTTTTTTTTTTTTTTTTTTTTTTTGGTGCCTGCTGAATGCAATGGTGTTAGTTTACGCGACCTATTCAACATAAAAGAAAATATTGGTAAGTTTTCCACCAAGTCACCATTCCTTTTAGTGTGAACAAGTTTTAGACGGATTGAAAACATGCAATGACGTGTATTATTGATTACACCTTTTTCCTCTGCTGGTGCCTATATCTGCGCAGGCATATTGATGTCAACCTTCGGATCTGCGATTTGAAATGGTCCTCCTTTGTAGTATCAAGAATGAATTCAATATCAGTGCACACTGATCAGCTGTGGGGCTTCTAAGTCTAATTTGTTTTTTAATCGACTTATGATGCTGAAACCTGAAATGTAGCTCTTTTTGGAGATCTGGAATACAATTACAAAGTATGGAGGGACTCAGATCAACTTCGGAGCCTCCGAGGCTAAATGTCCCATTCGACCCACGGTGTTGTTATTTAGATGGAGCTTCTCTAAGACTCCTCGGTAACTATAACGAGGTACACACATGTACATATTTTAATATTTTGGTTAAACATTTTTACAGTGAAGCGAAAAATTGCGGGGTCTTGGAACTGTAAAAATGTTCACTCTTCTCGGAGTCACGATGCGCCACGTTCTGATCATATATTACATACGGGGTTTAATAATAAATTATAGGCCAATGATCTGCGTAGAAGGGCTATCTAACACAGAAATAATAAACCATTGTGTAATAATTTGCAGCGTTTTTATTATTCTCACCAAAATTATATATAATCCATTAAATGGGACGTCCCAGTAATGCATGCATTACTTACCAATATGTTACACGTATCATTTCCAATTGATTATTACAACATGGCATAACATTCTTATGTAGAGTTTCTCATGAGATAGGCGGATACGTGAAAACAAATAAATAAGTTTGCGTAACCATATGCACGAGGAAGTTAGCAGCTGGCTGAGGGTTAAAACTGATAAATCGGTGTTGACCTCTGGAGATTGGGAGGTCCGCTACTTTGGCACGCGGTCTCCGCAAAGATGACCCGAGATGACTTAGAAAGCAAACGACAGCTCAGAAAGAAGACTCACGCAGGAAATGATGAGTGATTGATGAAATCCCAATCAAAGTTGGTAAGTAGGAATTTTGTAACTTGTGACTTAGCGGAATAGAAGTTGGTAGGTTTTGGCGTCTTTCAACGTTTCCTTATTGCGTGGGCAAGTTCAAAATACTGCGAGTTATTACATAAAGGTTTATTATTTTTGTATTCTACGCCCCCCTTCTACGCAAATCATCGGTCTAAAATTATTTTAGATTACAGTTTCTAAAGTCGGCACATCGCTCCAGCGAAGTAAACTTGAATAAACAAAACGCTTTATAACAAAGTCATCTTCCCATCAAGTAGAAGGGTTGTATATACTATGTATTGATTTGAAACTATGTTTGTTTTTGCGAATTTTCGTAGAAAATGAAACTATTGCAATGGCTCCAAAAATTTTAAAATCAAAATTTTCAAAAATTTTTCGACGTTTCGACGTTCTGAAACGAATCCTATAGTTAACGTTTTCTCATATATATATACAGGGTGTCTCGACTTAAGTAGGTAAGACTTCAGGGATCGATTCTACAAGTAATTTGCAACAAAAAGTGCCTCATAGAGTTTTGTTTTTTAGAGGCTTCGTTTTCGAGTTATTGACGATCTAAGATTTTTTTCGTGTTTTCGACCTTATCTCTTAAAAATGGCTGTGACCCCTTCATTCTTTGAGTATTCTCAAACCTGAGGATACCATTGGAAGATCGTTAAATTTCCTATATTTTTGAATGCCAAATCATAATTTTTCAAGATAGTTAAGATACCAAAAAAAGAGGTCAAAGTACAAACTTTGTAAAATTCTAAAAATTTGGGTTTTTTCAATCTAAATTTTTCTTCCATAAAAAAAATGAACAGTCGTTTGCAAGTACAGTAAAAACTTTAACATCCCATCAGCTTTCCAACGGTATAGCCAAAAAATTGATAAAAGTAACAACAAGGAGAAAAAACGGCTTTTCAATGCGAAAAAACGATCCCCCACAACATCATGATTTAAATGTCGAATTCTACGTAAGTTTTCACGCTGAATCGAATGGTGACACTTGCAGATATCTACGACTAACGAATAAGGGCAAAAGTGCCCTTTGACCCTCGAACCTCAGAGAAGGGCCCTTTAAAAACTCAATGCTACTAAGCGTCCATGTGGGTGGGGGTCACTTTCGCCCTTATTCGTTAGTCGTAGAGGTCTGCAAGTGTCACTATTCGATTCAGCGTGAAAACTTACGTTGAATTCGTAATTTAAATCATAAAGTTGTGGGGGATCGTTTTTTCCTGAAATCCATCGATTTTCGTTTAAAATACCACGTTTTTTCGCATTATAAAGCCGTTTTTTCTAATTGTTGTTACTTTTATCAATTTTTTGGATATACCGTTAGAAAGCTGATGAGATGTTGAAGTTTTTACTGTACTTGCAAACGACTGATCATTTTTTTTTTTATGTAGGAAGAAATCGATTGAAAAAAACCCAAATTTTTAGAATTTTACAAAGTTTGTACTTTGACCTCTTTTTTTGGTATCTTAACTATCTTGAAAAATTATGATTTGGCATTCAAAAATATAGGAAATTTAACGATCTTCCAATGGTATCCTCAGGTTTGAGAATACTCAAAGAATGAAGGGGTCACAGCCATTTTTAAGAGATAAGGTCGAAAACACGAAAAAAATCTTAGATCGTCAATAACTCGAAACGGAGCCTTTTAAAAACAAAACTCTAGGAGGTTTAATATATGAAACAAAAAGAAGGAAATACACTACACAGACTATTTTTAATATTTCGGCATGGATGCCTTTTTCAAAATACAAGAAAAAAATAAATTTTTTGAAGAGTTAGTTTACAGAATTACAATGTTGGCAAAGAAACTTGAGTTGCTTAGGACGTTTTGAGAGCCTACGATCCACCAGGACTAAATATCAGGAGATGATGCTATCTGTCCTAAGCAACTCGAGTTCCTTTGCCAACGTTGTAATTCTGTAAATTAACTCTTCAAAAAATTTATTTTTTTTTCTCTTGTATTTTGAAAAAGGCATCCAAGCCGAAATATTAAAAATAGGTAGTCTGTGTAGTGTATTTCTGTGTTTCCTTCTTTTTGTTTCATATATATATATATATATATATATATATATATATATATATATATATATATATATATATATATATATATATATAACTCTTCTTAGGATTAGATAAAAATTCCGTTCTTGCGCCGAAAAATCAAGCATTCCAAACGAAAGGACGAGTTCTTCGGCCAGAATTTTCTTAGCACATTAAATTGGTCAAATTTTAACAAAAGTGCTGAAAAAAATCACTAAAAATAGCAAAAACGGGTAAAAATCGTTAAATATATATTTTTTAGAAGAATATCGCTCAAATAAAGATTAGTAACTATAAAATAGAAAAATAGAAAATTAATGTATAAAATATGATGAAATGTACTTAAATTCCATTAAAATGTTCTAAAAATTGGTATAAACTGCCATAAAAGTTAAAAATCCAAAATCCCTTTTTGATTAGCAGATTATTATTTAGAACGAGTTTCGTGCCATTAAATTGGTAATTAAAAAATTTCTTTTTACTCAAAGTGCTCAATTTTCAAACAAATGCTAATGTGTACCATAATAATAAAAAAATAAAAATAAAAAAAAAAATAAAAAAATAAAATAAACGCTCATACGATCATGCTCCATGACTAGAACTTTTTGTACATATAAAATCGTTTATTGCAATTGAAGCGAGGAAGTGCAAAAGGGAATAAGTGCCAAAAAAAGGTTGCTAGTGATTTTTCATCTTACAGGTCTACGTGCCAAGACCTATGAATCAGGTAAAAGTACCATTGGAACCGTTACACATATGTAGTTCCTACAGCAATTCGGTCCATGGCACATACACGCTTTTGAAGTTACACGTATGGGGGACTTACATAGTTTCTGCTTTCTAAAATTTTGAATGTCTATCTCTGCTGCAATGCAAACTACATTACTCTCCAATCTTGGTCTATGTGTTCAGAGAGGTCTGTGTGATCAGAGAAGAATCTTTTTCTTTAATCGAGTTATCTTCCTTTTAATACTATTGACGTCTAAACGTTTGAATCGGCCGGCTGAAAAATTTGGCAGAAGCCGCTTAGATTCTTCTGCACTTCCACGCTTCAATTGATGACCTACCTACTGTACTAGGTTGATTACAAAAGAAATCAGTCTCAGAGGACCCTCAGCAGTAGCTACTAATGATACGATCATGTTAAAATCGATTTAGGATGATCAAACTACTCTTTCCCGACTACCCTCCGAATTCGAGCGAGATCAGATGACCTGGCAATAAAAAAATTATTTTTGACGGATTTTACGTATGTGCATACGCCTAGTTAACTATTGATTAACATAATGATATGTTAGCATTGTTGTGGATTTGTGAACAATGAAACTGTTAGTGGACCATCCACACCCTAACCTTCATGTTCCCTGACAGTTTCATCATAATCGAGTGAAAACTGTAGAAGCAATGCTTGTTACAAGGATTTGAGGTCACACACATAAATATCACATGCTCAATATGCAGTTTGAACAGTTGCAGTTTGATTTGTGGAACCCAGATTGGTTAGCGTTGGTCGGATTCTGCGGATTAGGGTAGCACTGGAGGTTAGGAATGGAGGATATTAGTCTTCTATGTGATGCTAGTGATCATGGTGTCAACTGTGTTGAGTTGTGTTGTCTTCAGAATATTTGCTTTGGTCCTTGATATCTCTACAAGCTATTCTGTTAGTTCGCGTAACTTGATGATCTCAGAGGATCCGTTAGTACTTTCTAGGTGTGCAAGATTTTTTCAATTACGTTGCAGTTGTAGGTACTACGTACGGATTTTGAAGCGTTGCCATTGACTTATCTACTCCCTGAAGCTGAAGAAGTGAGAACGGACCGGATCAAAGACAAGACAAGTGACAGACAAGTTGACTTTCATGGAAAACAAGGTGAAGACGTCGTCCCCAGGAATCAGGATATTGTTTTCACCCCTGAGCACCGTCCAGGAATAATGGGAGACGCCGGAGGGATAGTTCACAGGATAGAGGGACGTGACAAATCAGATACGTGATGTTGAATAAGACTGGGGAGGGCGCTGGTGCTGGATGACTTGCTTTCTATAGGCAGGCAGGCACTTTCTTGGGCGCCTTTTGTTGTTTCGTCGGACAGCCGTGATTGGAGGATCCTACGGAACGGAATTATTTTTTTGATGCGTACTATCGTTCACACCAAGCCTACTCAAGAGCGCCTACGGAACTAGAAGTAGCTCACGTAGCTCACTACCTAGGGTAAGGGCACCCATTATTGGACACTTAAGGGAAAGTTTGACTTTGAGAGCTCGAAACATCAACCTATATAGCTTAGTTGAAACGTGTTGACGGTGAGAAGTATTCCCAAATCAATGAATGGGGGGAAAAAAATATAGCTCTCATATCAATATTTTTTTTAATTGAATTTTTATCCCAGAAAATGCGTTTCTACCAGTTATTGGACACTTACACCCGGTTTTGGGACATCGTTTGCCCTGTTATTGGACACACAGATTTGTGACATTTGTGACTCCACCATAATTTGTGACTAATACCTACCATTAACATGTATGAATTATCAAAAAGTCTGAAATTATAATACTTACTAAGGTTTCCGATTATAGGAATAATGAAAAAGTATTCACATCATTAGAGAAATATTATATATTTAAACATTGGTTTAGAAAAAAATGCAGAGAGCTTTTTGATGGAAATTAGTAGTAGAATTGATCCCCAGGAGGTTAACGATCTGAAGTGCGAACACCGTGCATATTTACCTAATATGTATAAGTGTGTGTCCTTCAAGACGATAAACTCTCATTAGGATTGAGATAAAAATTCCGTTCTTGGAAAAAAATCAAGCTTCCAAACGAAACGATGATTTTGTTACCCAACACTTTTTGAGCATATTAAATTGGTCAAATTTCAAAAAATATTCTAAAAAATCTCTAAAAATGGCTAAAACCCGTTAAATTTATATTGTTAAGCAGCATGGGGTGTATCCCATCCTCCTCCGGCAGAATGGTCTCTTCTTACGCTTTCTTGTTTCCTTGGGCGAACGAGCCATTTTGAGAATTTGTAAACACACAAACGGAAACAAGTAGAAATATAGACCTACCTACTGAAAATATGTTTATAGGCTCGAAATAACACCATCAATTGGTGAAGATTTGATTGAAATTCAAATAGGTAGGGCCTTTCTCTCTATGGAGATTTGAAATGAACAGACTCTTTTGTGCTTTTTAGGCATTGTGGATAAACTGATTAAATCTGTGCACACACAGTATTTGCCAAAAATAAAGGTTCTAGGTTGTGAGAAGGCTAAAGCACACTAAAGAGAATAGAGGTCCAATAACAGGACCCAAGGAGAAGAACAACTTTGACCCACTTATTGGACAGTGTCCAATAACGGTTGTAATCAACATTTTGGTTTATTGGAGACCACACCAAAATTAATTATGATGATAGTAAATGAAAACCAAAATTACACAGAACTGAAGTACAAATGTTGTCTTATTCACGGAAACCATCGAGAAACCGTAAAAGCTCTGACAAGTGGTTAAATTGTTCTACATGAAAAAGCTTGTTTGCTTACCGTTTTGATAGTGACACAGTGCCGACGTGCTCCACTTGACTTTCGAACGGGCACTGAATCAGAAATAATGGTGCTGGAACGTTCCAGGCCACCTCAGCTTATTCTAGGATGGTTTCAAAAAAAAACTTCAAAACACCCTGCAACCATATACAGGAAAAACTAGCGGATTGTCCAATAACGGGGGTGTGTCCAATAACTGGTGCCTTTACCCTACTCTACTAGAAATAGTACCCATCGATTGATATAGCTTTTCCAAGTCGAATTCAAGATTTTCCAATCCACATTCAAGATTTTTTTTTCAAACCGAATTCAAGATTGTTTTGGAACCGAATTATACATTATCTATATACACGATCCCAAACATGATAATTTGTTGAGAATTGACAAGTCAATTTCAGTGTAAACATAACAAATGTTTCTATCAGTGATCGGTTTATTTCACTGCTTTATTCTCACTTACCATATCTCAAATCGTGGTACAAACATTATGGCTCATTAAAATGTAATAAATTGGTTTGAAAAAATCTTGAATTTAGTTTGGAGAATCTTGAATTTGGTTGGGAAAATCTTGAATTTGGTAAGGAAAATCTTCAATTTGGTATGGAAATACTATAGATGTCGGAATTCGTAATTGCTTTTCGGAATTCGTTTTGCTTTTCGTGGGTCGCTAAGAATTTCCAAGAAGATTGTAACGTTTATAAATTAAAAA
This sequence comes from Adelphocoris suturalis, assembly GCA_030762985.1. Taxonomy (NCBI): domain Eukaryota; kingdom Metazoa; phylum Arthropoda; class Insecta; order Hemiptera; family Miridae; genus Adelphocoris; species Adelphocoris suturalis. Next base: position 99,901,857 of record CM061041.1, on the reverse strand, counting down.
AAGTTTCAGTTATGCAGCTAAATTGTATGAGCGAATTTTCGTAAATTATCGTTCTGTATTATGTTATATTGTTAAGGAAATTCACCACAATAAGTAAAAAGAAATTTTTATCAAACGATTTTTTGGCAAAAATCTCGTTTTTAATAATAGGTATGGCAATTTAAAAAAGACTTTGAATTTTTAGCTTTTTTTGCAGTTTTCATTTATTTATTGGGAAATTGATTAAATTCAAGTACGTTTTTCAACATAAATTTCTGCATATATTTTTGAATGTTCTAGTTCATCGTTAATTAACTTTTTTCACTAACTTTTTTCTGCTGAAAAATAAAATTTTACGATTTTTAGCAGTTTTTTTGCCATTTTTAGTGATTTTTTGAACGAATTTATAGAAATTTGACCAATTTAATGTGATCAAAAAGTACTGGCCAACAAACTCATCCTTTCATTTCGAAAGCTTGATTTTTTTGCGCAAGAACAGATTTTTTATCTCAACCCTTAGGAGAGTTATCGTCTGGAATATATATATATATATATATATATATATATATATATATATATATATATATATATATATATATATATATATATATATATATATATATATATATATATAAACAGATGAAACAGCGTTAAGCTCTAGGATTCGTTTAGGAATGCCTCAAAACCAACTCCTCTTTTCTGTGCTCAAAACGGATTTCAATGAAGAAGCCACTCTTCCAGCGTAGACTGCATAATGATTTGAAACTATGTTTCTTGCATATAAAATCCTTACAATACACATTTTATTTGGTCGATTGAAAAAGAAATCAGACTCAGTGGACGAACTATTACAGCTGCTCTTCAGTGGTCCTCAAAATCTCATAAAATTGTTTTCAATGTGTCCAAAGGCGCAAAGTAAATTTCAAATTTTAGTACCGTAGTACGATCAGAAATGAAATTAGGCTATGAAGTTTCTCAGCTGTTCAGTTCACCTCGATACCTTGTAATTAATTGTAATCTACGTGTTTCAAAAGCTCTACGTCTCAAATTTTATCACCGAAGGTCGATAAGGACAGAAATTAGCCTCAGAGGTCTCTTAGCTTATCAGCGCCCCTTCAGGCTTTATAATTGTATTCTAGATGTCCCAGAGGAGCTCCACTTCAGATTTCAGCTCACAACACGATTGCGTAACAACTTAGGCTCAGGGGTGTTTGTTGCACATAACTGGACTGATGGAAGGAGGAAAATGAAGGGGGAAATAAAATGAATTATTTAGGCTACTAGCAGCCAATTTTGGTGATTTTTTTCCTTTGACTATTTTACTATGTTGCTCAAAGTATTTTGTAGTTCATACTTTATCACGGCAGGGGTATGGCGTGGTGGAGGGAGGGGGGGGGGGGCTCGTAGCAAATTCATGTTTGATTATAATGGAAGGGCATCCGTTAACCAGTAAAGTCGACCTATTCGCCATTCTTACCAGTCATATACAGTCACTACAGAGACCTCCCCGTTATAAATGCATTACTAACTAATATACAGGAAGCCTACACCGAATTTGAGCAAAATTGAGGGGTCGATTCTAGAGCTCATTTCTGATCGAATGTTCCTCCTAGAGATTTTTTTTTAACGCTGCTTTCGAATTATTCATTTTTTAAAATTTTTTCTTGTCTTGTACCTTATGACTTTAAAATGGCCTTAACTCCCCAGAGAATCACTGTAAACTCAAAACTAAGAACACCGTTGGAAGAAGCGTTAAATTTTTTATAGCTCTGATATAAAATAAAGTTGTTTAAAGTTAGTTTTCATTGGTAAAAAAAAAAAAAAAGAAAAAAAAGCCAATGTACCTACAAAATTAGAAAAATTATTTAAAATTGACGTTTTTTCTTCCGATTTTTTGCTTCCAGTATGGGGTTTTTTCGACGGGCGCTCTTCGGAAAAAAACTTTCTTCAAACTATCAACTTTTGAGCGGCCATGTCAATTTTGCTTTTACTTTGCAAATTAGGGGAGAAGAGTATGTTTGAATGTTGAAAAACATGGTTTTTTTCTATTAAATCGAGGGTTTTCGTTAAAAATAACCCTGTAAGAAAATTTGAGTTTGGAGCCAGTTTCTACGTGTTCTTTTCGTTTTCTTTTTTTTCACGCTGAATCGAATGGAAACACTTGCAGATCTCCCTAACTCCGTTCCAACAGAGTTTTACACCTTAAATAACTAGTTCACCCTTAAAACACAAAGATTTTGAGCACAACAAAGTAACTAGTAATTTGTGAGTTTAAGTGTAAAACTCGGTAATAACGGAGTTGGGGAGATCTGCAAGCGTTACCATTCGGTTCAGTCTGAAGAAATACGTAGAAACTGTCCCCATACTCGAATTTTCTTAGAGTCATTTTATTTAAAAAAAAAAAGTCCAGTCATGCAGCATGACCCCATGAGCGAATTTTTGAAGAAATCTTCGACATTGCAGTCGCTATTGATCGTGTAGAGAAATTTTAGTTTATGATTTTGATAGACAAACATGGAATCAAATTATTAAAAATAATTTGGAGGTACTCATACTTTATTGTTATTAAACTAATCTTGTAGAAACAGCATGTTTCTAGGATTGGTTATACAGGGATACTTTCATAAGAGTAGTTCAATCTGAATTTGGACAATGTTTCATGCAAATATTACCGATTTTTACAAATAGCGAAAGGCATTATTTCGATTTTTGACTGATTTTTCAACTTTGAAATTTTTGAAAACTTGATACATATTCTTGTAGGAAATTTTACGCTGATTCCGAATATACCACATGTTAGTATGCTGAAAAAATTATTTCGCATAACAAATCCCAAAAAACAGGCTATTTTGAAATTGTTGACTACATTTTTTGAAAATTTCAACCCGAAGATGTAATCCAATCATGCTGGCCAACGAACTTGAACTTTCGTTTTGTGTCGTTAACAGTTTAAAATTTGTTTGAAGTTTCTAGCACAATTCTACGGACAGTTATCGTCTGGAATGACACATACATACATACATAAAAAAATGCGTTAAACTTCAGAATATGATTCAGAATAGCCTGAAACGGATTTCTGCATAAAATGTTTTCAAAAATTCACATTCTACAAATTTTGAGGCGAGAGCAATAGCTTAATTTTCTTCAAAAATTCGCAAAAAGCTTCGATTTCATAGAAAAAACCATGTTTTCAACATTCAAACACACTTTTTCGCCCGCCCCAATCAGCACAGTAAAAGTAAAATTGACTTGACCGTTAAAAAGCTGGCAGGTTGAGAAAATTTTTTTCCGAATAGCACCCGCCAAAATACCCCCCCAAACTGGGAGCAGAAAAATGGAAGAAATACGTCAATTTTAATTTTTTTTTAAATCGCATTTTCGCTTCTAACTAATCTAAAACTAACTAAAAGAACTTTATTTTATATTACGGTTATAGAAAATTTAAAATTTTTTCCAAAGGTGTTCTTAGTTTTGAGTTTACAGTGACTCTTAGGATAGTTATGGCCGCTTTAATTTCATAAGGTACAAAACCCCAAGATCTCTAAGATGAACTTCGATCAATAAGCTTTAGAATCGACCCCTTGATTGTTGCCCAAACTAGGTGTAGACACCTCATATAAATATTTTAACCTGCGTAATTTTCAATATTCATATCGCAGTCGTTACAGGAACGACCACTATTTCACACTATTGCATGTTAGTGGGAAAAAGGAAGAAAAAAACAAGGTGAAATCCACAACTAACCGTTAATAATTATTATCTACCAACAAGAGAAGGCGCAAGGATTTCTTAGGAATCTGCGCAGTTTCAGGGAAGGAGTTGCGGAAAGGGGGCGGTGCCTCAGGATTGCTACCTACCTGCACCTATGGGATTTTCTGACGGGGTCAGCACGAATCACGCACGTTTCCTCAAAACTGGAACGGAGTTTTTTTCTTTGAGAAATATTCCGCGGTATTTCGCGTTTGTTTTCACGCCATTCAGCGTCTTTCGGTAAAATATTGACATCACAGGTTGGTTGGTTGGGTACAATGGCATTAAAGGGTGGTTGCAATTTATATTAGAATAGGCACTTTTTAATGGAAAGGAAAGGTTTGTAGCAAACTTTTTTAAGTCTGTAGACCCAGAAATTGACTCATTTTTCCTATCCCTCCACTCATATTTATTACCTGTTAAACGCTGCCTGAGTCAAAGAAGCGTTTGATGCTCATTTGTATGTACAATTGCATTTTTAAAACTATTTGTCTTTATATATTTTATAATAATTAATTTTTAAATTTTGTTTGTGAATCAATAGTAACTCTACTGGTCTCGCATTCTTACTTATAAGTTGTCCCTTTCATTTAACTCGCTTTGTTTCCACAAATGGCGTTTTAAATCAAAGTTATTTATCAATGTTATATTATATTAAGACAATGTAATCAATGTTATGTGATAATATTTACTAATTTGTACTTGGGCTACTGTCCGTTTTCTTGAATAAATAGTAAACAATGGAATATGATGTTGAGTAATGGAATTGTCAATTGGGACAAGATACGGGCTTTATTGGCACGACGAGCTGTTGCACTGGACAAGTGCCCAACGTTTCCAACGTATCTGTGCAAAAACTATGGCAATGGTGACATGCGAAGATCTGAGGGAAGAATGTGGGGCTGATAAATTGTGCGCAGGAACACAAGGAGGGGTAGAGGTGGTAATTCACGGAACTTCGCAAGTGTTCGAAAGAGATGCGTGAGAGAGCGTTTTGCTCATGGATGCGAACAACGCTTTTAACGCTCTGTGCCGCCCATTAGCCCACTGGAACGCTTGACGTTGATGGCCACGCTGTTCCAGTTTCCTTTTTAACACGTACCGAGAATTTCCTATAATAGTTTCCCGACAGAGTGAAGCAGTCAATATTATTTAGATAGGGCCAACTCAAGGGATCCCCTGTTGGTACCCTTCCACTCATTCGAAAACTAAAATCCTCTGAGTCGACCCAAAATTGGTACACTGAAAATGCGACAAGCGCAGGAAACTTGGCGGAAAAAGATGGATGACGAAACTAGAGGAGGAGGGACCGAAATGGGGATACTTCCCAAAACCCCAAAAGAGTTTTTTTAGTTGTCAAGTCTTGAAAAGAAGACGAAGCAAAACGACTATTGAGGGTTCTAATGTAAATATAGACCTAGGCTACCGATTCCTAGGAGTACATTTGGGTGAGTCACATTCGAAAACAGCATTTGTTCAGAAAAAAATTGATGATCGGGTTCAAAATGTGAAGAATTTTGCCCATTTTGCAAAAAAAAAAAAAAAAAAAAAAAAAAAAAAAAAAAAAAAAAGCCCCCCAAGCAGTTTACGCAGCACACACTAAGTCGGTATAGAAAGAATGGGTGTATGTCATACGTGTGATTGGAGAGAGCAGTGATGAGTTCCTCCCTTTGTGCGAAGTAATCCAAATATGCTCAATACCCGCAATGCATAGCCGGGAAGTGACACCTCCAGAGCATGAAATTTGACTCAACACAAAGAAAACAACAAAGATGTACAATTATCTATATATGAAATTCAACTTATTTCACTTAAAAAAAAACAACAAAAAAACAAAAAAAAACTCATTGTCGTTTTTGTTCCGATTCTCCCTAAAGCGTTGTTTTCACTTTTAGGTGATAAAAATAGAAGTTCGCGAAAACCAAACTTTGCTATTGAATTTTACATTTTGAACCATATTATGATGCCGTCAGTGATTTTTCCTTGTACATATTGAATACTAATTAATGTATTGTAAATCGTAAATATAGTTGGCCATTTGTAAATCTATGGTTCTTCATTCGTTGTTACCAATTTCACTAGTGGTAATGATGTTTTTTCTGACGGTCATGGTCCGAAGACCAAAAAGAGGGGGGGGGGGGGGGGGGGGGGGGGGGGCTAGAAAGGAGGGTTTTCCACACACAAATCAAGCGAGTCGATAGTCTCGCATTGGCAAACTTTCAATAAACCATCAGAATCGCATTGCAAAGCTATCAATACACATTGCAAACTAGACGCGCCGAGATAAGTAACAAAGTAGAACTTTGGCAAAAGTTGGTATAGTTTAGCAAAAGAAGCTTGAATTAGTTGTGGGCGTGACCATTTACCACAGACAGACAGGGAGAGACATGGAACCAAAATTGATCAACAAGCTCTGAAACGCAAAAAGCAAGTAGAAATTTTGATTTTGGAGAATAACAATTTTTTCTACTTCTTTCACGAACACAAAGCTTCCCAACCATCGGTAATGAGGCAAAATTAAACCAACAACCTACGTAAAAGACCTAGTACAGAAATAATGAACCTTTGTGTAATAATTTGCATAGTTTTCCCCATGCCAAACGTCTCCCTACTTTTCCCTTCAAAATGCCGTTTTTCCCCTGAAAAGGGAACTGTGTTGAACTACAATAAATTTTTTCTTTTGAATATTATGTACCACATTGGAGGATTAGGTTATGCCTATCTCCGTGGTCATGTTGAATATAATCACTGGTAATAACCGTGGTTGCATAATAAGGGAGATACGATTGAAGAACTTACAAGTATTATGCGACAATAACTCTTACATGATTGGGTACAAAGATGATGGACAGGTGGATATAATGCGGATGTATTCCTCCTCGATGCACATTCTCATTTACACTCGTGCTCAGTGATTTTCTCACGCTGTTTCACGCCATTCTCAATGTAACGTTTCTTTTTTTATACAGTTCAAATTATAACAAGACTTGTTTATAACAAAAAATTATATCCAACTTCAATAAAAAAGGCCTTTCTGTCCTTAATTTTTTTTATTTATTTATTTATTTTTTTTTTATTAATCTCCAACGTTTCTCCCCAGAAACTGGGGCTTCTTCAAGGAGATGACAAAATTAAATTCAAAATTGTAAAATATATACATCGATAATTATAATAGAATAATGATAATTCGCTCATACGATCATGCTGCATGACTGGAACTGTTTTACTCCTCGATAGTCAATAACTGGTGTAAGTAGTCACTTTTTTCCCTCGAAAATATTTTTCATCAAAGGGGAACAAATTCAAGTTACTTATTTAAACCGCCAGAATACGCCATTTAAATACTATTAAGACTTTACTTCCGGAAGGCGGTGTGTATGAATTCAGGACTTGAAAACTTATCTACTTGTTTACTGAGGCCTACTAGAAGCCCTAGGAAAGATTAGCCAGCCCCATTTTATGCTTCACAGTGCTTAGGTATATATCAAAACCCTTGAACGTTGAAAAAGTGTGGTTCTTCTTGCATATTCAACGATGGGGCAAACTATGTGAAGCCTTGCGAAGGTCTGAAACTTTTCATTCATAGCTGCTACTGATACATTGAATTACTACTGCAACAATTTCATCACCGTCTTTCACCGTCTGTGATGTCAGTGCCGTTTCGAACATTACCAGAAGGTGCGCACAAATTTTTGTACAGAAAGAAAGTTGTAGAATATGGAATAAGGAACTTTCATGTGTTGGAATTCCACGTTTTTGACCTCAGATTCGGATTCAGCGCACTTGAAAACATCCTAGTTCCAATTTTCAGCTCAAAAGACCGTTCAGTTTAGCTAATAAACGAGTTGGAAGATCACGCGTGACGTAGTAGTGCAAGAGAGCTGAGGATTCCCTCCAGGCGGGAGGGGGCTGTGACGTCATAGTGCAAATGAATTTCAATAGCCGTATTACTGGTCAGGAGCCCATCATATAGTACCTTTTTGGAAAGCTCTCATCAAGATCTTTCTATTGAGCAAATAAAAAATAACCATGTAATTCCCCATTCTGCATTGGACGAGACCACTGCTCTTTAACTCTTTTCCCCGAGTTTTCATTGTTTTTGTGATCTTCCATTCACTTGTCGAAAATTTTCATTGACCTGAGTAGGTGACGAACACTTTGAAAAAACGCCACAAATCGAGGAAAAGAGTTAGAGAGCTGGTGGTGGTCTCATTCGATGCAAAATTCCTTCTTCTGTAATTTTTCTTTCGTAAAAAAAAAAAAAAAAGTTCCAATGGTTATAAAGGAGAAAAAACAATTTATTGGGTAGAAGAGGCTAATACACAAGGGGCGTCCAAGAAGTAAGCGTCCACATTCCAGGAAAAACCTAAAACTCAACTTTTTCGAGGGGGAAAAATATATATATATTCGGAAAGAGGAACATTTCAGCTATTTTTTTTTTTACGAAATCAACATTTTTTTCTACGCATTTTTCATAACGCTCTTTCAATTTGTGTAGGCCTCTTGCCTACTAATTCCTGTCATTTTTGGTGAAGAAGGCTTCCTCCAGTTTCGCGTTGTTCCGGAACTTTTTTCCGCCCAGGTCGGTCTAGAGGTGGGGGAGAAGAAAAAAGTAAAAAGTCACTTGGTGCCAAGTTTGCAGAGTAGAGTGGGTGTGGGAAAACGTCACAATCAAATTTGGTCAGCAAATCCTGGGTGGTTCTTGCCGAAAAAAGCGTTTTCGTCCTCAACAACCCCGGGTGTTTTGCGTCGTATGGCCTCTATTAATTTTTTAAGGACTTCGCAGTACCTTTCAGCGCTAGTTGTGGACCCTCTTTCCAGACAATCGACCAAAAGAACGCCCTTTGAGTCCCAAAATACCGTAGCCATGACTTTCGCAGCGGAGTACTCCACCTTGGATTTTTTGGGAACGCTCTATTCCTGTGTTTTCCAAACCATACTTTGCCTCGTGGTTTCCGGGGTTGATGAGGCGGGATTGAAGAAGAGGCTTACCTTCATCATCCAGAATTTCGAGAAATCGGTGAGCAGCATCCAACCTAACCTGGTTTCTTTGTGTTCATGTGAGAGAAGTCAAGGAACCGCCCTTGCACAAACTTTCGAACACTTCAGATCTTCAGTAAGAATTTGGTGGACTGAAGAGCAGGTCAACTTGAATTTCGGGTGGATTTTTTACACGGACTCGGAAAGAGTGAGTAGTGTCACCCTCCAAAAAATCGCGAACTGCTTCAACCTTGTCATCCAAACGCTATGTTTGTTGGCCGTCCACATGGACATTTTGACGCCACATGGACATTTGGAACTCTCTTTTCCATTTTCACTCTCATAACACCTTCACTACACTACCGAATGTTTCCGATGAACTTCAGTGACCGAAATGTTTTCTGCCACCAAAAACTGGATTATAGACCGCACTGAACAATATGACGGATTTGCGATAGGTACCTAGCTCCATGATTGAATGCGCACTGGTATGACCTCGTATCGGCTTTCTGAAAAATGCAGTGTTTTCCCCAGACCGAAGGCCAAATATCCCCGTGGGGATTTCCCCCTACGACGTTTCCCGCCTCGCAGGTATAAGGACATGGGGCCTATTCAGAATCAGCGCGATTCGCTCGCAACTTAATTGGGGGGGGGGTCCAGGGTTTTTCCTACTCATATACAGCCGTACCGAGCGAGCGAAGCGAGCAACATCCCCTACACACGTTAAACCTACCCTTAGGGATCTACCGTTTGCGAGAGAAGCGAGCAACATCCCTACATGTTCCAATTGTAATACATCGCATGTATACAGCCACACCTTGCGAGCGAAGCGAGCAACTTAATTGGGGGGGGGGGAGGGGGGGGGGGCCAGGGGTTTTCCTACTCATATACAGCCGCACCGAGCGAGCGAAGCGCGCAACTTCCCTTACAGAAGTTAAACCTACCCTTAGGGATCTACCGTTTGCGAGCGAAGCGAGCAACATCCCCTACACATGTTAAACCTACCCTTAGGGATCTACCGTTTGCGAGCGAAGCGAGCAACATCCCCTACATGTTTCAATTGTAATACATCGCATGTATACAGCCACACCTTGCGAGCGAAGCGAGCAACTTAACGGGGGGCCGGGGGGCTTACCCCCCGGCTGGACGGGAGGCGAGCGAAGCGATCTGGAGCGGCTAGTTTCCCTATAAGGATGGAGCTTAACTTAATTTTTTTCCCCGAATAACCCCTTTTTGCCCCACTGTGCTCTGTCCGAAGCTTTTCTCCGAAACTACTTTCTAAAATTCGGCTCAAAAATCATACATAGACCTGTGCCAGTAACATCGGCATCAATTTTGATCAACCCTAAGGGTAGTTTCGAGAAGTAAGGGCTAAACTATATAAAAATCGAGATCTCGGAAAACTTTTAAGGTAACAATGATGTTTTTTGGGTCTCATATAAGTTGCTGAACGTTCATCCGTTTGCTCTCAGGGTGATAACTTTGACAGGAAAACAATAAATAACATGACAGGAAAAATCTTCTTATAACTATGACACTCATCAGATGATTCTAATGGAATTTTCACTTCACTTAACCAGGTTTATTATAACTTATGGGGTCTATAGAAGGACTTTTGAAGCATAGGTAGGTGTTATATTTTAGCGAATTTTCGAGAAAATGAAGTTATTGCAATGACTCGTAAAATTTTAAAATCCAAATTTTTGAAAAATTTCTTCATTGAAATCCGTTTTGAGGCATTTTGAATCGAATCCTAGAGTTAAAAGCTTTTTCATATGTATGTACGTATATATATATATATATATATATATATATATATATATATATGTATATATATATATATATATATATATATATATTCAATCAATTTTCAAGGAAAAACAACAACTGACAACATGAAACTATTTTTTTATATTTCGGATTATGCCTTTTTCAAACTAGGTACGAGAAAAGAATTTTGATTTTTGTTAATTGGTGAGAAAATCTTGCCATGGAGAAGCGTGGTTGCCCAGTTAACCTCTGATATTCAACCCTGGAGGATCATCTACTCCATGGCAAGATTTTCTCACCAATTAACAAAAATCAAAATTCTTTTCTCGTACCTAGTTTGAAAAAGGCATACGCCGAAATATAAAAAAATAGTTTCATGTTGTCAATTGTTGTTTTTCCTTAAAAATTGATTGAATATGTATATGCTCTTGTAGAGCCATTTCATGCGGTTATATATATATATATATATATATATATATATATATATATATATATATATATATATATATATCATTCCAGACGATAACTCTTCTTAGGATTGAGATAAAAATTCTGTTCTTGCACCAAAAAATCAAGCTTTCCAAACGAAAGGAAGAGTTCGTTGGCCAGCATTTTTTGAGCACATCAAATTGGTCAAACTTCAAAAAAGTGCTGAAAAAATCACTAAAAATACCAGCTAAAAATCTTTAAATTTATAATTTTTAGAAGAATATTGCTCACATAAAAATTAGTAAATAAGAATGTACTTAAATTCCATTAAAAAGGAATTCAAATGTAATTTAATGGAATTGGAATGGAAATGGTGCTTAAAAATTGGTAAAAACAGCCAAAAATGTTAGAACTTCAAAATCCCTTTTTCGTTTCATTTTCAATTTCGTGCCATTACCATTAAATTGGCAATTAAAACTCAAAGTGCTTAATTTTCAAAACCATGCAACATAGCACAGTATGATAATTTACAAAATTCGCTCATAAGATCATGCTGGATGAGTGGAACTTTTATTTCTTATTAAAATATCTGCACATTGGATTAACCGGCTAAAACGCCGACCAGCAAGACTTGGTCCAAGGTGGCCGGTCCCGAGAGAGTCTATAGAGAGATTTTTTTGGCCGTCACATTCATGATAGGAATCCTCCAAGGAATCGAATGAAACCACTCAGATCGCTGTACACTGATCCGCTCGCTCTTCTTAACGGCCAGAGGGCTAGAACATTTACAGGAAAAAATTCAACAACATGAGAGCAACTCAGACCGGATGGAACATAAATATTATAAATCGCCTAACAAACTATGAAGATCGAATCAGTTGATATAATTCTAATGAAATCCTCGAAATCGAGTTAATTATAAATAATGTCAACCAAACGATGGACTAGTGAAGCGTAGGTAGGTTATTTATTTTATCTAATTAATTTTTAGTGTAGGTTGATACATAAGCTGTACCTATTTAAGCTTTTACTAAATGTAGAAGGACTAATAAAGTGTTCTATATAATTAATCTCTCTTCAGTAGGCGTATACGTCTATTATATTTAGATACAATATATAATAGACTTCGTTTGAAAATTCGAAAATCGTTAACAAGTTTCCTCCGTAGAAGGGCAGAAATCTGAAATTATAAACCGTTCTGTAATAATTTGCAGCGTTTTTGACAACCTACCATTAGAAAAATTTTGTAATTTCAGTAATGCAAGAACGGAATAAAGTAATGCAAGTAATGAAATAAAAAATACCGCAATTTCTGCATAAGTTCTAACGTCATAAATTACTTATTACGGTTGTGTACAAAGACCTACAAAATTCTGTAAGTTATCAAAGGTCACCTTGAGCAGCATTATGGGAAAATGTGAGAAATCGGTGGCAATATAGTAATTTACCCACATTTCACAAATTCTTACTGATAGGTAGGTATGTGTTACGGTAATATCGAAACTTTCCTCAAACCTTATGGCTGTTGAGGAAGTGATTAGTCAACTCACAGTTGGAAACCAAGGAGAAAAACTGTGGCATATTGTTCCCAAATAATCCGGGAGCGTATCCCCGACATCTTCCGGCAGACGGACTTCTCACGCGCTGTTATTGTCAGACTGTAGGCACGGCCCGCACAGAAAGGGGACGATCCTCAGAGACGCAGCACGTACCGCGGGCAAAATGAAAACCGAGAGATCGTGATGTTGGCTACACATTTGCTTTCACCACACATTTCTGGACCATTCGATCTTACGAAGAGCTCCTAACGAGCACCCGAACGAAAATAATAACTCTTGTTCGAGCTGGTATTTTAGCTTTGATCAACACGCACTGCTGTACAATACAGCCCCAGGCGGTGTAGCTCTCTGAGGGTTTTATTTACTTATTCACTAGGTTGTTCACCCGTGAATTACTTCGAATTACTTGTACTGATACTACCATATATTTCCTCAACCCCTTAACCACAAACGAAAATTACAAAAATTATGATTTTTCGCAGTAATTGGCTTTAACCTCTTCCGACACGCCATACAAATGGTTCTTTACAATTTCTTTGCACTCCACTCGCTCAAATTTTGAAACAATGCAACATGATTTAACACAATAATTTACGAAAAATCGCTCATACAATCATGCTCCATGAGTGGCACTTTTTTTTACTCACCTTGAAAAGTAAACCAACAAATTTGAAGAGGTAAACTTTATTAAATTTAATTAGAAACGTTTATGTGACGTTCAAATTTATCACAATTGCACTTCCGTGAACGATTTTTTACAGTCGTGAGGAAGAAGGTAAAATAGGTATCCCATAAGAATTATCGAGAATATTACCAACAACAAAAGAACCAATAATGCGCAGCGGAACACAAAAGGAACGAGCCCGTGTGCTTGGCAGCGCAGAACGCTGGAAGAAATTGGAAAAACGTAATGAACAAGAATAAAGAAGGTTTCACGGTGAGGCGGGTTATAAGTTGTACGGTTAACGGTTAGCGTCGGGCAAACTATAGTCCTTAGGGTTCCGTATCATTACTGATTCATTTCGCCACTTTCACTCCTGGAGAGCCAACCTATGACGGTGAGTGTGGGTCACGACCCTGAAGATTGCATCAATTATGTAGCATCTTTTGTTAAAGTCGTGATACGTAACGTGAACTTTGGCGCGAGGTGCCGTTGAGAGTTGGAGAGGTCTAGCGTGACAAAACGACTTCTCAAGTCGGAAGGCGAATTAGGAGGATGTGTTGGTAGAATGTAAACAAGAGCTATCCTTCCTCTAATCTCAGGCTCTCAAGACCACGAACTTTGAATACGACAGTTCGGATGGGTATATCGTGTATATATATAGGTATATTGAATAAATCGTAGTTACGAATGAGGTTCCGAACATGAGAAGCTCGATGTAGAGTGCACCAAGTAAACAATGACGTTACCAGTTTTCTCTTCTTTTGTTGCCTATAAGGGCAGTAATGACATACACAAGTTGTTTTTGATTTCTTGCCGGTTTTTGATCGTTTGCGTGTTTCTTTAATATATAAATTTATTTATTAATATTATAATTCACATTTTTGATTAGTATTGATGAGATTGATGGTGTGGGGAACGAATTGCAGAGAGAAAAGGGGTGACGAAGTTGTAAACAAGGGAAAAGTCATGTAAACCACCATGTTCCTTGGGTAGGTAAACAGCATTTATGTACAATAGTATAAAACAATGATTTTAGTTTAGTTAGTATAGAAATTATTCTACTTATAAGAATATAGGGAAATTTAAGACCAATATAGTTATATTATTTAAGTTAATATGTGTAGATTATGTAGACACATATGCGATGTTATCACAATGTGCTATGTTTAAAATTACGGGCAAATCGCCTAGACCTTAACCAACAAAAAGACCTTAAGCCTACCGTTGGAAAAGTAAGCATACAAGAGCGCTCTGTCCGGAGAACGTGAGATGTGGGGTTCCTATGTGCGGGTCCCTGGGCAAAACAACCCAAAACCCCTGATGAAACTTAGTGTGTAGCACTTCCTCCATGTTTCGCTAACATTTTAACCGGTTATGATTATGTTACCCGTACATGGTACAAGCCGTAAAAATGAATACGAGAAGAAGAATAATCAATGTGTTGTTTGTAGTGAAACACTAGTTAAGAAATAGAGTGGACAAACAAAATGCCAATGTCAAAAAGCAAGAAAGAGATTTCCATGGGAAGGCTAATGAAAAACAGCAACAACAAGAATGTTATTATTTTTACTGATTATATCTTAGGTACTCACATACTTACGTATACATACCAGAAAAAGCGTTGCTCCAAGATTCGCTTTAGGATGGCTCAAAACGGATTTCAATGAAGAAAATTTTCTAAAACCTAGATATAAAACTTTTTGAGTCATTGTAGTAGCTTCCTTTTCTACAAAAATTCATACTTATGTGAAGAGTTCTAACATTCTCTTTGTACGAGAAAAACTGTAGGTATGTAAAAAACTTTCATTTTATGTCATTCTATTTCTTCAATTGTTTCTGTTGAAGGTAAACAATTTGATTTAAAATTGATTTGATTTGATTTCAATTAAATTTGATTCTCATAAACTGAACTTTAAATTCGATTTTTTATCTCAAAAAGAAAACGATAGATATTTTACAATTTCGATATTATTATGAATTTAATTTTTGTCTCCATGAAGAAGCCCCAGTTCCTGGAGAGAATCGTAGGAGATTAATAAAAAACTAATTTAAGGACTGGAAGGCCTTTTTTTGTTAAGTCAATAACATGAACTGTCCGTTGCAAAACAAATACACACGATGTATACAATATGCAGCAATGCAGTTGATGTGCATGGATGTTGCTAATGGCATCATCCTCACATGAACTTTGCCCAGACTAGAAAGAACTTATGAGTAGGCGAAATAGCTCGTAATTCTGTTCAAGATTGACGCCCGTTGCCTCAACGCTTGCATTCGCTAGGATAAAAGTGTTCGGTGAAAACTAAGGTGAGATCCACTGACCTTTTTCACGAGTGCTCACATCTGTGAAAAATTGCGTGAGCGTTTCCTCAATCAAGAGCAATTTAGTTGGATGATTGGCACCTGCCGAGAGATTACTCTTAATCCACTGTCCTGAATAGTTGATTTGTGCGATTGACATGCTAAGTAGATACTTGGAAGTACATTGTGATAGGCTGACAGGTTCGATGACCTCTATAGACTAATTACAGACAACAATATTGTTGTTTTAGCGATCCTTTGAGCCATTGCAACAGCATCATTTTCTACAAAATTCGCTAACAATAAATAGATTTTTTAAAAGTTCCAGTCATTCAGAATGATCGTATGAGGGAATTTTCGTAAGTTATCATATTATACAGGGTGTCCCAAAAGTAAACCCCCCCCCCCCCCTCCCACTCAGGTTTTTGAGTTCAATTTTTGTGATATCAAAGTTTAACATGGAGAGCGTTTTTGGGGCAACTGTTACTAATTTTTAAGCAAATAAAAATCAGGAAAAAATCCAAAACTATTTGGACTATGTAGAGGAGGAAATATTGGGCTAGGTAGGTAGGTACTTCAAAAACAGTTTTTTTTTTGCCGAGAGTCTCTTCATTTT
Source organism: Adelphocoris suturalis (assembly GCA_030762985.1). Classification (NCBI taxonomy): domain Eukaryota; kingdom Metazoa; phylum Arthropoda; class Insecta; order Hemiptera; family Miridae; genus Adelphocoris; species Adelphocoris suturalis. The sequence continues at coordinate 99,885,809 of CM061041.1, read as the reverse complement.
AGAATTGCGATTGAGATTGTGTACACACAAACACACACACACACACACACACACACACACACACACACACACACACACACACACACACACACACAAACACACACACACCAATGGTTTTTTTTCACGGATTCGGTCTGAATGGTCTGAAATGGCTTTGTATGCGGTTATTTTTTTTATCATGCTCGGGTTATCCCCTACCCCCCTAGATCAATTCCAATAGGCGTCCCTCTTATTAACGAAGCCTTGCCTATAAGAAATAGCTTCAGAGGGACGTCCCGAAAATTGGCCATTTAGGGCAGGTTCAAAAACGATTTCTTACCTGTGCTAACTATCTCACTTTTGCTGACTTTTAAAAAGCTTTCAGGTATGATGAATGAAATCAAGGCAGTGGAAATTGTGTATATAAAAAAGTTCAAGTCAATATTTCGCGGAGAAATAGGCATGGCCACCAGCAGCATTTAAAGGGGTTGTCATTAACGTTTCTAGCGCGTAGGTAGTTTGCGCTCACTGCCGAAATTCTTATCGCGACCGACTGCCTAGCCCAACCCCAACCCCCATAATGCCAACCCAATTAAATGCTTATGCTTTGGTAAAGTCTGTTTCGGAGCTTCTACCCATCGAACTGGCAAAAGTAGCGAGCTGCCCTTGTCAAATAAAGTCAAATTTCTTCTAGTACATTCAAATTTAGTAGGAATTATTCAAGATGAATGAATTACATTTTACCAAGTATTGGATGTTTTTCAACATAAACTAAACAAATATTACGTCCATATAGGGGGAAGTGCTCTAATATTTTTAACCAGCCAGTTATCCTTGCGAAGCACGGGACAACATTTGTATAGATCAGGCGGTGTGAGAAATAAGTACGTAAGTTAATATAAGTTAACCTGAGATTTTCTACATACATATGTACCTACTCATGTACAATGGTTGTATCAAAGTCATCATTTGTATGGAAAGTGATCAGATGACGTTTCTTTCTTGAACATACCATTACTGATTCGGCTTATCCGAGAGCTCAGTTTTTTACTAAACTGATTCGAGAACTTAATCTCCAACTCAGCTGAGCCGAGAACTCCATTTCGACTCAGCTTTCTCAGCTAAACCAGGCAGGTCCGTGGAGAGAAAATCCGGGCCCGGGGCCAAAAGTCATAAACCATGGCTAATAGAGCGAATTTCCAAAGAAAAGATGGGATACAATTAAATTAGGCACTTAAATAATGATCATTGAGGCCAACCATGTCCTGAATAAAACTGAAGGGACAGCCGTGTGACGAGATGGTAGAGAAAATTATAGGACACGCAGCCAAACTCGAAAATTTGGTCAATTTTGGGATTTATCATCTGGAAATCCATTTTTCTCACTCATTCTTCAATCATGAAGATCTAGGAGTGGTCGCAATCGACTCAGCGCTGAATGAGACTTCGGCTGTGACACCCTACATGCCCCATTGCCTAAAACCCGATTTTTCGGGCCACTAAATTGTAAATTTGAACCTGAAATTCTTCGCTAAGACTGCACAAGACTGCATCATCAGCTCGTGTAAGGAAAGTTAAGGTGTGTTACTTGTTTTTATTTATTTCTCTTCAGTAGGCGTCTACACCTATGCAGAAACATTAGATGTCTACCTATTTCTTTTCTAATCAACCTAGTGAAATACATTAATTGTAGTTTGGCACTAGATGTGCAAAATACAAATATAGTTTCAAATCAATATACTGTGTAGGCAACCCTTCTACTTGGTGGAAAGGGGACATAGTCATAGATCGTTTTGTTCCTTAACTTTAGTACTAAGCGAAAAAAAATGTGGGGTGCTGGTGCTGTAACGCAGTGACACAATTTGGAGGCGCGAAGCCTCAAGTTTCGATAATAAAGGTGCTATGAACGGGGTTTATTAATTATTGTAGACCAGTGATCTGTGCAGAACGAGTATCTAATACAGAAATAATAACCCATTGTGCGTCGTCTCTGCACACATCTTGCCCCCCAGGAGACCCCGAAGAAGGAGATCCAACGGCCCACAGGTCGGTCAGCAGTGACCCAGTTCTTCTGCCTTCCGAGTCCTTGAACATGCCCTCGCTCTGGCTCTGGCTCCTCCATTGTTTCCACAGCTTCGGGAGCTCAAGCTGATCCGAAAAGCCCGTCTCGGACTTTCGATCGGAAAAGATCGCATTGTTTTCGGGCGTTGCTCAGAAAGGAAACCTCTAATTGCTGGTTATATCCTATTTCGTATCCAGGTATTGAGGCTGATCCAGAGGGTGATGGAAATCGGCATTTCATCAGTCTGAAATGGCCAGTTTTGGGGTTAATATCAAATTTCCCCTTTTAGCGAATTTTTTTTAGTGAAACATTTAGCGAATTTTCGTAGAAAATGAAGCTATGGCAATGGCTCCAAAATATTTATAATAACAATTTTCGAAAATTTTCTTCAATGAAATCCGTTTTGAGGCATTCTGAAACGAATCCTAAAGTTCACCGCTTTTTCATAGATGCGTGTGATTCCAGACGATAACTCTCCTTAGGGCTGAAATGGAAATTCCGTCCGTTCGTTGGCCAGTATTTTTTCAGCACAATAAATTAGTCAAATTTCAAAAAATGTGCAGAAAAAAATCACTATAAATAGCTAAAATCGGCTAACAATTGTTACACACACACACACACATATATATATATATATATATATATATATATATATATATATATATATATGTATACATATATACATATATATATTCACAAAATTAGAAAAGATAACAGAAAAAACGTCACAAAACTATTTTTATATTTCGGCTGTTTGCCTTTTTCAAACTAACAAAGAAATTGAATAATTGTGGGAAATTTGTGTACAACGTTGACAAGGAATTTTGGTAACTTTGGATTTGGTATCATCGTCTTATGTTGAGGCCTGGAGGATCGTAAGCACCCAAAACGTTGCTATGTGCTTTCTCTGATTCATGAAGCAGTCTCTTGTTCTCGTGGGGTTTCCTTTTTTCAAAACTTTTATGCCGAAACGTAAGCACATAGCAACGTTTTGGGTGCTTACGATCCTCCAGGCCTCAACATAAGACGATGATACCAAATCCAAAGTTACCAAAATTCCTTGTCAACGTTGTACACAAATTTCCCACAATTATTCAATTTCTTTGTTAGTTTGAAAAAGGCAAACAGCCGAAATATAAAAATAGTTTTGTGACGTTTTTTCTGTTATCTTTTCTAATTTTGTGAATATAATCAAGCTCTCCTAGAGTCATTTTCAATACGTGATATAAATATATATATATATATATATATATATATATATATATATATATATATATATATATATATATATATATATATATATATATATATTCAGCACAATTTTATTCAAAAGAAGCTTATCAACAATGAACTAGAATATTAACAAATTTATGCTGAACAATGTTCTTAAATTGCATTAATATTTTCCAAACAATTGGAAAAAAGCTAAAAAATCCAAAATCTTATTTGAACCGCAGAATATTATTTAGAACTAGTTTTCTGCCATAAAATTAGTATTTTATCACTGAGTACTCAATTTCCGAAATAATGTAACATAATAAATATAGTACGATAATTTACGAAATCTCACTTCTGTGATCATGCTGAATGACTGGAACTTTTTTTTCACATTGAATTAACCTTGTGAAAGGGTACTTTTTTGATGCGCTGAAGGGATGAAGGAAAGTTATTTATGTAACTGCTTGAAAATAATTTCTGAAAAGAGTCTGCTTCCATAAGCAGCTTCCATAAATTTGGTAGCAAGGAAGCGAAAAGTGCATGTGCAAACATTACATTCGTATCACTCTCACTTTTGTTTTTATTACTGTGTAATTTTCAGAGATTGTGCGGGTTGGTGTCTAGATGGTCGAATTGAATACAACCTCTGTGCATGTTCAAACTTGAAATTTTTGTGAAAAGGATAATTTCAATATTTTTAGGATTACATATTTTGCTTCATATTTTACGAACATTCGGTCTAACGAGTTCAATTTGTGTTGCTCCTTAAGATTTGCATTTGGGAAATCAACAATGCCAGGTCGATTATAATTGCACAAAGTAAGAAAAACTGTTGTGAACACATCTACCTATCTGGGTACTGAATTTCAGTAATTCTCTTACATTTGAGACACTCATATTACGTAGCGATGTGAGATGGCTAGCCAAAGTAACTATTTCACGGTTAAAAATGATAACAAACGGTTTTGAATTAGTTCCAACCCCCCAACTGCAACCATTTTGCATAGAAATGGATCACACATCTCACTGTCACACCACGCAGACATTTTTTTTGCATTAAAGAAATCTGGTTGTCATCCTCGACGGGCAATCGTCCTTTTGTTACCATGGAAAGCAATCTCTGCATACAGAAGAGAAAAAGTAGAGCGGGTGAGTTATGGATTTTTCGCTCGGTATAGTCAACGATGAGGTTTCGGTTTTTAAGAACAAGAAAAGTCGATCAGTGGAAACAAGGCGCGTGCGGTTGTTCGAATGGAACGCCATGCTGGTGCCGCAGGAGTCCAATTTTTCGGCAGACAGGTGCCCAGATCATCATTACGCAGCGCGTGACAACAAAATGGATTCTTTTTAGCGCGGTTCCTACCTGCCAGCATATTCCAGTAGATATGACGCTTTATGTAAGAGAACGCTGGCGAGTAAAAAGTTTAATACTTACAAAATGTTGAGGAAAAAAAAACCTTGCCCCTGAAGGCTAAAAAGTGATGAACGAAGAATAAATTTTTACGTTTCAACGTAAAAATATGCTATTCGTAGGTAGAATTGCAAAGAAATTAGCTCAGGAGCTCACTCAGTTGCTCTAAGGGGCTTCAGAATTTATTATTAATTTCTAGGTGTTCCAAGAGGCTTCCATTTCAAATGTCAGCTTCATAGGTTGAACAGCAAAGAACTTAAATCCTGATCTCACTCAGCTGATTATGGGGGCTCCAAACTTTATGATTCGTTTCTAGAAGTCCCAAGGGTTCTACACTTTAAAAATTTCCTCTCAGGTTGAACAGCGAAGAAACTGGTTTCGGATCTTACTCAGCTGTCCTGGGGGGCTCAACACTGAGAAAAATGTACGGTTGTGGAAAACGGTAAACGACCTAGGAACGGTCCAAACTGGGGTACAATAGTATACATTTTAACAGTGTGAAGAAAATGTGGTCGGTAAATGCCAAAACCCGTGCTATTTGTACAGTAATAGGATGCAAAACCAACCGTCTACAATACTCAATAAACAGAAAAATGGTGGCGGTTGGGTTGTTTTTTCCGCAAAAAATGTATAGGTTAGGTGAGTTGACCGTTTATTATACGGTTGTGAATGGATTGTAACAAATAAATACGGTAAACAACAGACCATCTGACCGTGTTTGCTCAGGTTTAATAAATTTGAAAGAACTCAACAGTATTGTAGATTGTCAAAATGTGTACAGGGGAAAAGGTTGGTACACACGATTTACAGTCTGGTACGGTTGATATTTCCCTTAACCCTCTCATTTGTACGTGATGAAAACGGTTGTAAGATATACACAGCCGCATTAGTGAAAAGATTGACGGTAATCTATTACTTATACCGAATAGGTTCGGTGAGTTAACCGGTTATTAAACGGTTGTGACTGGATTGTAACAAATAAATACGATTAACACCAGACCAAATGACCGTGTTTGTACACGGTTATCAAATTTGAAAGAACTCAACCGTATTGTAGACTGTCAAAATGTGCACGGGGGAGATGGTTGGCACACTCAATTTACAGTATGGTACAGTTGATATTTCCCTTAACCGTCTGATTTGTACGCAATGAAAACGGTTGCGGCCGCATTAGTAAAAAGATCGACGGTAAACTATTACTTGTAGTTACCATATTGTGACGGTTGAAACAGTAGTCAGTTGTAATGGTTGTATTGCCAGTGTGGACAGTATAGTACGGTAAACAATGTAAAATACGGTTGTATTTTTGAGGTTACCAACTCGATAGACGATAAGGAGTCATGTTGCCCAGCATTATAATAAAAAGGTCGGTGTACATGATTCTGCGCATGTTAGGATGGATGCTGGAACTGGGAATCACTAGATACATTAATGCAACAAAGCGAAAAACTGCGTACTTAGGCGAAAAACTCCGCTTGTCACTTTCAGGTTTCTACTAATCATTAACCTCTGAAACGGAAAAAACAAGTGGAAATTTTGTGATTGAGGACCAAAGTTTTTACGGCTTCTTGCACGAACACAAAGCTTCCCTACATTCAGTAATGAGAAAGCAACATTAATAAATAGCATTCGATGTATCATTAAAACGTATTTTGCACGCCTAATCGAGTGTGACCAACCGCGCGTCGCAAAGTGGTTAATTTTCCTTGCCGCGAAAGAAAAATCACTGGTTCTAGGGGTTTTCAAGGGCGCTGAATTCGAACTTGTTTTCCAGGATCGGCTGTAGTTCCTGAGATATACACGTTTGAATTGTGAAAAAATCGCTCAATTCCCAACTTTTTGATTAAAATAAAAACGCCTTCGGATGTGAGGAAGCAAAACCAAATATACCAACAGGTAGAGTAAGTATAATCCACACCATTACCCGAGATGAGTACAAGAAATCGACAAGCGTGTACCAGTCGCACTGTAATCAGATTCGAACTGCCGGAATGACTCGAACTTTCTGCGAACATGTCTGCTATCATGACGCAGGCGATGTACAAACGTCCTCCCGGAAGATTCTCCCAGCAGGACGGTGCCATGTACAGAGTACACCTAATATATCATTAAGGGGGGTTAAAATACTTCTTCTCCAGGTTGATTACAACGGTTCATTAGTAAAAATAATGGCCCATAATGAAAAACACGCCACCGGTTTGGTTCTTACCCACAACGAACTGTTTAGTAGAGATTTAGGAATGATATCGAACGAGTACGATCTCAGTGTCCTTGGTTTCGAATAGGAAATCCCCAATTCCTCTGCTCCAGAATTTCTCGTAAATTCCCCTTTTGACGAGTGACCTGATTAATTTTGAATTATAGGAGTTGATTAGCCTAATTTGACTCTCCTCTCGAGATCGCGTTGAGAAAGGATTCGACCATTTTCTCAAGGCCGCCCCAACTCTAAGGTTCAAACCTTTCTCACGGATGCACCACCCTCGAGCGGCCGAAGGCTTTTAAACAGTAAAGTGCCCGTCCAACGAGGTGATGCCCCGGTGATGGTTTGATCGGGTAAAGGTGGTCCAAATACCATCAAGTTGCGAAGTTAACGGGATTCGAAAAAAAAGTACTCAGTCACGCAGCATGGCTAATAGAGCGAATTTTCAAAGAAAAGTTGTGGATACAATAAAATTAGACACTTAAATCGTGATCATTAAGGGACAGCCATGTGACGAGATCCCAAAGAAAATCTTAAGACACGCAGCCGAACTCGAAAACTACAAAATTTCAGTCAGTTATGGCCCTTTTCACCTAAACATCGATTTTTCTCACTTAATTTATGAGTCTTAGAGATCTGGGAGTGGACGCAATCTGAAAAATACTTAAACTGTGAAACCCCACATCCCCTAGTGTCAAAAAACTACATTGGACCACTAAATTGTAAATTTGAACTTGAAAATCTGGAACGATCGGGCTGGGAAACACAGTTAACTTCCTATTTGCGAAGACGGGGTTTTCTGCGTTGGAACAAAATTTTTACGCCGAATTTTATGGGAATACACACCCTAACCACAACAACACAACCCTGTAAGTACACCCTATAAATAAAAAATAAAAAAAATATATATATCTATATACTACGTTAAAATCTAGTCTGGGATTGTTTTTTAATGTAGATGAAACGAATTTGTAGCCCCCCCCCCCCCCCCCCTCCTGAAAATTTTGAAGGCGTCTAAATAGCTCATTTTTTCTTTGAAATTCGCTAAAAAACCCTTGTCAAGTAAAACAAATTCATCTTCATCAAAATGGAAACAATGCTTATGATACCTACTCGTTCATATAAGTAGATTCAGAACAACACGAGTTAAATGGACGCCTGGCACGTACAAATACACACTCGCCATTTTTTAAATTTATTTAAACAAAAAACTCTTCACAAAGGTTGAGGGGGCACGGGAAGGACGCCTAGGTTTACCCGACGCGACGCCACACAATGACACAATCTGCATAACGGTTGCATTGATTAGTTTGGTGAAAACTGAAATAAGAGAAAATACAAAAAAAATATCATGATTTCGGAATACTCTTCCACCAGTAGCCCCCTCCACAGACAGTAAATTTCCATCATAAAATTTGAAACTTCCTGCATTAAATTTGAAACTTCGTGATATATTTTCCGAAACTAGACCCGAATTCATAGTTGAACAAAAAAGAATCACGGAAATCAGACGAGATTAGTCAAAACAGTATGACTTATTACTATCACCCCCTCCATTCCTCCCCTTTCATAATGAAATTTGAAACTTCCGATATACGATCCAAAACTAGACCGAACTCATTGTAGGAAAAAAAAGAATCACGAAAATCGGACAAGAATTGTTAAAACATCACGATTCATCAGTATCACTCCCTCCATTCACCCCCTCCGTGATGAAATTTGAAACACCTGACGTACGTTCCAAAACTACATCGAACTTGTAATGGAACAAAATAAGAATCACGAAAATCGGTTTTTATTAGTGGCTTGGACAGCGCTTGAGGAAATCGGTAATTATTCCCTCCATCTCGCCAGCAAATCCGAAATTCCCAAGATTCCTTGCACAACTAAACTACAATTGGAGTCGAACCACATAAGAATCAAGGAAATCAGTTGAGAATCGTAGATGGCGTTGACAAAATTTGTCGACAAAAACACGTTTTTCGTCTTTACCCCCTCCATTCCCTTCTTCCATCACAGAATTCAAAATTTCCGGGGTTTGCTGCACAACTAGACTGAAATTGAGATCGAACAAGGACATAATCTCGAAAATCTGTTGAGAATGTAAGTACACACCCTTAGGTGGCATCGACAAAATTTGTCACACACACACACACAGACTTACACCTATGGCTTTTTCCACCGATTCGGTCTGAGAATGGTCTGAAACGGAATTGTATGCAGTCATTTTTTTTCCGATGCTTGGGTTGTCCCCCACCCCCCTGCATCAATTCCAATCGGCGTTCCTCTTGTTAACGAACCCTTGCCTATAAGACGTACGTCCTAATAAAAAGGAAATATCAAGAACCTGGCCGAGTGATACGATAGAATATACCAATGCTAATATAGGATCGCACTTATAGTAAATCATTAGAACAGGGTATACCCAGCAAAATCATGATCAAATCCAAGAAGTGCGTGCATTACTTAGGTACCAAATTACTTACCGAATTCGGGCTCACTGCTGCATGATTTCTATGTTCGTCGAATGCATTAATGGACTATAGCTATACTTACCCTACATTCTAGATAGGTATATCAAATCTATAAATCAATAAAATATAGCTCAAACATATAAATATATATTCAGTCAGAACTATATTCCCTTCACTTCTAGCATAAGAAGTTGTGGATCTCAGGTAGAGTGAGAAAGACAGCTGACCGGTGCACTGCTTCCAGAAAAATCCGCAGATCACGACCGGACGGGACAGCCGCGTTACACGGTGTTACAGTTAAAGTGGGTAAGATGATGCTTCCACTCGACATCGCATCATCCCGTGGGAGGTTTCCACACCATTAGCCAAATCATCCTCACGGACTTTCACTCTACTTCTTTTGAAACCAGCTCAAGGAGCCCCCTCACCCAACGCTGCCTACCATCAAGTCGAGAGCGTCACTAAACATCGTACCAATATCTACGGTGTGTCCCGTCCATGGAAAATAGATGCATGGACAAACGACCTCCACTGCTGAATGAATTTCTTTGCCAGTGCACCCACAGAGAAGAAATGCAGGGGCTAGGTAGATAAAAACCATAAATGCTGTTGCCAGACTTTTCAGTCGCATATAGGTTCATTTTGTAAAAAATACACGTAATATTCTTTTTGCTAAAATATAATGGTACCTATTCTATGTATGTTGAAACACGATTATGGTTTATTATTTTATTTTATTTTTTCATTTTATTTATTTTGTTTTAGAGAGGTTGGTTTACGTTTAAGATGCATAGAGTCCAAGAGTTTCTGTCATGCAACATGATCGTATGAGCGACTTTTCTTAAATTAGGTACCTATCCTATTATAATGTTGAATTGTATTGAAATTTGAACAATTTTAGTACAAAGGAATTGATAAAAACCAATTCTATGGCAAAAAACTCCTACTAATTAGGTGATTCAAATGGTGATTCAAACTCCTACTAATTAGGTGATTTTGGATTTTTAGATGTTTTTGCAGTTTTCATAGGTTTTTCAGTAAATATAACTGAATGATTTTTTAGCATAATTTTGTGCAAGCATTTCTTAATGTCCTTGTCAATTGGTGGTTTTGTTTTGACAGAATTCTGCTAAAAATTATAAATTTAACGATTTGTGCCCGTTTTTAACCATTTTTAGTGGTTTTCTGAGGAATATTTTTGAAATTTGACCAATTTAATGAGCTCAAAAAGTGCTGGCCAACAAACTCATCCTTTCATTTGGAAAGTTGATTTTAGCGAATTTTTGAAGAAAATTAAGCTATTGCTCTCGCCTAAAAATTTGTGGAATGTGAATTTTTGAAAACATTTTATGCAGGAATCCGTATCAGGCTATTCTGAATCATATTCTGAAGTTTAACGCATTTTTTTATGTATGTATGTATGTATATATGTATGTATGTATGTGTCATTCCAGACGATAACTGTCCGTAGAATTGTGCTAGAAACTTCAAACAAATTTTAAAATTTTAAGGACACAAAACTAAAGTTCACGTTCGTTGGCCAGCATGATCGGATTACATCTTCGGGTTGAAATTTTCAAAAATGTAGTCAAAAATTTCAAAATAGCCTGTTTTTTGCGATTTGTTGTGCGATATAATTTTTTCAGCATACTAAACATGTGGTATATTCGGAATCAGCGTAAAATTTCCTATAAGAATATGTATCAAGTTTTCAAAAATTTCAAAGTTGAAAAATCAGTCAAAAATCGAAATAATGCTGTTAGCTAGTTGTAAAAATCGGTAATATTTGCATGAAACATTGTCCAAATTAAGATTGAACTACTCTTATGGATGTATCCCTGTATAACCAATCCTAGACTGAAATGTCGAAGATTTCTTCAAAAATTCGCTCATGGGGTCATGCTGTATGATTGGACTTTTTCGTGCAAAAACTGGATTTTTATCTCAATCCTAAGAAGAGTTATTGTCTAGAATGACACACAGACACACAAACACGCACAAACACACACACACACACACACACACAGCACGCACGCTCACACTCACTTTTTTTTTAAAATGAAACTCCCCTCAAAGGTTTGAGGCACACCATCAAATTGAAATATTAACAAATTAATAAATAAAAAGTGGGGAGGACGCCCAGGTTTACCCGACTCCACCTCTAGGGATGAGAGAAGTTGCAGAAGGATGAGGAGGAAGAATGAGATGAAAGAAAGTGCCCCAATAAAATGACCACCAGTTCAAATATGAACCCCTCAGGACTCGGGTGGTGATACCACGAAGCACTCCCGCCGAGATGCCCAACATGAGTTTTTTCAAAAACAATTTCAAAAAAACACCAAAATTTGCTAAAAATTGTTAAATTTATATTTTTGGCAAAACTTTTAGTCAACAGAAGCTCATCAACAACAAACTAGAACATTGAACAATTTATTAAAAAACTGTGCTGAAAAATGTATTTATGTCAATGAAATTTGCTGAAAAATCGATAAAAACTGCATAAAAACTAAAAATCCAAAATGTTATTTGACTCACAGAATATTGTTTAGAATGAGTTTTTTCTGCGTTAAAATTGGTAGTTACAAATTTATTTACACTCAAAGTGCTCAAGATTTCAAATAATGTATCGATATAAGATAATTTAAGTAAATTCGCTCATACGGTCATGCTGCATGTCTGGAACTTTTTAAATTTCATTCAGGATGGCATGTATATAATGAGTGTTTCAGTTGGTGACGGTCACAGGCCTAGAACCTATTCTAGAGCTAATTTCTGATCGGACGTTCCTCTTAGATTTTTTTTTTCTTTTTCTAACTCTGTTCTCTAGTTATTTCATTTTTAAAATTTTTTGTGTTCTCTACCCTACGACATTAAAACGGCCCTGACACTTTCAATTTACATGGAAATTCAAATCTGATTGCACCTTTAGAAAGATCGTAAAATTCCCTATCTCCCTAAAGGAAAACCACATTTTTTAGAATAGTCAAAGCGGGTGAAAAATGAACTTGTGTGTTCTAAAAGGGTTTTCTGTAAACGTTTTCTAAAAAAAAAAAAAGAAAAACGTGTGTGCATGTGTTTTGTGTAAGTACAACACTTTCTACCAAAGCTACCTACTTCCAATAGTGGGTTGGGAGTCTTTGCCACAGGGCGCTTATCATAGATACTTATAGATACGCATTCCATCGATTTTAGTGATTCGGACCCACCAAAACCCGCTCAATCGAAACTCTGTGGGACGTTGAGAAAGACTATTTTCTTTCAAATTGGACAGAGTGTGATGACTAATTATTGACCTGTGAGATGCAAGAGTCCTTTGGTGCAGCAGTTGCCGTTTTTCATAACAGGAAGTGGCTGGAACGGCGGGGTGAGGTGGCCAATGCGCATGCGCTTGCTCAAAAACCGGTGATATCTGTCATCTTCTGGGCGTCGGGTTAATGACGAGGGCGGTCGTGAAAGCCGCTCGGGACGTCCTCATCTTCTGGCCCCGGTTACGTGATCTGGAGTCAGATGCAAATTGGTGAACCTGAGTTTATCTCGTCTGCTACTGAATGAATCGGAAGTCAGCTGCCACTTTACTTTGTCTACAAACCAAAGGCTCAAAGGAAAGCTGTTTTATCAACCTGGGAATTCCTTCTAGAACTCCCGAATTCATGGGCTTCAAATGAATAAACAAAATGGTTGAATGCGTTTGTGTACGCCCGTATCTATCTATAGTAGATAGTGTAGAAAGGGAAAGCTAAAAAGCTAATATTATCTACAAGGAGAAGTTCCAAATTCGGGCATTTAGCGGATTTTGGTGGAAAATAAAGCTGTTGCAATGGCTCCAAAAATGTTAAAATAAAATATTTTTGAAATTTTCCTTCATTGAAATAAGTTTTGAGGCATTCTGAAACATTCAATATAATATTATGTATAATTAATACGGAAAAGGAAAATTCTCATTCGATCATGTTGCATGACTGGAATCTACGAGACAAATTACGAGATTTCCTATCCCCTCAGAAATAGACGTATTTCATAACGACTGCGCCTCCGTGTATTGTAGTGCGTAAAGCGGTGAATGGAGTCTGATTTATCTCTCAGTGAGTCACAAGGTCAACCCGGTTGCAAGAAGAATCAAACTAAAGGGAATGTTTGCTTCCCTTTTGGAGGAAGGACGTCAGTCCGTGATGCAACAGACCGGAGATTATCGTGAGGGAGATTCACGGAGAAGTTCGATCAAACCCGAACGCTCTTTTGAAGTCCTCAAAAGAGCCCTAAAAACCGGCAATTTATCGAGTTATACCAACAATAAACCAGTTTACGATTCAATGTGTGTGACATTTTGTTTTTTAATCTCAATCCGCTTTTAAGATATGTTTTTTGAAGTTTTCTGTTTCCCCTTTATTTGCTATTTTTCACAACTTCTGTTGGACCGATTTTGATAGTTTTGCTTCCGAGTACCTAATGGTAGCATTTTACTTTTTAAAACATCCTGATCAACTTTGGTTCCGTGTCTCTCTGTGTGTGTATCTATGTCTGTGTGTGTGTGTGTGTGTGTGGTTTGTCGTGTGTCCGCAAATCCTTATAACAAGCTTCATTTCCACAGTTTTCATCAGATTTTGATCAGGGATCATTTTTCATCAGGGATTGTACGGGCTAGGGTACAAATCAATACTCCGCTCTGCGCATGTGCAAAAGTAAATTCGATCAAGCATTATTTTCTCACGCCCTAGTCGTCCAATCTCGCTCAAATTTGAAGGATAGTTTGGAAAAGAGAATTCGTGCATAACGTATCAATTTCAAGATGATCGCAGCATGAGTAGCTCCTTCGATGCGCGAACGTGAAATTCTTGTAACAAGCGTAATTTTAACAGTTTTTATCCGATTTTGATGAAATTTTCAAGGAATGTGCGGGTTAGGCAGTAGATAGTCCAATTAGATAGTCAATACTCCACTCTGCGCATGCGCAAACGTGAATTCCATTATAGCAAACTAGGAATTCCATTCCAAGTTGTTCCATTTCGCTCAACTTTGGAAGATAGTTGGGGGAAGACAGTTTGATCATCCAAAATCAATTTCAATAGAATTGTATCATTAACAGCTACTGAGCTTGCGCCAATGTGTAATCCTAGTAACGACCCTAATTTTCACAATTTTCATCCAATTTGGATGAAATTTACAGGGAATGTGCGGGTTTGACTATAGATGGTCCCTTACCAATTCCATTTTTCTCAAATCATTACTTAATTCTGCGCATACGCAAACCTAATTTCCTTCAAGCATAATTTTATCGTTTCTTAATTGACCGATTTTGACCTTTCAAGTAACATCTCTTTTTACTACCTACTCTTTTCCCCTTTGGAATTTTTCAAGATCATTTAAAACTTCTCAATGATGAAGGAAGCTATGTGGCTCACCCAACTTGCCAGCCTGTTTTTAAATTTTTGTTTTGTTCGTCCAATTTTCAGTGGACATTTAAAAAACTTAAAACTTCGCGGAAACCTTGAAAACCCCGACTCCCATTTCTTGAAACTTGCGTTTTGAGCTCCCCTGAAGAAATAGATTCATATCTGTGTTCGAGATTCCACTGGACCCTGAGCTCCTTACCCTCCACTTCGAAAGGTGATTGACGCTCTCAGAGGCATTCTTGTAAAGTCGAAAGGCCGGTCGCTAGAGATTGCTCTAACTTGGAGAATTAAAAAAAAAAAAAAATCTGGGAAATCGGTTATTATTTTGAGGATTTATGATGTCAAGAAACTAACATTGATTCCTTATGGGAGCAGAAAACTTGAGCGACCGGGCTGCCCTCTCTTAAGTAGGTAAGAAGGTAATGCGCTTGAGCAAATCGGTAAGGAAACATATTTCGTGCTCCAATGGGCGGTTTCTTTCGCAAAAACCGATTCGGTAGTTTACAGAAGGAAATTCCTCTTGCACCACACAACAATATCCTAAATCAAAGTATTGGTATTTACGAGTAACTGTATAGCTACTCATCTATCCCCAGATGATTTATTGTCGATCTAGCGACATTACAAGACTTGTTTCTGTTTGAACGAGAAAACATCGCTTAACTTTGTGGCCTCTGATCGTACACTTTGTTATTGCAGCGAAATATCTAAAGAAAGAAGAATTTATAACCGATCGGTAAGTAGCTATGAATTTTAAATTGATGGTTAACTTGATTGTAAACTTTGAATAAATTAGACATCTACATTCCATGATAACAGAATGCTGCTTAAAGGTCAGACAACCACTTTGATTTCCAGCTATTCATACCAAGAGCAGCCTTAATTAAAATATTTTATTTTCTTCGTACAACCTAAGGGGAAATTTTCGGTATACCTAGTTAAATGCTCTTAAGAAAAGATGAAACGGCTTCGTTCCCAGTCAAAATCTTTATTCAAGATGGCAATTTTCCCCGATTTCAAACGATTTCGAACAGTTTCGCCGACTTCGCACAAAACAAATCGATTCACGAAGATGTATGGATTCCAAAATTTGAATTTTGCCCTCCGTCTTTTTGGGACTAGGAAGTGTACTAGAGTATCTAGGAACGATACTCTACATAGCTTGAAATATCAAGAGATGTTAAGAGCTTTCAAATGGGAACTGAGGAAGATACATTTTGTAGCAACGAATGTGCATGCCAAAATTACATGTACTTACGTACGTGAAAACATGAAAAAAACCTCCGTTGTTGAAATTTTGTGTCTATCATATTATTGCTTCCGAGGATATTCACTTTCGGAAAATGAAATATTTTGTTGTCTCCAAAATCAAATTTTACAGCCAGTCTCTAAAAGTTTCATGTTTTGGACCATTCTGAACTTTGGTTTTGTGACTGTGAGTGTGTGTCTGTGTGTGCGTATGTTGCGCTGCTAAGCATTAAGACAAAAATTAAAGCTGGAAATTTTCAAATGTAATTTTGAAATGAAATTTGAGAAGATATATTACGTTTAAGCGATATCTTAAGTAGAGAACTTGAGTTGTGCTTATCAGGAAGAATTTGACAGTTAGTTTTTGAAGACTTTCATTGGTGAAACCTATATTTCATTGATCTGGATGGAAGTATTACCTACTCACTTTTCAACACATCTCTGTCATGGGGCAAAGTATATTGTACAAATTTTGTTGAGTAAAGAAATTCGTAATTCGTGTGTGTGTGTGTGTGTGTGTCAGTACGTGTCCGCAAATCCTTGCAACATGCATAACTTCTTCAGTTTTCTCCGAATATGGTGACATTTTAGAGGGTCTGCGGTTAGGCTCTGTAGATGGTCCCCTATCAGTTTCATTACCCACAAACTGATGTTTAAATCTGCGCATGCGCAAACGTATATTCCATCAACCATAATTTTCCCACGTTCTGGTTGCTTGATCATGCCGCTGATGAACCTTCTGGTTGAGGTGCTGGTTAAATCACTAAATAAAATAGTAATAACTTACCTAGTTGTCTGCGGCTCACATTTGGATGGTAGTTAAGATAAGTTTCAATTCGATTCTGATGAAATTTTCTGAGAACGGGTAAGTAGTGAGTGGGGGTTAAAATCACCCGGAAATTGATAGTTTTTCCTGCGCATGCGCAAACTTATAATTCACAAAGCCTCGTTTCTTCAATGCCTATCCGTCCGATCTCGATCAAGTTTGAAGGATAGTTGGGAAATTACGATGCGATTTACCCACCTCCATGCTCTCTCTCTCTCTCTCTCTCTCTCTCTCTCTCTCTCTCTCTCTCTCTCTCTCTCTCTCTCTCTCTCTCTCTCTCTCTCTCTCTCTCTCTCTCTCTCTCTCTCTCTCTCTCTCTCTCTATATATATATATATATATATATATATATATATATATATATATATATATATATATATATATATATATCTACCTCTGTCTCTCTTTTTTTTTTTTTTGTCTAGCAGTTGATGGCTACCTAAACAGAACTGACCCTGCACCTTTCATAATTAATGAATATGAGCTGAACACTCATTTGGCGGCTCGAACAAAGCTATCTACAACCCCAATTGAAGGAGAGATCCCCTGTGAGCATCACCACCACATGCCCTTGCAGAAGGCGCCCAACCTAAATCGGCATCAGGACGGTTCGCGTTCGCCCTTGGAGCGGCGGTGAATTCCCACGGCTCTCCACACTAGTCACGTTTCGTTTAAGGCAATTATTTTTGGTTTATTATTTTCACTGAAGAAACCTAGAAGACTCGTGGCGCGAGGCTTCACACAGTTTTCTGAACCTGTAGTCAAACATCAGAAGTTATGTCGGTGATTTTACTCTTCAAACGTCCAGAAGCCTTTCACGGACTCACCTAAACATTTCATCAATCATTTGATCTAACATTACTCAGACCGTTCTATGTCTTTGCGAGGAGCAAAAATAGTTTATTATAGTATTATTAATAGTTTATTAATATTCATTGCTATGGAATTCGCTACTACCTAATCATCATTGGCATCGATCCTTCATCTCCATCATCAGTCTATTCCATGGAAATACACATTCCGTTTTCTACTTTGGTCTATAAATTTATTCTACTTACTTTATTTATGTATTTTGTTTTGTTTAACAGAGAGTGGGGTCAATGGGGTTTTGCTTGGATGAATGATTCGAAAAAGGCTCAAAATCTCAGTAGCCTCTGTCGACTTGCTCTCGAACTAAAGACCTGAAGTTCCCATTCAGCTACAGGGATTTCAGCAGATCCCCCCCCCCCCCCCCCCCCCCCATAAAAGCAAAAAATAATTATATTAAGAAATGGCTTCTAGAGAAGTAGAATAAATTCAAAGTCTTTCAAGGAGTGCAGTGGGCTAGTCATTTCACACCATCCCTGCTGAACACGGGAACTGATCGACGCACTGTGCTGTGGACATGTGTAATAAGTCGAAAAATCAAAAATTCAATTTTCTTGAAATGAGGGCACCAATATATCACCTGACAGTCCTTGAGTACAATTCAATAGGTTTCTTGTCCCAACAAGTTGCTTTTGGACGCCGAGGGGCAAATTTCAAGGTCTGTCTACAGATATTTTGGCCAAAAATATTATAAACATCGTGCCGACTACCGTTTCAGTTCAAGTGCATCCATCGGCTAAGATACATGATCGGGGTGAACCTTCATTTTCTACGAATATGAACAAGGGTATATAACTCAATCAAGATTATATAATATTTTTAATCCCGAATGAGGACTAGTATAGAGACCAATGATATTTCCGAAGTTTTGACTCTTTTTCCTCACTTCAAAAGTAAACTTCTCAAAAAGACCGAAAAATACTAAGTAGCATGAAATTTTATTCCTACTTTCCTATTTCTTGCGACTAGCAGTGACTATTTTTTCTAACGATTTAAAAAAAAAGTGTTCCAGCCCGAGTTTCCTCCAACAAGGAACTCTATGAGGGGTGAGACTGAGTTGTGAGACCATGTAACCGGAATAGCTGCAAATATTTTTTCTTTCTCAAAAAAATGGATATCAGTTCTGATGTTCTCTGATAAAATAGTAATTTCATTGAAACCACCAGAAAAACTAATCAACAAATGAATTATGTGCGTCTTGTTTCGGAATAACGAAAAGCATGCTAATTTTAAGATAAACTCTTTATATTTCGCCCTAAAATAATTCTAGGAAGATCATTTTGTATGCCAACAGAAATAATATTATTTTTTTCCAAATTTAGACCCAAATAAAAGTTCATGATCGTATGAGCGACTTTTGTAAATTATCGTATTGTACAATGTTAAAGTGTTTGAAGTTTGAGATTTTTGAGTGCAAAAAAATTGTCAACTATTAACTTTACGGCAAAAAACGCATACTAGATAACGATCTGCCATTCAAAGAGAGATTTTAGATTTTTATATGTTTTTTTAAAGCAATTTTCATCGATTTTTTAGCAAATTTTAATGAAATTTAAGTAAATTTTTTAGCATAATTTTGTACATAAATTTTTGAATGTTCTATTTTATAGTTAATAAACTCTGCTTGAGCAATACTCAGCAAAAATATAAATTTAACGATTTTTAGAGGTTTTTGGCCAATTTTAGTGATTTTTTAGCACATTTTTTGAAATTTTACCAATTCATTGTGCTGTGAGAACTATTCCATCCCTGACAATGTCATCGAAATCGGACGAAAACTGTAAAAGCATTCTTATTACAAGGATGTGACATTTGCGCACGCGCAGCAGCTACAAGTGTTACTTTTATGATGAAACTCATATGGGGTAATCAAATCGTTATTCCCCATTCACCCTTTTGAAGTTTAAAAAGATGGGACTATTAGACCACACGCTTAATCATACGCTTGATCGCTTCCAAGTTTGCAGGAGTATAAGAAGAACTATTTATTGTTTAGTGATGGAATTTATATGGTTCCACCCACAGAGTATCCCGCATACTTCCAGAAAATTTCATCAAAATTGAATGATAACAGTAGAAGTAAACCTTGTTGTAAGGATTTGAGGGTTGCGCCAGCGCCAGCGCAACAGTTACAAAGTGCTGGCCAACAAACTCATCTTTTCATTTGGAAAGCTTGACTTTTTGGCACAAGAATGGAATTTTTATCTCAATCCGATCGCAATATCGAGCACTGTGCAACGTAAGATGGAGGCCCAATACCGGTATACCATTAGTTCACTCGTGCTCAGAGCTTTCGCCAGGAATCAGTGGTGGCCCCAGGGTTGCCAGGTGTCCGGTTTTGGCCCGGACATTCCGGCTTTTCACCAAGCTGTCCGGACGAAAATTTAAAGTCGCTCTGAACGGCGAATGTCCGGTTTTCTCGGAAAGGATGGCCAATGTCCTGTTTTCATAGGTCCTATCGTAGGGTCCTATCCTACGAAAACAGCCTAGACGTCTGGAGGACCTACCCACATCGTTTATTAGGCAATCGACTCTGGAAATCTATCCAACAGTCCAAAATTATTTGTAATCTTGTCCTTTTTTTCGTAAGAAGGAACTCTTTATCTCTTCTATTAGCTATTACTTGTGTATTCTGTCTTTGAGTTTTAGTCTGAGGTTAATAGTCTTGAAATAATGGGGATACTCCCAGGTTAGTAGTTCACATCTTAGGTAATTAAAGGAAGATTTTAGTTGGAAATTCCCTGTTACCAGATATTTACTGATTCGAACGTTGCCTACGTACCTATGGTATGTTAATTATATATTATGGTACTTTAATATATTTTCCCCAGCAACAAGACACACACTCTTTCTTTCAATTGCTTTTCTTTCCACCACAGCTACTGTTGCATGATCCTTCTGCATCCTTCGAAGAGTAAAAGACCTGTCTCAGAAGTACAATGGGAAAGGGAAAACTTACTGGGTTGTATTTGATGGGCGTCCATCGAAAATTGTTCAAAGGCGAAAGCCCTTGCTTTTGCATGCCTCACCCCAAAAAGACTTTTATATATAAGACATGGGTTAATGTTGAAATAGCATTTACTTGTACTCACAATAAGATGAGAAAGAACCCTTCGGAAGAGAAGCAAAGACTCACCTGAAACATAGAAACATACATAATATATTGTTAATACCTCGTTCAATTATCATTTGAATTACTCTACGTGTGAATGGGTATATGAAGAGGAATATCAACTCAATAGAATAACTATTTTTGACCTATTAACTGATATGGATATTTACGTATTTGTTTTTTTTTTTTTTTTTTTTTTTTTTTTTTTTTTTTTTTTTAATGAGAAGTACCCAAATTAAAAAAAAAACATTTCTAAGCAAGTGAAATTCTGAGAATATAGACACCGACCAAACTATTGTTCAAGTAGTTTTCCGTCTATGGTTTTTCCAATTTTTGGCATAAAGCTTCCCCCCCCCCCCTTACCTGGGTGGGATCCTCTACCCAATGAGAAAAAACCATAACTAAGATACTGGTCATACTGAACGGATAAGAGATACCTTAGCAACTTAGCAAAGTATCTTGGAATGACTTTTGATGCAATTAAATCAATTAAACGTCAAGTTCAAAAAAATTTCATTCAAAATAATTACTCGCATACAAACAAATTTCGAGGCCTGTTGGGACTTATGGGATCCAGTAGGTTCGAAAAATACCAACAACAAGATCATACAAACATTTCAGAACAAGGTGCTAAGGAGTATCGTCAACGCTCCTTGGCAGGTACATACGAAATGACGATCTTCATCCGGATCTCAAGATAGGAATGGGATATCGGAAGAGAAAAATCGATATCAGTATCAATGTTGTATCTTTGAAAGATATCGATAACAGTAACGTATCGACAGAACATCGATAGTATTTGCAGCTTTTTTTCTCCAACCAATACGATATTCCTTTGTTTGTTTCTGTGTTATTTATCATTCATCTAATTTTCTCTGAAAATTAAAAATAAACAAATAAAATAACAGTTGAGTGGACTAAAAAAAAGTTTATTTGGTTTTGGGAAACGATATATTCAATGGTTTGGAAAAGGTTTCATTCAACATATTTAATCTTTTTGCCAATAAATATAATATCTAGTGCTTCCTCACTCCCTAAAACAGCCTGCAATTAAGTATCGTTAAAAATACGAAAATTACGATTAAAATGGTTAAAATCAAGTAGGTAAATAGAATGAATAGCTGTGATGTAAACATTGAGAAAGTAGTGTGAAGTCTCGTACCAGACATAGATTCACTCGCATACAGATAGATTTATTAAAAAATCAATGCAATAGGTTTAGAAGGGGTTAATTTTTGTGTGAAAGTTCCATTTTTCAACACCATTTTCCATCCACTAGTCTAAATGGTTGAAAATTATTGAAACTGTTGAAAATCTTGGTTACAGTCCAAATATCGATATTGGGGGGAACATATCGATATTCATATATTATCGTAAGTCCGATATCGATAATAAAATATCGAAGGTCGGTAGTAAATCATCGATATTGAAGTCCCAACTCTATCTCTAGATGGAAACAGTCGGTGAAACTTCGCGACTAAACACGAACAGCGGCTGGATGAACGCAAGAACTCAGTAGCTTCACGTCTACTAGATACGAGAAACATCATCCGACAGAGCAAATACTATCGGACTTGTGACGCGTTAATGTGACAAGTGTTGTGTGAATGTGATTTTTCAGAGTAGTTAGTAGGGCTATGAACTCTAACAATGTTTAGTAATACTAGTGGACCCGTGCTGCTCCGCAGCGTTACATGCCAAATTACCGCATTTAAAAGTAGCAAAATCAAGCCCCGACTGATCAGGACAGAACCCATAAGTTCAATCTTCTCTTATTGTCCCAAACCAAATTTCAACTTGGTAGGGTGAACAAGAGATAATTTAGCTCACTCAGCTGATCAGAAAAGATTGTCTCACTCAGTTGACCTTTTCAATCGTCTTTTAATGACCCAAAGAGTCTCCCTATCGAATTTCAACTTTCAGAGTGTACAGGATAGAATTTATTGGACTCAGCTGATCACGAAAAGCCCATCATTTCAATCGTCTGTTAATGACCCAGAGACTCCCGCTATAAAATGTCAACTTCCTAGAGTGAACAGGAGAGATTTTAGCGGACTCACCTGATCATGAGAGAGCCCATCATTTCAATCGTCTTTTAATGACCCAGAGAGTCTCCCTATCAAATTTCAACTTCCTAGGGTGAAGAGGAGACAATTTAGCTCACTCAGCTGATCGAAATCGCCAAAACCAAAGACGAAAGAAGAAAGGCATCAAACTGCGTGTTGGCAACGATAATAACATTTCTAATTCAACCAATTAAGTCATATGATATCTCAAATGAAAGGACATGATTCATTGAATGTTCTTTGACCAAAACGAACAATGTACTTATCTCAATTAAAACTTGAGATATCCAAAGACAAAGCTATAAAAGATGGACAAAGCTGATTTTCAATGCTTGATGACAAATCTATGCATAAATACCTTTCATAAAAATAAAAACAGTTTGAAAGAAGATAAACCGATGTTGATACACATGCAGATACATCGGTACATGGATATGTCTTATTTTTCCCATAGTGAAATATGTGTTTTGTGTCTCAAGTTAAAAATGTCTCAATTAAATTAGCTGAGTCAGCTGATCAGAAAAGACCCACTCAATTCAGTCGTCTCTTAGTGTCCCAGAGAGTCTCCATATCTAATTTCAGCTTCCTAGGAGGAACAGGAGAGAATTAAGCTTGTTCAGCTGATTAGGAATTAGCTAATCATTTCAATCGTCTCCTAATGTCCCAGGGAGTCACCCTGCCTATCAAATCTCAACTTCCTAGGATGAACAGGAAAGATGTTAGGTCACTCAGCTGATTTGGAAAGAACCACTTATTACAGTCGTCTCTTAGTGTCCCAGGGGGTCTCCCTATCAAATCTCAACTTCCTAGGATGAACAGGAAAGATGTTAGGTCACTCAGCTGATTTGGAAAGAACCACTTATTACAGTCGTCTCTTAGTGTCCCAGAGAGTATCCCTATCAAATTTAAACTTCCTTGGGGTAACAGAAGAGAATTTAGCTCACTCAGCTGAGTAGGAATGAGCCAATCATTTCAATCGTCTCTTAATTTTAGCTGAATCTCTGAATTAAACACGATAGAAATCATCAGTTAGGAAGCCATAAGCTGGTCAGAGGTCTATGCATCGTCTAGTCCTTACTGCTTAGAAGTACCTACTACTCAATTGTATACCCACCATGTACCTAGTACCTTCTTTTCACATTATTACTTAATTGCGGTTACTTAGCAATATCAGTTTATAACTAAGCGTATTGACACTACAATGGCCAAGGGATCATGAGATGTTGTGATAAAATGAGAGCATTCCAAAGTCCCAGTCATGCAGCATGATTGCATGAGTGAATTTTTGTAAATTATCGTATTGTATAATGTTAAATTGTTTTGAAATTTGAGCTTTTTGAGTGCAAGGAAATTGTTAACTATTAATTTTATGGCAAAAAAAGTATTCTAAATAATAATTTCCTATTCAAATAGAGGTTTTGAATTTTTAGCTTTTTTTGCAGTTTTTATCAATTTTTTAGCAAATGTTAATGAATTTCAAGTACATTTTTCAGCATAAATTTTTTAATGTTCTATTTTATAGTTAATAAACTTAATTTGAGCAATATTCTGCCAAAAAATATAAATGTAACGGTTTTTAGCCATTTTTAGTGATTTTTTAAGTAAATTTTCTGAAACTTGACCAATTTAATGTGCTCAAAAGTGCTGGCCAACAAACTCATCCTTTCTTTTGAAATGCTTGATTTTTTGGCGCAAGAACGGAATTTTTATCTCAATCCTAAGGAGAGTTATCGTCTGGAATAACACACACACACACACACACACACACATACATATATATTTATATATTTTAAAAACTTATATATTATGCATTATATATATATATATATATATATATATATATATATATATATATATAACATTTTTATTTTAAAATATCCCGAGCCATTGCAATAGTTCATTTTCTACGAAAATTCGCTAAAAGTGGCGATCGATTTTCCTGCTATGAAAACTAAGAGAGTTACACTTCGCTAGTAACGCATTAGTTGTACGAGAAAATAAATCGAAATAGAAAAAACCGTTGCATTTTATAGTACACATTTTCGTACTCACGTTGGCCAGCCAATAGACATATTCATGTCAAAAAATGAAGGAAATCGGCCGGATAGAACGGCCTTACTCTGCCATTAGATTTGGTAAATTTTTTTAATGTATAAGATTTTACTGAAGTAAATTAACATGATGGGCTAAGCTCAGTTGTTATATATTATTATTCTAATAGACCTAACTAAACTAGATCGTCCATCAGTACATCCATTTTCTACAGTTGTATAGTGGTTCTAGGAGACTTGAAGCAATTAGGTTATCAGTTATCTACTCGGAAGTAATTATTCATCTGCCCCTGACATTTTCTCACAGAAGATATATTAAGTTGTTATGGAAGATCGTGGTAGAGCTCTTAAACACAAGCTAGGAGATGCACAAATTCACATCTTCATGCGCTAAGACCTAGGTACCTACCTTGTAATTATAAATGACCTATTCCGCGACCGGCTTTTCCCACTTCGCACCCCATGATCAGTCGGCCAATCACGGTAGCCACATCGGGTAGTGATACTGATCTATTCGAGAATGTCTTCCTGATGATTCTGACAGTATTTTCTCTTTTCCGAATATTGCCGTTGCATTACACAGTCTATCACCGCGTTCGGAAATACAGATGAATGTCTGCCCATGACATTTCACTCGGGTCGGCTGAAAAGTAATACCTAGAGAGGATATTTAACCGCGTCGAGAAGTGATGCGTCGTCCTGTTGATTTACCGAAAATAATTACTTGTTTAGTGGCTGTAAACTTGCAAGATCTTCAAGAAGTAATGCATTTTAACAACTTGAGAAACCTCAAGGCCACGAGTGCTCCAGAGGGACATCCGACGTCTTTTACGTATTTATACTTACAAAGTACTAGGCATAAGTCACGCCTCCTTGACTTTTACGCACCATAGACTTAAGTGTAATAGTGGCATTAAGATGGAAATAAAATGTATAGGAAGGTACTTAGATACTGTCAGAATGTGAACGAATTTAAAAAACACGAACAACACAATTTATTTTGAAACGACCAATTCACTTTTCTAGCGAAAAGTGAAAAATTAGTTTCTAACTAATTTTTATTGTCAAAACAGTATTTGTTGGCAAGGACAGCGACTCCCTAACACTATCTTTTTATGTTGTGGGCCACTATAATAATTGCCACTATAATGTTGCTCGATAATTTGGAAAATGAAGATCATAAAATTATAATGTACGATAATTTTAATTGAATAAGTAATTGAAAGTTATGAGTACCTATAAGTACATAAATGTTATGAGTACCTAATGGAATTTCCATTTATTTATTTCATTCTTTCGCCGATCGGTTCTCTGGTCTATTATTAGAAATTAGTGAAGAAGAAAACATGAAGAAACTTGAAAAGAATATCATCGGAACGAAAAAATATGATAGTGTCAATGGACCTGATGTCCGTCTGCCAGGATGACTCATGCGACCACAATATCTACAAAAAATAACAAGTTGCTACTTACTTTAGATATCTGAATTCTCATTATTAACTCCTACACAAGACAACACCTTACCAAACCACCTTGTCCCAACCTACGATACAACTTACGCTTGGTACTTTCAGATATGAAAAGCAAGCTGTGCTACTGCCAACCAATGCCCAGAGCACCCAGTTGTGCACCTTCCAGTCAAGGGGGTATCGCCTCCTGCCGGATACCACGATCTGAATTCCATCAATACCAAACAAGCACTGAAGAAGTGGAGAATGTCATCGTCTGCACTCTGCTACACATTGAACATATCCTGCTTGGCTGATCGACCTCTGCATCCAACGACGGCGCTTCCATAATTTATGGTGGCCGTCCACCAGAAAATCAGCAGGCATCCTGGCTCAGCAGTAGATTCAAGCGGTTCATTGATTTGAGTCCAGGCAAACTGCTACCATCAATGTCCTCAGCTAACCTGCACATTCATCCACTAACCCCATGACATCCAAGCCGCTACTGGAAATGAGCGTTTTTCAAATGGCATTCCGCTTCTCAGAAAAAATGTTGATTTCAACAATGCTCCAAGGATCCTTCTCGTAATCTCAGTTTTCCAAAAATGTGGGCGAAGTGAATTTTTACCTCTATGATTTTCAGCAAAAATGGAGTGTAGAGATTAAAAAATATGCATTTTCTAAAGGAAATTGAGGTTTTTTATGCAATTTTTAAGATTAAAACCATATATATACATACATACCTACATATACATATACATATATATATATATATATATATATATTACATAATACTTACGATATGTATGAACTGGGGTTCATTCTGACAATTTATAACCAAAACTGGTGCCCAACGACTCATAAACAAATGTTTAATCAGGCTGTGAAGTAGATTTGGTTGATAAGTGATGATATTGTTCATGAAATGTTGAAATTGCTGTTTTGGTTGGTTGTGTTTGGTTGCTCCGCTCCTGAGTACACTCTAATTCTTTCTTCACCTCTCACAGACTGAGATAAATTCGTTTCATACATTTCTGTATAGAATATGAATACATGATCAGGTTTTGTGAAAAACCGTCTGCATGTTGGGAAGGTTCTAGAAAAGTTTTTCTAGCAGGTTTCATAACTTTTTCATCGCGTCCGTCCTCCGTCTTCGGTTGGTTGGGAAAAGTTCCTAAAGGAGCGTGGGAGGACCATCATTGTTTTAAATCTCAGTGTTTCCAACGATATTTAAGGTCGATAAGCCGTCAATACAAATAATTTCTTCATCGATACTGGCGCAAGAGGTGTCAGGGTTACGTTTGATGCGCTCCCATCGCTCACACCGCCTCTCTGTTGCAACTCACATTTACGAGCTTAATGAACGATATTGACATAATCCACGTGAGAATAAATCGACATTTCGGAGGTAAACTAAGGTTTATGGCAACCGAAACTGTTTACCTTTTGGGATTCGTGACGGAAGATTCATGCGATGCAAGGCAGGGGTCCACGACCAGCCACCTTTTAACCACCAATAATGGACGCCTAATCTTAACATGATTGACGAACAAGTCGTTCTCTTGTGTCACGTTTTCAACTAAGGCAACAAAAGATCGAAAGCAAACAGAGATGGCGTGGATTATATTCGAGTCGACAAGTACTTATATCTTCCAAACGAAAATAAACATTTTCCAAAATGAAGTTTTCCAACATTTTCCAAATATATTAAAACATTATCCGAATGGAGACAAACACTCTCAAGTAGAGATAAACATTTCCCAAAAATGAGCAAATTTTACAAATAGAAATAAACATTAACTATTGTATACGTGGGAACATTTAAAAAATTGCCAAAAATAAAAAAAAATTAACGAACAATCGATTACAAAACTAGGTACAAAGTTATTGAAATCAAGCTGGTTCACCCGTGCGTTGCACAGGTTGACTTGAATGTACGCAAGCCCCCCCCCCCCCCTCACCCATAACATTTTGTGACACCTTACGGATCTGATTAAAAAAAGTCCTTACTTAAAGTAATTTCTTATAAATTACCTATAAGGACCAAACTACTGAGATCAACCTCCACTCTCTCTCCACAAATACCTCCTATATTTCAGATTAAAAATATTTTTGACAGGTAACCCAAAAGAA
Source organism: Adelphocoris suturalis (assembly GCA_030762985.1). Lineage (NCBI taxonomy): Eukaryota > Metazoa > Arthropoda > Insecta > Hemiptera > Miridae > Adelphocoris > Adelphocoris suturalis. Next base: position 99,857,325 of record CM061041.1, on the reverse strand, counting down.
CGTTCAGACTAATCCAATTTCATTCGTCTAAACATCAGATCACCAGTTCGTTCGGCGATGACCTAATTATTCCATTTAACCACCCCCTCCCCCCTCCTTTTTTTCCTCACCACAAACACCTTCCTATAGTTGAGGCTAGATTGTTCTGTGATGTCAAAGATACCACTTTCCAAACCCCCTCCCCCGAAAACACCCCTATGGGTCGGAATTGAAAATGTCTAAGTAAGCTTTGTTTTTTTAGTGCTAGCTGAACATATTATATCAATCAGGTCCTCAGTTTATTCAGTGATGTTCAAGATAACTGCATTCCACCCCCACCCCTCCCTCAAAATACCCGTTATGGTTCAGATTTAAAAATTCCAAGTAGTTAGTGATTCAAGTTAGAGTATTTCAAAGATATTCAATCACTCAGATCCTTAGTTTATTCAGTGATGTCCAAGATACCTCTTTTCACCCCTCACCACCCTCCACTAAGAAAACACCCCCTTTGGGTCAGATTTGAAAATTTCCAAGTAGCCTGTGATTTGAGTTAGTATAATTCAAACATATTGTAGCAATCAGGTTTATTCAGTTTCATTTTACCCCAGTTTATTCAGTGATGTCCATTGAAGAATTATTATCGTAAACCTACAATAATGATTATCACCGAAATGCCTAACAACCGCTTGATGTGTTTGAGTATCTATGACCTCAGAATAAATATTCACTTTTAGTTTGGACTTGCTTGTGTCTCTCTTAAATGCTGTAGTGGCGACGGAAAATGGTTAAAAAGAACAGGAAATCTAAACGTGATTCATCAATTCATGTTTGCTAGTGGAAAAATTGTCTAAAGGTTAACCCACACAATAATTGAAAATTCATCGAAATCGATTCATTATTCTCGGAGTGTCATCCAATATTGGTTTTGCGTATGCGTAATAGTTACCTACCTACTATTCAAGCAAATGCGATCATCCTGGAACCAACAATCTTTCAAGTTTGAACAAAATCGGACCAACAGATTATAAGAAATTAAAGTTATGAGGACTCAATATTTGCGCTTGCGCACAGACTACTGTTCATCCAACTGCGATGGGCCGTGAGCACAATCCTTGAAAATTTCATCAAAATCGTTCCATAAGATTCGGAATTTTGCCTGCTTATAGGGCTTATAGGGCACATATCAGTTATGCCTGCTTTATAGGGCATTTTTCTAGAGCATTTACCCAACTTGCTACCAAATTCTCACGAAATCGGACCAACAGATGATGAGAAATTGACGTTATGAGAAATTCACGTTTGCGCATGCGTACTTGCTACTGTCAATTCGATGGCATTGAAAATTATAGAGGAACGTCTAGGGCCTAACCTGCACAAACCCTGAAAATTTCATCGAAATCGGACTGAAATTTCGAATAGTTTGGGCGTGACAAGTATTTACTAAAGACAAACAGACGTCAGACAGACACGGAACCAAAATTGATCAGCAAGCTTTGAAACTCAAAAAGGAAGTGGAAATTTTGATTTTGGAGGGAAAAACTTTTTTCGACTTCTATCACGAACAAAAAGCTTCCCTACTTTCGGTAGTGAGGAAGCAAAAAGTACCTACGGAGCCAGAAAATTTACGAAAGACATTTTGCTCGGTGAGACAGACCACAGTTTAACATGAACAACAGAAATGATGTGGGGTTCCAAAACTTTTTTCGAATGAAATGCTCTAAATTCAAAATTGTATTGAATAGGTCCTCATGGTTAAATTTCAAAAAAAGTACTTAAAAAAAAAAAAAAAAAAAAAAAAAAAAAAACCTAATTCTAATTTCAGCTTCATAGGTAGGCAAAGAAATTAGATCCGCTGTTACATTAGTCTAATTTTTTTCGTGACTTTTTTATGACATTTTTCACATGTTAGATCCCAGTAAAAACGCTAAGGCAATCACAAAACTAATCATTTTCACCCTTGTGATGCAAAAAGTCTACTGAGGAAACCGATTCGTCGAATCGATTTGTCCACACCATGCAATCCGGTTGGGATTTCGTCTTTCGCTGTCGAATGCACTTCATTTACGTTCGACACCATTCTTTAGACCGACTTTTGATTCAATTTTTGTCACGTTAATTTTTGACATGATTCGCTTTCGATACACCATAGTGTGGACGCACCTTTAGGTTTCACGATCAGGATAACCAGTGAAAATAAATTAGTGTGAGGTATTTGACTGTTCAACAGAATACAATAAGCTATTCATTGGAGCAGGAGCAGAATTCAATTCTCCTAGGTGACATAGAATACATTTTTTTTTTTTTTTTTATTCTTCTTCTGCTACAAATTTCACCCTTACAATATGTCCATTCGATTAAAATTATACACGTGATTATAAAAGAATGTAAAAAGTATAAGTCTAATAAAAGTCTAAGTATATTCCATAAAATTGGTATAATAATCAAATAGCATCCACTTTCGTCTTGCGATACAGGAATCTTCAATATCCTTATCTTTCAGTAACTATTTATTATCCATTCGCTAAAGTCGATTTGGAGCCGACACCAATCGTTTTAGGTCTGTTCAACCGAATGAAAAGTTGATATGAAGCAGATAGTTATTCAGCTTGTTCAATTGTTTCATGTTCGAACGATGACTGAAAATTGATTGAGACACACAATCATGTCACTCCTGCGGGCTAAAATTCGATGAGATCTCGTCATCCAACTGCTCAAGTCTTCAGGAAGCTATTACCGCAATCCAAAGCATTAGGACAATGGCGGGCATTTCCTGCTCAATCATTTATCCTGTCAGATACCTAACTGCATCCAAGGCTCAGTAATAATTCAGAAGACTCAGTTTTGAACGGATGATCTCGTCAACGTCTTGCGACATACTTCGGAGAAGAAAAAAACAAATTGCGGATAAATGCCGGCATTATATGTCTTCTTAGATTTCCATCCAAGGATGGCTGAATGAGATTCGTCTCGTTGGTTGAAATTTGAATATTCACTTTGCATCACATCAACGGTTTGAATCAGAGGAAGGCTGCGGCCATTCATACAATGCACTTTATTTACCTACCAACGCTTCATACTCGTATTATGACACAATAGTCAATCATTCCTTTTTATCTAACCCCACCGCTGGTTAATTCATCACTTTTTTCCTGCCAACGAATCCATATTATCGCTTGCTTCATTTACAAACTGGAGCCCTCTTCTGCGCTGGTGAATCACTTAAGGCCTCATCCGTAGGTAGGAAACGAGAGCGCTCTATCGGCGAAACGCAGCGTAAATGGTACCGCCCTTACATACAGTCCTTTTGGTTTATTATTTCCAATAATAAGCCTATGTGATCGTGTAGGAAAATTTTTTTATAACCCCCCCTCAAACTTTGTCACTTTACGTTTCAAGGTGCGTAGAATCCAAATTTGATATGTCCGTCCACCGTTCGCCGTCCGCCGTCCGGGCCATAAAAGGCCTAAGAATTTACTTTAAAAACCCGTTCTTTCGCACATAGAGTCTAGTTGGTCCTAACGTTTAACCATCCCGATCGCTTTACTCGCATAGATACTATGGCCAAAAACGGGCGAAAAAGTGTCTTTTTCGAGGTTTGAGTGTTAGACTTAGCACGCACGCACGCCTGGCACGCTTGGCAGGGGGTCACGGGGGGTGGTGAGGGTGGTGAGCGGGGGGTGGAGTGAGAGGAGTCGCCGCGGCACCTTGTGGTGGCTGGAGTGACCAGGGGCGTAGCTTTAACGTGTTATACCCATATAATACACCGCGGCACCATGAGGTGGGTACAGCGTTTCTTCGAGGCATGAATATATGTTTTTTTCTAGGTCATATTTGTGTGTTAATACCAATGCTTTTCCTACGCATATTTAATAACATATCCTCTCGACTTTTCGTACGTACTTAGATAATGATATTAAGGCAATAACTATTTGAATAGATAAGAGCTCAAAATATAAACATGCGTATATAATTATAGAAGTATAGGTTGTGGCAACTCGAAATAGGACACGCCGAGGAGTCTGGACGGGCCTTATGACGTACGCAAGCCAACTAAAACTACGATCAAACTCAATTGAAAAAATAATAAACCTTTGTGAAATAATTTGCAGCGTTTTTTCTTCTAAGAAAATCACACTGCGTTCAATCTTCCTCTGTACTTTACGGAAAGTTTTTTTCCAGTTTTTCAGACACAAGGATTGTGACTGATGTCACCCCAGCCATCTCTCGCACATGAAAGTAGCAAAAAAAGAGAGAAAAGACAAATATTAAAACTCGGCGCTCCGAGCCTCGCCAGGGGCAAGCCCCCTGGATCCCCGGATACCTCTGTTTACATACTTCGGACGAAATTATTGAAACACAGAAAGTGTTTGCGTTGTCGCGCAACCAAGTGACAACCAAACAAGCGTCATTGTTTACTATTCATTTATAACATCAATTTATATAGTTATAGTATGAAACTACGAAAATTGCGTTGTCGCGCAACCAAGTGACAACCAAACAAGCATCATTGTTTACTATTCATTTATAACATCAATTTATATAGTTATAGTATGAAACTACGAAAAAAAAATACGAAATAAATTCGTGATAAATCAAGAGCTTTCCAACGAATGGTGAACGATTTCTGTGCGATTAAAATGGCGGAAATTCCATTTCCCTACCAACGGCTCGGTTGTACGTGAAATCATCCGTCACACATTTCGTTCCCATCCTGCGTTCCATTTTCGGCTAGTTAGTCCATGGCTAAAACACATTCTGTGTTAAAACTGTTTATGTGAGTTGTGATTAAACTATGACAGTGGACAGTGCTGTGTTTTTCAGTGAATTATTAATTATATCACCGTTATAATTGAAAAAAATAGTTTTTTTTAAATCAGGTTGCCTGTTATTATGATTATTAATTTTTTGAAGTTATACTTCTTTGCGCCCGTTAGACACTTTGGGATGGGATGTTGGTCGAGAAACCGCGTCACGCTGAATTTTAAGAACTATCGGATGGGATGTCACGCTGAAAAGTAAGAACAAATTTTTAAGAACTATCGATTAATCGAGGAGGAGGAGGAGGAGGAGGGAGGAGGAGGAGGGAGGAGGAGGAGGAGGGAGGAGGAGGAGGAGGGAGGCGGAGGAGGAGGAGTGAGGGAGGAGGAGGAGGAGGAGGAGGAGGAGTTAGACCCTTTGGGATGGGATGTTGGTCGAGAAACCGCGTCACGCTGAAAAGTAAGAAAAGTAAGAACAAATTTTTAAGAACTATCGATTCATAATATATAAATTATAATTAATAAATTATAATAAATTTATAGATTATTATTATAAATTTATAAATATTATAATTATAAATTTATTATAAATTATTATAAATTTATAAATTTATAATTATTATAAATTATAAATTTATAATTTTTAAGAACAAATTTTTAAGAACAAATTTTTAAGAACAAATTTTTAAGAACTATCGATTCATAATATATAAATTATAATTAATAAATTATAATAAATTTATAGATTATTATTATAAATTTATAAATATTATAATTATAAATTTATTATAAATTATTATAAATTTATAAATTTATAATTATTATAAATTATAAATTTATAATTTATAAATTATTATTCATAATTTATTTATTAATTATAAATTATGGCCACAGAAGTATAACTTCCACCGTGTGGTCCGACGCACACCGATTTTTTTTTTTTTTTTTAATTGGATGCAGGTTGTATAGAATGTTGCGAAGAAAGGGGTTGGTATGGTTGACGGAAACAAGGCACATGTTGCAGTGTCATCTTTTCTAACGAGTGATCAAGAGTACTGAATAAAAATACGGAAATTCGCTAATAATGACACTTCACCGATGTCTTAACTACTCCTACAAAACGGATCGAAGAGCAGCCTTGGGTTGTCACAGTTAATGGAAAAAGGTAAGTTGGAAATTTTTACATTTTTACGTAAGTAATGGGAAAAACAATTGGGAATTCTACAAATTTACGCAACTTATAACCAGCAACAAAAATATTTTGTAGGTAATCGTGCAGTAAGTACAAGGATTTTTCGAAAGAAACGTAATAGCTACCACCAAAAATTCGTATTCTTGGTTTCCAAATTCAAGTTTCAAGCATTTTGTCGGGAATTTCTTCCTAGATTTTAAACTTACGACCGTATTCTTCTTATTAGATAAAATCCCGTGATTTTTGTTATGGTTGTAGGTACCTACCGAAATTCCCTGACATTTTCAGATTAGCATGATCCAAGATTCCACGACTTTTCCAGTTGCATGTACATCAGGGCAGACCTAACCATTAGTGGTGAGAAAACATTGAGAACACTTTTCGTTTGGAAATGACATAATTCTTCTTCACTTTGGTATCCCAACAGTGATTGAATTGGTATGTAGATGCATGTCCTACCTACATGTCTGTTGTGGTTGCATGCAATACCAAATGAAACTGGCTCTAAATAGCGACGTTTGATTGAATCTGGAACATCTGGACTAATTATGCCCTGACTGGACAAGAACCCTAATTGGCTGACTCTATATTATCTACCGTAACCTCTTACTCTAATAGCCGGTCATCAAACCGTAGTTTACCTAATCTAGTTGGCCACTACTCTGTAGAAAATTTTAATAAAAAGGCCTTTTTAAGAAATAAAACCGACAAACCTTTTTATTGAAATTTTTGAATAATCATTCTGTAGCTCACCTAATTCTAATGACCGGTCATTACACCGTAGCTCTAATCGACTAATCGCCGGATATTAAGCCCATAGTGCTAACCAAATAATAGCTGGACACTAAACCCATAGCTTTAACTACCTAAGTGCCGCAGGGTGTATTGTAGCTGAACATCTAAATTAGGTAACTATCTAAGGAACTTTAAGAACCTACTCAACAAACTAAGGACTTTGAACCATAAATAGAGAAGGAAATGCCGGATCAAAGATGCTGTAGCATAATAATTGAAAGAAAATATGAATTACTGACAATTAATGAAATATGAATTGACTGACTAAGGTGGTTTGAGAGTGAAGATTGTTGCGTAGCGATATGTATCTTTTGAGCGGGTGACTGTCTTTTTATATCCTGTACCCCACTGGGATCTTCCCTTTCCAGGGTTCGTATTCCCCTCTCTCCTAGATTTGGCCTGGTCGGAGGTTCTTATCCTGTTTATTGGAAGAAACTAAGAACTAAAAGTTTTTACAAGTCGGGCAAGACAATGTCCATGACATTGGACGACACTGCGATTCACTACAATTCAAAACAAGATTCATATTGGTCTTCGTTACTTACTCCTTTCGATAACTAGTACTGTGAACTGGAGAACATCGATAAAAACAGATGAACACGTTGGCAAGACATGAAGGAAGTGTTTCACTTAATAGAAATTCAGGTTTTTGGAGTACATAGAGCTACACCTGCGCTCTACTCACCCGCAGCTACCCCATTGGCGATGTTGCATTGCTTCGATAAAGCTCTCTCGTGCATATGCACTGTGCACATGGCCTAAACCACCAAAAGTAACTTGCATAATACCCTACCATCGCGGTGAAGCCCTTAAAACGATTCAGTACTCTGGAAGACAATATCTTCAGCATGTCACCCACTATGAAGACATAACAACGGTTCCATTGGGAGAGTACACAACCCACGCTGTCTCCTCTAGTCAACCTCATGACGAGGAAATGAAGGCTAATCTCATGGTAATGTCTGCGAGTGATGTTGTCATTACCGAATAAGAAGATTCACTTCCTTTTTCGGAGTCAGATTGAACCCGGATATCAGCACTTTGGGACGGATGCCGTTCGGGATACCATTAGATTACATTGACGCACTTTCTAAAGCCCCTTTCGTCTCGTTTCGGATGCTTCACAGCTTGTTCTCTTTCGGATCTTGACGCGTGGTTATAGGTCACAGCAATCCCCACCCTCTTTGGCGTTCAGAAGTTCTAATGCGACATCATGACTTCCAAATATACTCATGTCGTCAACGTTATCGTAATTTTTTTACACATTACATTTATACTTTTATTTTTTTATTATTGATTTTTCAAACAAATTTTTTATAATTTTTAAAATTGAGCTCTTCGTGAGTACGAAACTTTTCAACTATAAATTTACCCAAAACTCCTTGTCCAGCCAATTTTAGGATTTCTAACAATTTTTTTTTTTCACCTAGATTTTGAATACATTCTAATAAAATATGGAAATATAATTAAATTCCCAATAAAAAATTTGTGCATTAATTTCTGAATGTTCTATTATTTATAGTTAATAGACTTTTTCCACGAAAGATTCTGCTTAAGAAATCAATTTAACAATTTTGAACCTTTTTTGCCGTTTTAACAAAATTTAATTGAAATTAAAGCAAAACCTGCAGTGGCTAAGAAAATTTAGAAATTGAATTTTATACAATTTTCATCACGCTTTCTGAAATAATGTCTGGATTTGTATGCTTCATTTATATATGTATGAGAATTTTGTGCGCAGACAGTTTTTTTGAAAACTGTAGATATTTAATTTCATTCAAATTTGCTAAAAAATCGAAGAATCTACAAAAAAATGGTAAACGTTTTTTAAATTTGTTTAAAGCTGAATTTTATTTATTTTAGAAAAAGTTTGATTGTTATGATATTAATCTCCTCCTACAAATGCATGAAATTGAGCGTAAAAAATCCACTTTAGGTAAGCTTGATAGGTAAAGTGCTAAATTTGGTTATGGTAGAGTTCGAGAGATCTGCAAGTTGAACCATTTGATTCAGCATCAAACATCACGTAAAACCAAACCAAACTCGTATGTTCATAGAGGGTCATTCTTCAGGAAAACCCTCAATTTCCTAGGAAAAAAAGACGTTAACACTAAGAATAGCTTTCTCCCTTAATTAGTAATGTAAAAGTAAAATTGACCATACCGTTGAAAATATAGGATTTCTGGGCAGTTTGTGGTTATAGTAGTAGCCGAAACTTTTTGTTAACTTCTAGCAGTTACAACAGGAAAAAAAAGTGAGCGTTTATAGATTGTTTAATACGCTTTGCTTTTAATCCTACTATTTGTTGTCCTGAAAACTTCAGGTAACGGCCTTATACTGATATGAAATTTAACGCAATTTGCCTTGCGATTTGAGAGAGTGATTGCTATTTTAATGTTAATGAAACCGAAAAATTCAAATAACTCAAAAACTAAGGGTTTAAACAAAAATTGCAAGGAGGGACTTCTTGTTGGACATGACCATGAACAAAACAAATCCGAAGTAATTGCATTCTCGAGTGATACACCATGGATAGTTAGGTTCGTGAGTTTAAAAATATGTATAACTCCACGAATTGGTTTAGTACACTATAATTAATATACTGCTGTAAAAGATTTCAGGTAGTTACTGGTAAAATTACTCTAAGTAAGCTCCATCACCTTCTCTTCACGCAAAACAGACGTGTTTCTAAACTGTTTGTCAGCCTTTTCAACTTGATGCTCTCCAAATCCAACCGTTTCGTCTCACTTCGGTGGTACTGCTTAAAAGCTCAGCTTTGAACGCTTCAGCTCCAGCTATTTTTCAGTCGACCAGGCGATCCCAGAAACAGTTCGGATGCTGTTTTCCCAATAAGGAGAAAAAACTAGGAAGCGCAACAAAATGTCAACACGAGGGTAAAAAATGAAAGGGGTTAAGTTGATGTAGCTGAAACTGGCGGAGCTAAGGATAGCAGCAATAAGACGACAGTTTTTTTGGTTATTGCCGCATCATTTTCTTCCTTTCAGAATGCGATCATCCAAGCGAGTAAACGTCGAGGACGACCAGGATCCACAGAAGTCACAGATCCGCCCGGTCCCGTTTCTCATTTTTAGACAATTGCATTTTTTCCAGGTTTTTTAAAGCGTTTGTCTCCAGAGAAAACCCTTTCACTACATCGCTTTCCCCGACGGATGGTGCTGAATGTCATTGAGATGATGGTATAACCCTGATAATAATCCGGTGTCTTCCTCCTTTCAAATCGGTTAGACCAACAAGTAAGAAAGAACCAGGCGAATTTCCCACATTGTTGCGGAGTTTTTAGAGCGATCAGTGGGAGTTTAGGTCTCTTCCAGGGGACCACCGGATAAAAATGGAATTCCCGGTTATGGAAAAAAAGTAGTTCACATTACTAATCGCAGCTACTAATCCAAACTCAATCAAATTTTCGAGGAAGATCATTCAGAGGTCAAGAACTTGAGTGGGATTACATGATATGAGTCAGGAGTATACTACAACAGATTTGATGAGGATGCTACAATACTGCAACACACTGATCAAATCACCCTTATTCAGAAAGGTCTAAAACGCAAAGTGTGTGGAAATTTTTATTTGTGGAACAAAGATTTTTCCTCACAAAACCTGATCGTCATGAGGGCTATCGAAAGAATTTTGCAGCTAGTTACACCCATCTGGTGTTAGCGTCCGTGCACAGCTTCTATTGTAATTTGTCGTGACTACATCGGTAGGATCTACATTTTTATGTACATTAGCAAGTAAGCCATTGACAGGAAATTGAGCTGGGCTCATAACATGTTTGCTGCCACAGTACCAAAGTTAGGGATAATCAGAATTACCTCGGATGATAAAATAAAAAAGTTTCAGCTTTCCAAAATCAAAATTTCCAATTGCTTTTTGCGTTCCACAGCTTTCTGGACAATATTGTGGTTCCTTGACTGTCAGTGATTAATCATTGTCCTGAGCTTGAGTAACTACTTCAAACCCTTACAGAAAAGGCCTTTCTGTAATTACATCCTTACAATTTAAGGATAAAATGGCGTTTTTTGTGATGTTTTGAAATCATTTTAACTGTCTGAATAAATAAACGTTGCACAGGTACCTACAGTAAATCACAATCTGATTTTGATGTAATTTTCAGATATTGTGCGTTGGTACAACCTCCAGTGCCTTGGAACTGTCCCGAGAAGGTCGAACTGGTTTCATCACCTATTTATTGGAGTTTCATATAGCCTCAGTGGGAGTTGAGGTGCCTACCAGGGAATCACCAGATAAGAAATGAATTTCCGGTAATGGAAAACAAGTACTGGCAGTCGTACGATTCATTCGTCGCTTCTAATCCAAACGCAATTGAATTCATCGGAAGATCGTTAAAAATAGAGATGAAAATCGGTTGTCGATTTAATCGAAAAATCGACTTTTAATCACCAATTAATCAAATTTTAATCACCGATTAATCTACTTAACAACATCGATTATTAACCTCCGACTTTTACAATCAAAAATGGATTATTAGGGGGGGGGACTATTTTACTACAAGAGGGCTTATTTCTAAGAAAGTATACCAACACCTACCTACTTACGTCCCTATCCTATCAAACATGGAATAATTTCTTTGTATAGAATGAGAATGGAATAGTTTCCTACCACCCATTTAGTATATCACCATATTTGTTGTTGTAGTTGTCACTTTTCCTGGCTCTAATCTTCAGGTTGTGTGGTCACCTTATTGGTATTGGTACAACCTTGCCTATCATTAAGAAAGCCATGAGGAAAAAATTGGGATCGTTGGAAGAAATTTCTAAAATGTCCAAGGTTTGTAGCACAACTAGGCAAAAATACTATCGCCAAACACAGCCTTTCAACAACGTGAGAATCACGCCCGACGCCGGAGCGACGGTCGCGCATCCTCTTGGATTCTGACGGGAACTGTCACAAAATAAGAGTCTAAAGGGTTATTTATTTCCGCTAGTTGTGATAGTAAAATTATCATTTTCGTACCTTTTGGAGTAATCCTTCGTCATTAGCAAGTCGAGTACCCAGTGCGAGCGATAAAAAGACACCATCAGGCTGTCGAAACTGTTTCAACTCATCGATTTAGCTTATATGGAATCGATCTACCGTAATGTACCTACTCGGTAACCGTAACCGACTCAGAGGGTATGCTCCTCCCAAGATATGCAAACAAAATTAAGTTCGAGCCAACAGGGTGAAATAGGGAAGGAGCCAATGTTGGGCCGAAATTCTACTTTGTTACTTATCTCGACATACTACCTCATTCTCCTAGAAATAGTTTAGCTGATCCATAGAGGGACTAGATGAAATCATTGGACTTGGATTCTATCGAGTATCATAGAAGAGTGATTTATTTATTGTTTTTTTTTTATAAAGTTCTCCACAATATGATTGATGCTACAGAGTAACTACGTCAAACCGACCTAAAAATCTCGATCAAGGTCTCTAAAATGCTTGCTTAGCTATTTCTGAAACCACTAAAATTTTTGGGCTAATTGTAATACGAAGTTTTGCTTGCGGATTCCCTAGAGGAAAGGGAATGATTAAAATACAATAAATATTTGGGTGTTCAATGTTGTTTGAGTCTGGCCTTGAACTTTGGTGAGTGAACTCACACGTCCCTCACCGATATGTCAAAGCATAACAGCTTGTCACTCAATCGTTTTGTCGACTTTCATCATGGGTTGCTCAAAGTTACAACTATTGGAGTGCGAATGGATTAGTTCAACGGAACCTTCGACCTTGACGTTTCAGAAGAAATTGTTAGAAAGATGGAAAGCCTGCGGCGCAAATATGACGCAACTTTTAAAAAGGATGAGTAGTTCCCCGCACATGACCTTCCCCCGCCCCGGCACAACGGTGCAGGAGCTTAGCCGTCGGAACGAGACCTTACTGAACCCGATTTTTCAAGCCCTCTCGAGCTCTTTGGATGGGTATTATAACTGATGGGCGGCTCTTGTGTCTCGACATTCGTTGTATTCATCATTCGGGTCAAGATCAGGAGTGGACAGGACATTGTTCTGGCACGGAAGGACGCGGTACATCACGGCAATAGAGCTCCTAGTGGTCTTTCCAGCAGAGCTCCTGGGTAATGGGAGTGCTTTTGCCTCAATCGTTTGCTCACAATGCGATTTACTACTTCTAACAACTTCTGATTCCAGAGGTTTTCTTCATACTGTAGATGGCAACTCATGCGAATGACTTAAAGCTTGATAAAATGGTGTACCTGTGTGACTTCAATTTACAATGGAGCTGCGTCATCAGTTCGTAGCTGATTGTTCGTAGCTGATTTAGATTTAGCTGGGAGAGAAAAGCACAACACAAAGACAATAATCTTCCAATCAATACAATCAGGTATGCAAGTGATCCTTTACGCTAAATTCAATTCCTATCTGCCTACTGAAAAGCTTGAATCATTCTGGAGAATTAGCAATTCCAGAAAGTTTCATCGAAATGTTACTGTACTCCGTACATTCACCAAAATATTTCGCCCAGAATGAAAAAGTACTCAGTCATGCAGCATGGCTAATGAGCGAATTTTCAAAGAAAAGTTGTGAATAAAACTGAGGAGACAGCCGTGTGACGAGATCGCAAAGAAAATTTTAGAACACGCAGCCGAATTGAAAATTTGGTCAATTATGGACATTTGTCACCTAAAAATCTATTTTTCTCAATTGTGAATCTTAAAGAACTGGGAGTTTTTGCAATCGACTCAGCTCTGAAAAAATACTTTGGCTGTTACAACCCGCATAACATATTGTCAAAACATAATTATGGGCATTTTTCACCTAAAAATAAATTTTTCTCAATATTATGAATCTTAAAGATCTGGGAGTGGTTGCAATCGACTCAGCGCTGAAAAATACTTCGACTGTGACACCGCAGAAACCTTAGTAAAAAAACCCGATTTTTAAGCATTTTTCGGGACACTAAATTGTAAATTTGAACTTGAAACTCTGGAGCAATCTGGCTGGCCAACGAACTCGACCTGTCTTTTGCCAAAACGGATTTTTCTGCGTTAGAACGAATTTTTAGGACGTCCCTCTGAAGCGTCTTATAGTCAAGGCTTCTCAATTAATACGAGGGGCGCCTATTGGAATTGATCCAGTGGGGTGGAGAACCCAAGCCAGAAAATAATGATAAATAAATAACCGCAAACAAATTCGTTTCAGACAATTCTAAGATTCCAAATCCGTGAGAGAGAAAAAAAACACCACGGGTGTGTCTGTGACAAATTTTGTCGACGCTGCGCAGGCCACAGTTCTCAACCGATTTTCGAGATCATTTCTTTGTTCGATCCCAATTCAAGTCGAGTTGTTCAACAAACATCGGAAATTTTAAATTTCAATATGGAAGCCGAAAAAATTTTTTTTTTTTTGCGTCAACGTCATCCAGCCTACAATTCTCAACCTATTTTCGTGATTCTTATTTGATTTGATTTCAATTTTAGTCTATTTGTGGAAGAAACCTTGGGAATTTCGGATTTGCTTGCTGTCAAGGTGGGGGGTGGAGGGGATAATAAATTACCGACCTCAGGCGCTCCCCAAGCTACAAATCTCGAGCGATTTTCGTGATTCTTGTTTTGTTCTTTCAGGAATTGGAAATAGTTTGGAAAGTACGTCAGGAGTTTCGAATTTCATCGAGGGGGAAAGTGAATGGAGGGGTAATACTGATAAATCACAATGTTTTAACAATTCTCGTCCGATTTTCGTGATTCTTATGTTGTTCAACTATGAAATTTCATTATTGAACGGGGTGAGTGGAGGGGTAACAGCAATAAATCATGATGTTTTAACTAATTTCGTCAGATTTTACTGATTCCTTTCGTGATCAACTTGGATTTCGGTTTAGTTTTGGAAGGTATTTCAGGAGTTACAAATTTCATTAATAATAGTAATAAGCGGTAATAGTAATAAATCATGACATTTTAACAATTCTCGTCAGGTTTTCGTGATCATTTTATTTATACAATTATGAATTTGGTCTAGTTTTGTAAAATATGGTGGGGGGGGGGGGGGGATTCAGAGAAGTCATGATACATTTTTCTCTTTTCTTTTGTTTTAACTCTCACCAAAATCATATAAAATCCATGCTTAGAGACGTCCCTGTAATGCATGCATTATCAATATGTTTTACACCGTATTTTAAGGGAGTTATCGTCTGGAAATACACCCTATTATTATACATACGACGTTAAAATCTAGGAGAGTGTTCTTTGATGTATAGTTCCCGCCCCCTCCCTCACACTTTTTAAATTTTGAAGCCTCCCAAAAAACTCACTTTTTCTTTTTAATTCGCTAAAATTGACCACATACAGGCAGACTGATAGGAATATACTTTCAGCAGATTTTCACGATCCTTACGTAAAAACGTTTCAATTTCTATTTTGAATGGAATCAGCCACAAAGTTCGCAAAGTGACGAAACCTAGAATACGTTTGTGTGAACGTTTGCATAGTCTGTTTAAAATGTTTATATAAAATCTGAGTTTCTGGGTTTCATATTGAAAGATTTTGATTTTTTCCGTCTACCTTTACTGAGAGTAATCTCTAAAATCCGTTCCGAGTTCAAAAGCATTCACTAGAAGGATAGCTTTTTGCTGATTTCCGTTTTCCTTATTTTGACATGGATATGTCTTTGCTCTGGGGGGTCAACCAAAAATTTCCGTCACGCAAAATTTGTGTCACAATTTCAGTGTTTTTCACGTACAACCCAGCCGTTGCTAGGGGAATGGAACTTCCGCAGTTTTCATTGCACAAAAATCGTTCGCCACTCGTTGGAAAGCGCTTGATTTATGTGATAAATGTTCACATCTCAAGCTACCAATTTCCCCCTCCTTACGTACCTGGCTACATTCCAAAACTAAGTTGATTGGACTATAAAAATTTTTAATAAGCCGGTTACAATATTCTTAACGTAAAGCAATAGCATCATTTACTCCATTCCAAAGGAAACATTTTCATCCTCTTGACAACAGTCGAGGACAACTCGAGGACAACCGTTATGAAATCCCCAATCAAAGACATATCCATGTAACATGGTATCTGCTTGTAAAGCGGATAGTGGAACTCGTTTACGAGTTTTGATTGATCACATTTGATTTTTCTTATTTCGTTCTTTCTTTTCAAGACGTCCCTCAGAAACTAGGTCCTTCGGATAAGTATTACCTATTAGAATTGATCCAGGGAGGTGTGTGTGTCGTCAATTTTTGTTAACACTGACCGCAGGTCACAAATCTCAACCAATTTTCGAGGTTATTTCTTTGTTCAATCCAAATTTTAGTCAAAGTGGGCAACAAAACTCATAAATTTAAGATTTTCTGGCGTAACGGAAGGTGGGGGGGGGGGGACCTACAGATTCGGTCAAGCTCTGCCAAAGCTACAGTTGACGAGCAATTTTCGTGATTTTTTTCCCCGTTTCGATCTGCTGAGATTGGAAGATTTCATTTCTATGACAGATTTTTGTGAAGTAGATTGATGGTTCGGAAATAAACTTTACCTACTATTTACGCGATTCATTGCTTGTTCGATTATTTTACTAATTTGCTTGAATAATTAGATTTCTCCAAGGAACTTGTGTTGTGTGTAGGGTAGGGGTAGGGAGAAATACCGAAATGTCATGATATTTTCAACCATTTCTGTAAATATAATTCTGCTTTCAACATATTCATGCATGTTAGGCTATAATGGAGTGGAAAAATCAAGTAAAATCACGATTTGTTCGCCATTCTCACCAAAACCACAGACAACTGATGAATAGGGACGTACCATTATGTATTTCTCTCCAATAATAAGAGTTTTGTGTATCCATTTCATTGTTATTTTACCGTTATTCTATTTAGAAAGAAATGTAATGGAACTCTTTACCAATTCCTGCACATTCAAAAGCCGATGAATTCACGAGTTGGGTACCTGCCATAGATCAGCTGATCAAATTGGTTCTTGTAACCATCCTTCAAATGCTCTCCAATTTTGAACGGTGTTCTTTGTAGAATACATGCCGTGCATCTTGAAACGGCTCTTTTAGCCCATTTTCTTGAAGAAAAAAAAAAAAAAAAAAAAAAAAGCTATTGAGCTATTGCTATTGAAAAACGCTGCAAATTATTTCACAAAGGTTTATTATTTTTTCAATTGAGTATGATCGTAGTTTTAGTTGGCTTGCGTACGTCATAAGGCCCGTCCAGACTCCTCGGCGTGTCCTATTTCGAGTTGCCACAACTAATACTTCTATAATTATATACGCATGTTTATATTTCTCGATTTGAGCTCCTATCTATTCAAATAGTTATTGCCTTAATAATATCATTATTTAAGTACGTACGAAAAGTCGAGAGGATATGTTATTAAATATGCGTAGGAAAAGCATTGGTATTAACACACAAATATGACCTAGAAAAAAACATATATTCATGCCTCGAAGGAAAGCTGTACCCACCTCATGGTGCCGCGGCGCCTCCTCTCACTCCACCCCCCGCTCGCCCACCTCACCACCCACCGTGACCCCCTGCCAGGCGTGCGTCTAACACTCAAAGCCTCAAAAAGACACTTTTTGCCCGTTTTTGGCCCATAGCATCTATGCGAGTAAAGCGATCGGGATGGTTAAACGTTAGGACCAACTAGACCCCAAATGGAGTCTATGTGCGAAAGAACGGGTTTTTTAAGTCAATTCTTAGGCCTTTTATGGCCCGGACGGCGGACAGCGAACGGCGGACGGCGAACGGCGGACGGACATTTCAAATTTGGATTCTACGCACCTTGAAACGTAAAGTGACAAAGTTTGAGGGGGGTTATAAAAATTTTTTGCTACACGATCACATAGGCTTATTATTGGAAATAATAAACCAAAATGAGCTATTGCGTTCACTTTGTCCGTTGATTTATGCATGTATGTGTGTCCTCTTAAAATTTTTTTAAATGCCACTTCTCGACGTCCCATTTTGATAAAACTAGGTATGGATGTAATCTGTAACATGGCAAGGATAAAGATGTATCAGTAGCCACTTACGCATGAGAGGTCATCGATTAGCTGAGTGTGCTAAAAAGCCATTTTGTCTCCTGTTTAACGCAGGAAGCGTCTATTCCACGCGAATCTCCTTACAAGAAAATGCGCTGTCATGTGGCTCACTCCGTGAGCACTCATCTACTTGTTTTTATTATTGGATTTTATTTTGACCAACATGCGTACAAATCCATGAAAAATGTATCCAAAAAACTAGTCCCCTCGAATACAATACAATACCAAATCAAAATGGGAAACATACGCCATAAAACAATGATATCAAAAATAATAGATAACCAGTTAGTAATATGCAAAACATGAGAATTAACACGAGAATTCTTTTCATACTATCTCTCTAATTAACGCTTGAATGTCAAATAGGAGTTTACCCTTTTCAAGACAGGTGGAAGAGCGTTAAACAGTTTTACCCCTCTATAATCGTAAATCTTCTGTCTACAAGTCTTCAGCCGAAATGGAGTCTATTGCACACCTTGAAACCTTATTGCTCCTTTTCCCATGAAACATAATTTACGTATAGGTTGATTTTCTTCTTGACTCTAGTGGTAGTTAACTCATTGATGAGCTTGCGGATTTCTAAAACCTTGAAATCTTCAAACAATTTGTGCGTAGGATATCTTATTATTTTTAAAGCAATGTTTTGATAATTAATTTTTAAGAGACGAATATTGAGCCAATATTCCCATCGCTACAATCCCCCACTCACCCGCTTATTCTATAAGTTAATAACGATTGGACTAATGCAAAATATAACATTTTCCCGTTCCATTTCAACGAAAAATTTCGTTACACAGTGTGATAATCGCTTTTTAATAAAACCGTTTTAGAGCTTTTTATGCAGTTGTACCTCTATTAATGCAGCATTGTAGAAACTCGTGCATCTTCAACAGTGATCCTTTAACTCTGTATTGGCCGTCACTCATAATTCGTTATCCCATCAAATCTATGCGGTTATCTTCCCTCGGGATATCGTTTAGACGTTTACCCAGCAGAATTATTATCCACGACATCCCCGTTTCTCCCTTCATTTCCACAGATCTCAACTTCTCCCTTAGGCGGCGCTCTAATCCTTCTCTATGCCCTCCGTTGTCGTTCCGATGACCCCGTATCTCTTCCCGATGAGGCACTGCACCAACTTCGAGCCTTTGATCTTCGCTCGATCCCTTCAGTGACGCAACCGGCAAAAACATCCCCCTCGCCCTCCAGGTGGGTCGTGTCCCATTCCGACCTCACTCCGGTGTCACTTCAAAAAGAGAAAATCTTCTTCGTTATAAGAGGTAGGTACTGTTGTTCTCGATTGCGCAAACCGTCATCATCCAGCTTTTTCTTTCAGAGGAGATGGTTTCCCCATTTCGTTTCCCATAAATCCTGGATTGAAGAACAACTACAGTGCATGAATAACTTATCACATTGATCGATAAACTAATCTAGTATACTAAGTACCGGACCATCATAGAGGGCCAAAGGAGAGTTAATCCAGATTCAGGAGTTATCACTCAAAAATAGCAGTGAGATAACTGGATCAACTCTGGACTATTTGATCATCAGTGGTGGAACGAGCCACAAGGGAAAAAGTGTATCAATTGAGGACTTGCTGAACGCGGAAATGGAGCCTTCCACTTGAGGTTAACGAAGCCAAATAGAAGGTATTAATTTCTAGACTATTACCTAGATTTCCCCATTTCTAGATTATTAACTAGGCATTTATAGACTATTTGATTTATTTATAAAGCGAATTTACCTTATTTTGCCCTTCTACTTAATCCAAAATACCGGAATCCATAAAAATAGGATGGGTAATACTATGAAAACCAAAGAAATAGGAGGTGGAGGATTGAAAGATATGCGTAGGTAGGTAGGTACATACCAGTCGACGAAAAAGGTGGGTAGCTGGGTAGGAAAATTTCTTACTCCATGGCTTTGTATCATTTAGAAGTTATTGGTCTTGTGACTTTGGTATTGTCATAGTCGCGAAAATAAAATCATAGAATATACCAACGGTGAATAAACTGGTGAATATTGAAGGATCACTTTTACCTTTCGGAGCTTGAGTACTGCCAGCAGTGCCAGCCTTTAGTCTAGTTCAGTTTCCTGTTCTGTGAATGCTAGTATTTTTAATAACTAGTCTTTACTTATGTTAGTGTCGTTTTTATTTCGTAATGCCTACCATCTTTCGTTAAAATTAATCGCTCTCGGAAGAAGATGTGCTAACGTTTGGGCAGGCTGATGACAAGTGTGTCGAAAGTTTTTTTTCGTTTTCGCAAAGAAGAGGTGTAAAACCGGGAAATCAAAGGAAATCCTTACTGTCTAAGTTAGTAGAGGAAGTAAAGAGGAGGAATTCCCCGGCAAGCTTCGATCATGTATCTGCAGTTTCTTTTTCCATTTCGGATTTAAATTTAACACCGGTCACCGGATGGAAGAAATTCCCGAGTGCTCCTGGATGGCATCATACAATTCCACATTGTAACAAGCGCAGTGATATTCTTGGAAAGAGACAGCGATACATCCTCAAGTAAGATACTTTAATAATATGTACAACCTAATCCTGATCTAAATTCAAGTGGCCTTCTGGCTCAACTATTTATATTTTTGTGAATTCGGGAAGAAACATTGATCTTAACAATACGAGAGCGGCCTTATGTGACAGGGGACTGCGAGGGATGCGCGATGTCCAATCTATATTTAGTGAAAAAAGTTTGTCATGCAGCATGATCGTTTGAGCGAATTTTCGTAAATAATCGTACTATATTAAGTGGTAGAACATATTGTTTTAGAATACATTGTTTTGAAATGTGTTGAACTGCTTTTAAATTCGAGCATTTTGGGTGCATAAAATTACTTAACATAGCATAATATGGTTAACTACCTACTAATTTTATGGCAGCAAAACTCTTTAAAAATAATATTCTGCAATTCAAAGTAGATTCGGACATTTTAGCTCTTTTTGGGAGTTTTTTTATAGATCTCTCAACAAATATGAATGAAACTTGAGTAAAATTTTCTGCATAATTTTGTGCCGGAAGAATATGTTCAATTCCATTGTTGATCAACCTTTTTTGGCTGAAATTCCGCTATAAAATATAAGTTTGACATCTTTTAGGCGTTTTTATACTTTTCTTATTATTTTTTTAGTATATTTTTCAAATTTGATAAATTTAATGTGCTCAAAACGTTTTGGCCAACAAACTCATCTTTTCATTTGGAAAGTTTGATTTTTTGGCGTAAGAACGGAATTTTTATCTCAATCCTAAGGAATGACACAAACACACACACACACACACACACACACACACACACACACACACACACACACACACACACACACACATATATATATATATATATATATATATATGTGTGTGTGTGTGTGTGTGTGTGTGTGTGTGTGTGTGTGTGTGTGTGTGTGTGTGTGTGTGTGTGCCCCTAAAGGAGCCACCAGAAAGTTTTAATGAGAAATATTATGAAGCGGGTTCGTTAAATAAATGAAACAGATAATTATTGGTGGTACTCCACGATATATATATATATATATATATACCTATATATACATATATATATATATATATATATATATATATATATATACATAGGGGATAGTCGGGTAAGGGTGCGGGGGCGACTAAGACTGCGCACAGCTTTTTTTCGATGTTGGCAGCAATGATTCGCTGGCAGAAGTGATGTTTTAATTTTGGCCTTGAGAGTGCACGTTTCCCTCCAGTTTTCGTCTGTCCGACAACTCATTGCTGTTTTACAGGTAAGAATGTGTTTGGTCTGCTTCTACTATAATATTTTCACTGTAATACTTAGTTGATACTGTTTATAGTTATTAGTCAAAAGTGTTGAACTTTATATCACTGAAAAGAGTATTTTATTACAAACACGCCGACATGGCGTAGGCTGTGAATGGACAATATAGGGTCAAAATATTGTGGGGTTATGTTTTTGTAAGTAATGGAGGGTAAGATTGCGCATAGTGAGGGAGGCCAAGAGTGCGCAACATTTTTCGTGCGCAGTCTTACCCGCCTTCATTAGGATCTCTTGGTTTTCTTTGCACCATTGAATTATTGTATTAGGGTTTCATCTGCCTATCTTTTACATTTGATCCAAGGTCTATCTGTCTATATTTCAGATTGAACTATGGGGAAATACACGCGAAAAACTGACACACATTGGGACATTTTCATGTGTGTTTTCTTATTGTATTTATTACTAGGCAGATCTCACCCGTGCATTGCACGGCGGGGCGTACAGATCAATTAAATGGGCCATAAGAGAAACCGCCCACCCGTGGGTACTTAATTGAATTCGCGATCGTGTTGACTCATTGTTCCGACACCCGTGGGTACTTCATTGAATTGGAGCCAGGCTACATCACCTACCCCCTGCAGACTCGTATGCAAGCTCTAAGAGCCACTCAGCTGATCCGGACCCTGGGCATCGTCACGTAAATTTGCTAAAGAGACTACATACGAAATTACAGCTTCCTAGAGTGTAAAACATAGAAATTAGCTTTAAGAGCCACTCATCTGATCCGGACCCTGGGCATCGTCAAGTAAATGTCCTAAAGAGGCTACATACGAAATTACAGCTTCCTAGAGTGTAAAGTATAGAAATTACCTATTAAAATGATTTAGCCACCGCTTCACAAATCAAACCGTTTTCGCAATATTTGGATCACCTGCTATGAATCAAATCATCGAAACACCAGCTCAATGAAATCATCAGAAATTAACAAGCGGTTGCAATCATGTTCACAATATCAATTATTGAGAATGATCACCTGTGTTTAAACAATAATTATTTATATAACCATGCTCATAACTCAGCTTGTTGGCCACCCACTTCACATTAGTTAACGTATTATGGTTGGATAAATCGTGGGATGAAAAACGACGAAGTACCATTTCCCTAGCAACGACTCGGTTGTAAGTGGAAATCATCAAAATATTTTCGTGAGCAATTTTCCGTGACGTTTTTTTAGTTTATGTGCCATAGCAAAGACATAAAGAAAACAGTTGATTGTTCTCTACGCAACACAGTGAGTCTATTTTATCTCCGTTCTACTAAATGCGCACTCTTTGCCGACCTAATGCGCACTCTTACCCTCCAGGGCGGCTAAGACTGCGCATGTGTAACTTTTTTTTTTAAATTAAAATATTTGTAACCTTAAGTCAACTTTTGAGTTTTAAATATTTTCTAGTGGTCAACAATTAGTTGAGGAGTCTTATGATGTATTTCTTGTTTTTCTATTACCAAAATACACTGACTTATAAAAAATCTAAACTTAAGTGCGCACTTTTACCCGACTCTCCCCTATATATATGCATATGAAAAAGCGTTAAACTCTAGAATTCGTTTCAGAATGTCCCAAAACGGATTTCAATAAAGAAATTTTTTGAAAATTTTGATTTTAAAAATTTTTGGAGTCATTGCAGTAGATACATTTTTTACGAAAATTCGCTAATAAAACAAAGCTTGACATAGGGTTGGGGAAATCGAAAAAAATGTTGTTGACGGTTAAAACTTGGACGGCTGCCACCTCACAGTCTCCAAAACAATAATACTTAACCATTTCGATTCAAACGTAGCCTTCCCTTCGTCTCAGCAACTTCTTTATGGTCTGGGGCTGGCTTGTCACACTCAAAGTTCTTAAAGGGCCAAATAGCGTATCTGATTTGAATGGGCCGCAAGAAAATCACTCAAATAGAAATATATTAAGTTTCCGTGCGTCCACCGTCTGAAGCTTTACTCCGAAACTACTGGACTAAACTTTATGAAATTTGGTTCGACTCAAAAATCATACTTCGGCCGCTGATATGCCAGTAAGATCGGCCTCACATTGGATCAACCCTAAAGGGTAATGTCGGGCAATAAAGGCCTATAAAGGGAATATACGAGTCCAGATGTACGTCGAATAATGAGTTTCTCTTATTTCTTGTACAAGGGTTCGTGCTGCTGCCACTACCTCCTGCTTCCTCGGTTCGTGTCCTATTGGAGATAACAAATATTTCAATTCTTTCTTCCTAGTCACTCTCAAGAATTTTTTAAATTTATTTATTCATCGTTTTTAGTTAACTCTTTCGTTTTCTTTTGGTAAGTGACATCGTCCAGTTACATTTCGATAATGCACCATAGATCCAGTTTGAAAGGTTATTTTTTATCGGTCTGTGATCTGCGTAGAAGGGGTACCTAATACATAAATAATAAACATTTGTGTAATAATTTTAAGCTTTTTTTCTTTAATTCGAATTGTGTGGATTTTACGCATCTTGAAACATAAACCAACAAATTTTGAGAGGGTGTTGAAATTTTTTTTCTTGGGCGATTACAAAGGTTCATTATTGAAAATGAAAATAATAACCAAAATCTAAAATCCCATGTTGCTGTTTTTTCCAGTTTTGAATAACGAATTTAGACCGCAATTTTTAATACCTAGCTGACATGCCCGAGCATACATACATTATTACTTTGTTCGGTAAAGATACGTTAGGCAACTGCTTCAGAATTAACGTGACATCAACTCAAAGTCATAGTTAAAACAATGACAATCCATTCAAACTGAATCATCGTCGGTGACAGCTTGTTAAAAGGCGATATTGGAATCCCGTCCCATAAAGATGCAAAAGGATCGTGGGAACCTTACACAAGAAATCCTTTCCCCTCATCCGCTAAGCAAGACAATAGGAATTAATCTGTTCTATGTCTTTATATAAAACTGTATTTATAAGAGAAACGATGGAAGTGAGAGTTGTTTTGCCATTAACTCGTTACGAACTACCTACTCAAAAGTCTGAAGTATGTATCCATCCCCAAGTTCTTTAGTTTGAAATGCTTTTCAGTGACATTTTTCAATAGATGCACTCGTGGTTCAAAATATTCAATACTCAAAAATGTGTAATTTTGGTAAATTTAGGGCACTCAGTTTTCGACTCGCTTTTCATATTTAAAACGCCGGAAATTATTACATAAAGATTTAGGTCTGTGGAAATACCTAAACCATCCGGGAAACGCCGAGGTTTTGATTTGATGACACAAGCATGGAGAGTTTAAACGAGAAATTCGAATAATGTAGAACTGAATCATTTGCCGTGGAGGCGAATAAAAATTGTTCAGTACCTATGTCACACTCATGTTTATGATTTTGGTTTTCATTTTCGGGAAATGGAAAAAACAATTTTTTTTTCTCCATCATCAGAATTTCTACTCCTATTTACTACTTGACCATTCAGAACAACTATGGTTTCGTGTGTGTCTGTCCGTAAATCCTTGGAACAAGATTATTTTCCACAATTTTCATCCGATTTTGGTGAAATATTTAGAGAAAGTGTGGGTTGGGCTGTGGTTGATCCCCTATCAGTTTCATTGATCCAAAACAATTACTAGACTGCGCATGCACAAACGTCAAATCTATCATGCATTTTTTTTTTTTTTTTTTTTTTTACGTTCTAATCGGCCTAACTCGCTCAAATATGGAGGAAAATCGGGGAAATACGATATCAATTTCAAAACATAACAATTTCAATAACGATCTTAACATAATTAGCTGCTGCACATGTGAGAATGTAACAAAAACTATCGCTGAAGTTTTCATTTGATTATGAAATTCACAAGTTCATGACTTGAAATTTAAAACTTAGTGGGCATTGAAAAAAAAAAAAAAAAAAAAATTCCCATTCATTAGGTTAAAATCACGTTATTATTCTTTTTGACTAACTGTATGATTGAAACTACTCCTCAAAATGATTATTATTCTCTCTGTTTATCTTATATCCTTTAGTTTCCACTATTAGATAGGATAATCAAACCGCGAAACGCGTTATTATAGATTTTCGTGGCTTCGGACTTTTTCCCACCAGAACCCTTAAGATCGAAACATGCGTAATTGGGAAGTGACTAGTATTTGTTTTGGTTTACGTTCGATAATTAACAAATTATGTAATCGACGATGAGAAACAAACTTTGCCCACCTCTCAAAATTTGTTGGTTTACGTTCTCATGATCCAACTAATAATAAAAAACTTGTTGGTAAGTAATGCATGCACTACAGGGACGGCCCACCGCCTGGTTTTGATGAAATTGGCGAATAGATCACGGCTTTTACAGGACGTACCTCCTCCATTGAAATCTAATAGGAATATGGTACAAGCAACCCCTCCCCCCTCACAACCATAATCAAATATGAAATAATAAAGTAGGAAACAGGATGAAAATATGAATATATCGGTATCCAATCCCCCTCCCAAATCATTGTAAACATTTTGATTCACTGAGAATGGATCCACGGCGCGAGACTAAATAAACTTAACAGCAAAAAAACCGGCGCGCCCTATCTATATTTTGTTATTATTTTTTCACCTTAGCTTCAATTGGGTTTTTTTTTTGCATGTGCCAAGTAAAGACGGTATCTTACGAGAGAACAGCAAGGAACAGAGTGGCAAATAAAAAATACCCGTTTGAAAAAATCAGCTGTATTCACAAAACTTCGATGTTTGGACAAAAGTAACAAAACATTCTTCTGTAGTTCTCGTGTGAAAAAAAATTAAAAAATGAAATTTTTTTTTGGAAAATAATTTTTTTAAATATCGGGTGGTACCTTCCCTTGCTTGTACCACCTCCTGCATTCTTCTCAGCATGATGTTGATCAAATTTGAAACCCTTTCTTGTCTGATGTGGTCCCATTCTGCGACCACCGCTGTCATGAGGTCTTGGAGGTTTAGACGAGGGTTCGGTCGCCTTCCCTAGCTCGCCCCATAGATGTTCAATGGGATTGATATCGGGGCTGCGTGCTGGCCACTATAGGGTGCGTATGCCTACCTCTTCGATGTATTCAGTAACCACGTTTGCTACGTGTGACCGCGCATTATCGTGCATAAAAATAAAATAATCACCGATGTAAGTGAACGGCACTACATAATCTTCCAGGATGTCTGAAATGTACCTCAGTGTGGTTAGACTCCCTCGGGGAAACACATGGAGTTCCATTTTCGCCTCTGAAGTGATTCCACCCCAAACCATTAAAGAATGGACCGCGTAAGGCACCCTTTCAGAAATATCGCACTGAGCGAAACGCTGCTAAAAATTAAAACGTCGCAATCGACGATCATCGGTCATAATGTTTTATGTATGATTAATGCATAAAGATTACCTTTAACTGTAGGTTATCTTTTCGAACCAGCCCCATGTATAAACGAGAGGGCGTTAAGCACATGTCAAACAGGATATTAGTTTTACATGTCCTGCAGTATTCCGAGGAGCCGCAGACTGCGAACCGGTTCCCCGCGGGATGACGCTCAATGACGTCATTGGATGACCACGGAATGTCACCGCCTGCTCTCGATGGATCGTGGAAGTGAAAATCCCCGAGCTGAATTCCGCTGTTTACAGCGACCAGCTGACTGTCAAGTCCACCTCGCGCCCGCTCCTCCGGAAAATCACAGCGTTTTTAGTTACGAGCAAACCGCTGTGCTCCTCCGCCTTGTTATTAGTTTATTGCATCGTTTACCTCAGCGGTTACACAGTCGATGGATCTCTTAACAACACCACCCCTCTGCCAGGATGGGGTGTGACAGATAGTTTCCATCCATGTTATGACTGTATGCCTGCATCATTTTAGTACCTCATAAAGGCTGGCTTACCACACATTAATGTATAAATTGTTAAGCAGAAGCATAATTTGGCAAAATCATGCAAATATGATTTGTGGGTTGGCTGGCCAAAAACTATCCAGCATATTCGGTAATTATACGATTTACTATTATGGAGTAATGCCCATTTTCGAGAGAGAGAGAGAGAGAGAGAGAGAGAGAGAGAGAGAGAGAGAGAGAGAGAGAGAGAGAGAGAAAAGATGTGAAGGAAGAGAGCGGGAGGGAGCGTGGGAGGGAGCGTGAGAGAGAAGAAGGGAGAGAGAGAGAGAAAGAAAATTTGTCCTAAACTGCGAGTGGAAATTATGATTTTGGCAAAAGTTGTCGGTTCCACTACCTATATAGGTAGACCCAAATGCACACAAATCTTTCGGTCTGAAGACACAGAATTCTGTACAGCCTTTACCGAAATGGACCGAAAATGCCACCAGAGCTTCTGGGACACATGAAAATACGAACTTTTCGGTATAATTTAGATAGCAGTGCATAATAATGTTTAAATATGGACGTACGGCAGCCCTATCATATCCCGCCTACCACCTAGATAACTTTGAATTCCTTTCGAAGGGGGTTCGGGCACGTCTCCAGCGCGGCCTTCACCCGTTATGTAAATCTCTCGGTCGCAGGGTCAACCTTAATTTGCCCGATTGAAAGCTTAAGGGAGAATCTTCAATTCCTCGCCGTTCGCGTAACTCGCCCGCGAATGAACCGATAAACCTCGATCGTGAGCTCGAGCTGAGCGAGACGGACTGCTTAAAAATGTGGTGCAACATGCAAGTGTCAGACGTTTCTACCATCCACCTACTTACCGAACTGCTGTAAAGCTTAGTGTGTCGTAACTAAAGGGTACCCCAACATAGATAAGAGGGTCTAATTAGAAATTAAAAATTAAATTAAATAATTAAAAATAAATTATATTCCAAAAAAGTAACACTACATAAAACGATGTACAGTGACAAGATTAACTGGAACTATACCCTATATTCGTAGGATCAATCCTGAGTGGCTTGATGGAGTCATATTGCGGAAACAATATGCCGAAAATGACTAGTAAGAATCAATGGTAAGTTGTATAAAAGGTAAGTGTACATGAAAGAGGTGACCCCTGCCAAGTTGGGTGGTCAGAATAGCTTCCTCACATAATGTAACATGGACGTATAAAATTAGTTGAAGAACAAAGTACTAGAATAAATTATTGAATGATAAGGACTATAATTCATGTTTGCATGTGCGGGAATTGTCTAAAGTTTAACCCACCCAATAATTGAAAATCTCATCAAAATCGATTCGTCATTCTCGGAGTGCCATCCAATATTCGTTTTGCGTAAACGCAATAGTTACTTATTAATTAAGCAAATGCGATAAAATACTAAGGGCATCACCCTGGATTCAACAACCTCTCGAGTTTGAACGAAATCGGACCAACAGATGATATCAACATTATAAGAAATTAAACAGTTAAATGTATCGGGGACCTTCTAGAAGCTAAACCACACAATTCATAAAAATTTCATTAGAATCAGTCCATTAGTCCCGGAGTTTTTTCTGTGTCGATCGATTTTAGTTTTGCGCGTGCGCTACAGTCATTACTCCACCAATCGCAATATATTTGTCAGATAATTTTCCTGGACCATATACCCATCCACTCCCCAAGTTTGAACGAAATCGGACCACTAGATGATAAGTACTCAGCGTTATAAGAAATTAACGTTTGCGCATTCGTACGATGGCATTGAAAGTTACGGGACCACCTAGATGCTAACCGCACAATCCCTGAAAATTTCATCAAAATCGTTCCATTAAACTCGAGATTCGTCTGTGTCAATCGATAGTAGTTTCGCGTATGCGCAATTATTAGTACTCTACCAAGTTCGCGATATAATTTAAAGGGTAATTTTCTAGAACATCAACATCAACCGAGTTTGGACAAAATTGGACCAATCGATAATGAGAAATCGACTTCATGAGAAATTCACGATTGCGCATGCTAGCGGGCTACTATAGAACCGACGGTGTTGAAAATCATAGGGAACCGTTTAGGTGCTACCGCGCCCAAACCCTGAAATTTTAATCGAAATCTTATTAAGAACATGGTATAGTTTTGCGCGTGACAAGGATTTACTACAGATAGATAGACAGACAGATACGGAACCAAAATTGATCATCAAGCTCTGCAACGAAAAAAGCAAATGGAAATTTAGATTTTGGAAGAAAAAATTTGTTTCGAATTCATCAGTGGAAAATCGTTCGAGTTCATCAATGGAAAATTCTTGGCGAACGCTATATTTATTGCTCTCAAATTACTTGGTAATTCATCGAATATATTTATTGACTAGAATGTGATAATGGTGTTTTAGTGAATGTTGGAATCAAGCTATTCATTATGGAGAGAGGCTCTATGTAGATGTCAGATTTGATCTCGGGTGGTAACTGCGAATATTCAGAAACGCATTCCTCACTCTCCACAGAGCGATTCGACTTGAGGGAGCGTCGGAACACAAAAGGTGACATTTTGTGAGCGAGCGGGGGAGTGGAGAAAGTCCCGGCCACCCAGTCGGATCTCAGAGCAAGTTCCAACTACCCACCAACCTCGATTTCCGATGGTGTTTGAGAAAGCTGCGAATTCGATCACACGTCAACGGGACCTCATCCCGATAAACCACAAGCTGACTGGTGTTGGCAAACAACAGATCATTTTTTAGCTGAATGACCTGCACTTGGGCACATAAGGCTCAGGTTTTTTTGTTCTTTTGAACAGGACGAAATAATTTGATCTGAGTGCAGTTGAGTATGCAAACATTGCTAAACACGTTTTCTCTTCTGATTGTTGTTCAACGGGTGCAGGAGTGCCAGAAAATGCATGTTGCCACCCGGGAATGCGGTTTATAAACACTAGACAATATATGGTAATTTTCTTCGAAACTGGGCATCTCCCGATAAAGGTGTATAATAAATGTAAAACTGGCCGTTTCTATTTCTGCTAATATCATTAGCACAGAAGAAAACGTGCGGAAAAAGTATGAAAACAAGTTCATAATGTCGAAAGATTTTAGAGAAACATCAAATTTAAACGCGTTTGACGCGCGGCGACCGCGATAGAAATCAAACTGGTTTGAAAATCAAACCGAAGCGTTCAACGCGCCGGCGCGACATCGCACGAACAGGTTCACGTGACAACTTCCGCGGATTTCATTGGTCAGCCGTCTGAACGCGTAAACACCCGAACGCGTTGACGCGTGCGGCAAATCCAAGTAGGACGAGGCGTAAGAGCTCCAGTGAATGGGGTTTTTCGGCAAGTTAAAATCCTATCCCCAGTGGCGTAGTTTGAGGAGGGACAGGGTGGGCAGAGCCCCTCCATGAATTACAGAGGACGCAGAAGTTCGTGGTATGCGGATAGAATCATAATTACCTAATAATTTTAGGCTTCTAACTTCAGTTCCTAGTCAACGAAATGAAAATGTAGATACTGCAAACTGAAATCAAGTCTTTCCTCACTACCGTCTGGGGCTAGCTCATGTGCGATTTTTCCCTAGAATAACAACTGAATAATATCCGTTGTTACTGAACAATTACTGAATATCCATAGTTCAGTATCCACCAAATTCTCCTACGAACTTCCCCTACTTTTCACTGCATACTTGATCTAGCTTGGTTGTTTCCCCTCTTTTATTAATTTTTGATTGTGGTATATCATTTGTATTATAACAATTACGAATTAAATCGCAGTAAAAATACTCGCAAAGAAAAAAAAATTGAAGTTTTCTGTGGTGATTGAATTAGTTTAATAGAAAAGATTAGAGCAATATATTGTAGCAGTAGGTATTTTTATTCTAACCTAATTGCTGGTTTCAGTTTGTTTTGTCTACATTTTGTTGTTTGTCGTTCTCCGTTTCATGCCCCGTTTTTTAATCCGCTTACTTATACCTATTATACAATTTATTGTGTGATATTGTCCAGATCAACAAGTAGGTAACAATTTTGGATAATAATAAATTTACTGGATAAATAAAAATTTATTCTATAAGTGAGAAACGACCACATACATAAATAATAATGATTTCACAGGTATTAAGTCTAGTAGTCCAGGTATTATAGTATATAAATCTAGAGGTCCTCAGTTCATCCTTATGTATTCATATTTATCGTAGTTTTTAACGTTCTGATTATTAGTTAATTGGATAATATTTTTTCTAAATAGTATTAGGTATGCTTTAATAATCCATAGGTAGGATTATGAGTTATGAGCATGAAAGCTTACGTGATTTCAAATCATTACGAAAAACCATTGAATATCTACTTATATGAACGTTTTACAGTTTATAGAAATGAATACTAAAATTATAAAATAAAATGTAGTCCTTTCCCTCCATGAGAAATGACTTGGCTACGCCACTGCCTATCCCAGTTTGCTCGCAGAGGCTTCGTTCCAAACATCGGCTCATACTACTGATTTTCAACGACAATTTTTGCAACAAATTGATTTTGAACGACTATCTGATCATTTTGCGACATATCCCGTAAAGTACGGCCTAGTCGTTTCCGAGTCAAAGCGTTTTTACGAGGATTCAAAGAAATTAATATAATAGCGCTTCCCCCCAAAGAAAATGAGCTAAGAATTCTCAATATTTTAAACTAGTTATGCAAGAACATCATTCCGTGCGGCAAAAGTTGTTTGAAATTCACCGTACTGTGATCTAACGGTATCACAAGGTGACACCCAAAACTTTTTGCCTACATCATAGGCTATGTTCATCTAATTTCCACCTCGTTAACAAACTCGGAATCTGATTACGAATCGTTTAGAATCGCAGCATTGGTGCGTTGAATGATGTCGGTACTCTTACGGCGTTTTAGACCAAAACGGACTAAATCGGGACATCAAAGTTGGAATTCGCACCTTTCATCAGAAGACTTTTATAGAATATTATCCATGCCTTACGACCCCCAAGCCAATCGTTCCTTCGGTTAATCATGAGGAAACGCGTTGTGGGAACGTTCTCAAGAATTGAATGGAGGTAATCAAACCTTACTCAACTGGGTATTCGAGTCAACAATTAATTCATCCTTTGTGATAATTGTATTCATTTTTTTATTTAGTATTTATCGCCTTTTTTTATCAAGATTTCTTCAATGTTTGTAATTTTCTTTCACGAAACTTGACAATTAGCAATATCATGGGAAAGCTGATCCAAGTGACAGGATGTCAAAATCAAACAAAGGAGGTGCAATCTACTCCCAACAATTCCTCCACTTTTGGGAATGAATAACGTGAAACTACATTCAAATTGTGTTTTGCTACCTATAAATCGTAAATAATAAAAATCGGGCGAATAGAAAAAAAGTTCCAGTCATGCAGCATAAACGTATGAGCGAATGTTCGTAGATTATCTTATTTATTATATTATGTTACTTTGAGTGCAAAAAATTTTTAACAACCAATTTTATGGCTAATAAACTTGTTCTAAATCATATTCCCCGATTAAAAACACATTTTTGATGTTTAGCGATTTCTCAGTTTTTTTAATCGATCTTTCAGCAAATATTAATGAAATTTAATTTCATTTTTCACCAAAATTGTGTGAATACAATTTTCAAAGGGCTAGTTCATCGTTGATAAACTTCTTCTGACAAAAACTATGCTAAAAATATAAATTTAACAATTTTTAGACGTTTTTAGTTACTTTTAGTGATTTTGTTCCCACTTTTTTTTGGAAATTTTACCAATTTAATATGCTCAAAAAGTGTTGACCAATAAATTCATCTTTTTGTTCAAAATAGCTTGATTTTTTGGCGCATGAACGGAGTTTTTATCTCAATCCTAAGGAGAGTTATGGTCTGGAGGGAGAGAGAGAGAGACCATAAATCCCCCCACGCCCGTATCGTAGCAAATCCTGAATTCCCAAGGTTTGTTTCGGAAAAAAAATTATTAGAATCGAAAAACCTGCTTAAGCAGAGTCAACAAAGTTTATCTCAGGTTTATTTGAGTCGTCAAATTGAAAAAATCTATATAATAAATAAATAATAACTTACCTATCACTATCCCGATTGGAGGCGATCGCATCTTGGCATCAGCTGTAACAGAAAACGTTTAACTATCATTAACATTTGGTGTTTAGGAATCAAGCAGGTCATCAAAATAATTTTCAAGTAGCTTAGAATCAAACGTATAGAATTGTGATAGAACAAGAAGCTCCAATAACAATTTCATTCTTCAGAACCCTCTGTATTCCACGTTTGGTTGTATAACATTAATAATATTAACTAATAATTTTGTTTATTGACATATAGGACAGATATGCGTCCCATTTTGCATGACAAAATTTGACAAAATGAGCGATAAAATAAAGAAATCAAAACATAAATGTTAATTGAAGTCAGAAGGGCAGCTACATGTAGAGCCTGAAGAGCAACTTAATTTAAGGCCTGACATTTAAGGAATGGCATGAAAGGTTCAGTAATATTATATGTTACAGGGGAAAGAGCAAATAAATCGAATGAAAATGTAGGCAATCTAGAATTCTTAGATATAATAAAATCTTTTCAAGATTGGTACCTATGGGAGAAAGATAAGAAGGAAGAGCTAAAGGAGAAGAGCAAGGAGTTTAATGTTCAGTGAGGAAGTGGGGCGTAAAAGCAAAACCGAGGCGAGCCGAGGGAGGCAGCTCACCGCTCACCGAAACTGGTAGCACACGTACCTTTTCATTACTATACCAAAATCATTAATTTTGTTTGTGATCGAGCTTTAGTGGTTGGAGAAAGGAACTTTAAAAGGTTCAAAGTTTGGCCTCTAGCAGCTTTTTATAACAAGTTTTTTGTGTCGCGGTGTCGCCTTCGGATCGTGAAAGATAATCGTGTCAAATGCAAACACTTGGGGCTCATTAGCGTGGTTACAGCATGACAGTAAAATAGTCGCTAAACGACCTTTCTTCATAGAAAAAACACCTTGCGCCTAAAGGCTAAAAAGTGATGAGTGTAGGATAGGTTTTTTCACCTCCATTTCAAATTTTAGCTTCATAGGTTGAATAGTAAAGAAATCACAAAGCTTACTTAAGTAATACTTAAGGAAGCTTAAGTATCACTTAAGTAGTATTTAAGTAATACTTAAGGGAAACAGACGACCCGCTTTCGGCGGAACAGTTCCGATTTAGAGAGTCATGTCCACGTCATGTCCCAGCGTCCCTACGTTTCCAGTGGGGATAATCAAACGTCCCGCTTTTGTAGTTTGATTCAAATTTTGAAATGAGAATACTCCTTGATTTATTATTTGGCTATATCTCTTAATGAGACTCCGAACATGAGAAGCTCGAGGTAGAGCGCAGCACGTAAACTAGGACCTTATCGGTTCGCTCTTCATTTGTTCCCAATAGCAGTCGTGGCGGACACTAGTTGTTTTTATTTTTTGCTCGTTTTTTGTTTTATTTGGGTTTCTTTATTATTATAATTTATTAATTAATAATATAATTCTTATTTTTGACCAGTATTGATGAGATTGATGGTGCGGGGAACGAATTGTAGAGCGAAAAGGAGTGACGCAAGGTATCAACAAGGGTAAAGTAATATCAACCATCATGTTCCTTAGGTCCTTCGCCCAATAGCGCTCCTAGCGGCGGACTTTGTTGGTTCGGAGCCCCATTGAAAATGAATTATGTGTGTAAAACGAATTGCATAGAGGAAAATATAAGTTTATTTAGTTATTGTTTTGTGCCCCCCTCGATGTCCTTGTTTTCCGCACTGCTTTGAAGCAGTCTAAACGGAAGTTAGTGAAAAAAATGTCTATTTCCACGAAAAATAAAGAGTGACAACGTTAAATCGATTTCGACGGTTAGACCATCATCAGTAACAAACACTGGTTACTGATGATGGCCTAACCGTCGAAATCGATTTCACATTGTAACTCTTTAAATTTCGTGGAGATAGACATCGTTTTTTTACTAACTTCTGTTTTGAAATGGGTTTCCACAACTTCGTCGCGAGTGATTTAGTTCGTTCGAAGCAGTCTAACACCTAGTACATTAGCAATACTCAAAGGTTGTGAACCCCAAACTCACGCCATTACCTTCGCCCTCATCGACCCTCGTCCGTCTGGTCAAAGTGGATTGACCAATACATCTGTCGAAGCTCCATCCGATAATCGCCGAGGATGGACTCATCCTTCCCTGTCCTTCCAAACAGAGAACGCACGATCTTCATAGGCTCGCCACAAACTGATTACCGAACTCCCTGGGGGCATTTAGAAGTGGTAACCTAAAAATATCTCCGTTACACATTTTAAAACTGAGACGCAGCTTCATGATAGCCTGCAGTTACACCATCTGGAGACTTCATCATTCGCAACGATCTTGTTGAAGAAAGTTGAGGGAACATGAATATAGCTATTTGAGTGAAAGGTATTGGCAAGAGTTGTGTATTGGTTTGATATGGGGATGAAGACAGATGAAAAATAGAAAATGCAGACGAAATTTATATGGCCATTATTTAGGTAACTAGGTACCTACCTCATAAATGTAATTATAAAGGTACGTTATAATAAAATATGATATTTTTGATATTATTGACAAATTCACTATGTTCTCGACCCTGTTTCAAAAGTTCTAGTTATGCAGCATGATCGAGTTTTTTTTTTTTTTTTTTTTCTCTCTGGTGGCACGAAAGTAGTGGTGGATCTAATTTCTTCGCTATTCATTCTATCAATGGTAACATTTGGAATGGAGGCCCCTTGGGACGTCTAGAAACGAATCCCTTGATACCCAGCATCCAGAGAATCAGCAACCAGCTGTGAGAGGGAAAAGAGTATTCTACGTTTAGACGAGGCTCGAGGTGACAGGAAAGGGGGCCGGTCGTCCACCCCCGGCGAGGGCATTTTTTGTATTTTTTAAATTTTGTTTTATTTATTGCACCAAGTAATTCAACTTATTTGCAATATTTCTTCGACAATAATCAGTCACTCGAACGACTGTGATACATAACACATCTGTTTACTATTTTAAAATTTGTAGTGTCTTTTGACGCACAAGATTCACAGGAGCATAGCACAGCATTCACCGAACAAAATTTTCATGAAAACTCCAACTTCCTATTGCCAATGATCTTGAAGTTTTCGTCTTTTCAGACGCCTGAGTAGATCATCAACGTCCGACAGATTTGTGGACCTGATTGTACAAAATTAATTCGTTTTGGATTGGAGATTTTGATCGACTACCCACCAACCAAATACATTTTTCGGAATTTGGTGACCGATTCTACTCCCCCCCCACATGAATCTTCCATCGGAGCTTTGAATATTATGTTACATTGTTTTAAAATTTGAGCACATTAAGTGCTGAAACATTGTTAACTCGCAATTTTATGGCAAATAAATACTCTGTCTAAATTATATTCTGCGATTCAACAAAGATTTTGGACTTTAAGCTTGTTTTTTCAGTTCTTTATCGATTTTCAGCAAGTATTAATGAAATTTAAAAATATTTTTCAACGTGATTTTTTTCATAAATTCATTAATGTTTCAGTACTCAGGTGATAAACTTGTTTTTACAAAACTCCCGCTAAATGATATGAATATAATGGGTTTTTAATGCCGTTTTAAGCCATTTTTAATGAGTTTTTGAGCACATTTTTTTAAATTTGACCAATTCAATTTGCTAAAAAAGTGCTTAAAGTGTCAACGAACTCATCCTTTCATTTGGAATGCTTGATTTTTTTGGCACAAGAACGAAGTTCTTATTACAATCCTAAGGAGAGTTATCGTCAAGAATGACACCACACATACACACACACGCAGACACAAACACACACACACACACACACACACACACACACACACACACACACTTCGTTTTAGAATGCCTCAAAACGGATTTCAATATTGAGAGAATTTCGAAATTTTGTATTTTATAATTTTTTGAGCCATTGCACTAGCTTTTTTTCTACAAAAATCAAAGACTAATCTGCACAATAGTGAATGTTTAATCAAAGTTGAATAAAAACGGTGTTTCAAGAAAGACTAGTTTGCGCATGCACACAGGCAACTTTTGCAGTAATGAAATTAAAGGCGGATCTAAACAATCCCTGAAAGTCTCATCAAAATCAGACTTGGACGTTATAGCTTTGCCCGTCTTGAGTATTAGCAGAAAGATTGGAATCCAAAATTCTTCTTTTGTTTTTCAATCTCACAAATGTAATTACAACGGTTCCGCTACCTTCTAAGCAAGACCTTAGTAGTATCATAATCCAATTCATATGCAATTTGCCTTCTTTAGAAGGTAGGTATCTATTTCGACAAAGTTAAAAACAACAGGATTCGTAACGATTCAAGCGTTATGTAATTTAGTAATATAATGTGTAGAAAAAAACACTAAAAAATACTGTATATTTTGCCTTTCACTTGTTGGATGAAGATGAGCTCTACCTATGCCCAGAAGTAAGTAAGTGGTTTTTCTTGAGTGAACGTTGGTATTATCGTCAGATGATGAATTGAATCAGGAAGTGAGTTGAGACTGAGAAGATGATGCAATGTGGTGCCTTCCAGGATTCTGGCTCATCTATCAAGGGGAAAAAAAAGTTCGTAAGACCTTCTAGTTTGAAGATGTGAAGAGGAATGATTGAGTAAATCTCGGAATTCAGCCAAGGACCTAATTACCGGCAATGGATTGGAAGACGGAAGGCGCGAAGCTGAGTAGAAAGCAAGTTACGATAAATGGGCGGTCCCTCGCGGTAAACTAAGTAAAAGTGGACATCGGGAGGTCAGAGGTCTCCAGGCGACCTTATGGAAGATGGGCATCATCCTTCCGGTGCCCCGTTCAAAGGTAAACTCCCACGAAGAAGGAATACGAAGAGGAAGAGTTCCTCCCGTATGTCACGAGCCCATTCATTGTTTGGTTTCCACCCAGATTTCCGGTGGGTGCGGTTCTCTGATTGCCCTATTGTACAAGAAAGTGGTTTTCTCCTTTACAGGGGTGGATAACTATCTGCACTCGCTCTTACAAGGCCATGAATAATCCCGTATTGATGATACCGTGATGGGGATAGCACGCTGAAGGTATTTTTAAATGTATCCAAGTCGTTTTCGATTAGCGATGGGGCAATAAGTCTAGCACAAGTACAAGTCCCGCCTCTACGTGATTACAGAGAACGATCTGATGTTGCCTGCGGGCCTTTCTCATTTTCCAACCGTCATCACTTCGATCGTCATAATTTAAAAGGAGGTTTCTACAGTGTTCGTCCATACTAACATGTAACACGTGTTCTCATTAACACTGGCGTTGTCGCTCTTTTATCTCATCACCAGTTCACCCATTTTTGTTGAGACAAATGGTAGGTAGGTACTTACAGTGGCGGCCGGTGGTCTGCAAAAGGAGTGGGGCACAAAAATATTTACCTATTTGACAGTCAAGAGGTCATTGAGGTTTTTCTTCCATTTGTTTTGTTTTCAGTGTGAATTAACTTTGACCTAAACACATGATACATAAATCCCACTTAGGTCATGTCATGCCTTGGGCAACTGTTATGAAAGAATATGGCTACTAAATAATAATCAATCATTATCATTAAATATTATTG
Organism: Adelphocoris suturalis; assembly: GCA_030762985.1. NCBI lineage: Eukaryota > Metazoa > Arthropoda > Insecta > Hemiptera > Miridae > Adelphocoris > Adelphocoris suturalis. Next base: position 99,818,381 of record CM061041.1, on the reverse strand, counting down.
ATAGATTAAATATAAATTAATTAGATAAATAAATTAAATTAAAAATACTATCTTATAGGTACCTACTTACTAAGTATCTAAACATTTTAGAATGGACTATATTATTATTAAAAGTACTAAAAATTATCAAGGCTTCGATTGTATTGCACTAGTGAACTACATAGGAGAAATAATTCTGAAGGAATATTAAGGAACTCGAATTAAATTATGATGAAATGATAGAATGTGACGACAGACGTCAATTAAAAATCAGATATTTCAAAAGGTTATAGAAATGTTTTCTAACCCCAAAACCACCACTCACTTATGTATAACCTTTTTCTTTAATGCAACATATCCAGAATGATCAATATTCTACAAAGTTCCTCACTTATTAACTCATTCAAGGAATTAAGCTCTTCATACTTATTTTCTAAGACGCTTCTTATTCGCTAGTAAGTAGGCAGCAGTCCCCCCTCCCCCATCTCCTGTGCTGATGGGGCCCTCCGGCAGTAGACGAAAGTCAGTTAACCGGAGGGTCTCCAGTAAATCAACACAAAATTCCACATGTTCCGACACCCGTGGGTACTTTATTGAATTCGAGCCAGGCTACATCACCTACCCCCCTGCAGACTCGTATGCAAGCTCTAAGAGCCACTAAGCTGATCTGGACCCTGGGCATCGTCTCGTAAATGTGCTAAAGAGACTACATACGAAATTGCAGCTTCCTAGAGTGTAAAACATAGAAATTAGCTTCAAGAGCTTCAAGAGCCACTCATCTGATCCGGACCCTGGGCATCGTCAAGTAAATGTCCTAAAGAGGCTACATAAGAAATTACAGCTTCCTAGAGTGTAAAGCATAGAAATTAACTATTAAAATGATTTAACCACCGCTTCACAAATCAAACCGTTCTCGCAATATTTGGATCACCTGCTATGAATCAAATCATCGAAACACCAGCTCAATGAAATCATCAGAAATTAACAAGCGGTGGCAATCATGTTCACAATATCAATTATTGAGAATGATCACCTGAGTGCACACAATTATTCGAATAACCTTGCTCATAACTCAGCTTGTTGGCCACGAACTTCGCAGTAGTTAACATAATATGGTTGGATAAATCGAGAGCTTTCGAACGAATGGATGAAAAACGACGAAGTACCATTTCCCTAGCAACGACTCGATTGTAAGCGGAAATCATCAAAATATTTTTGTGAGCAATTTTCCGTGAGTTTTTCAAGTTCATGTGCCATAGCAAAGACATAAAGAAAACAGTTGATTGTTTTCTACGCAACACAGTGAGTCTATTTTATTTATTGGTAAGTAGCGTGAGCAAGTTTTCGTGACGATTTTTCAGTTTATGTGCCAAAGCAAAGGCATGCAAATGTCAAAAATGTCAAAATCAGTACCTACCTGACTAAACTTCTTACGTAAATCCGTCGATGAACGTCGTACTTCGGTGCGAATTCTATTCAAAGTGATCGTTGCTTCTTCTTCATTGCCAAAATGCCAAAATTTCTTTTTGTAACTAACGTTCGTAACTACCGACGGAAAAGGGTTTTGTGGCTCTACACATAAAACAACGCACTCCAACTCGGCCGACAATACAAAGGACTTTATTACAAAAGACGTATTCAACAACTTAGGACTGAATAAAAATAGGTACTTATAACACAACGCTATAATACGGACTTTACTTTAGAGTAAATTCTTGGAAACAACCACATGCCCGAAGGAACTTAAAAAACATCATAAATTACCAGCAGAGACCACAAAACATTACTAGAAAAAAAACCTACCAACTATGAACATTCAGTTTGGCTAATGGAATAAACCGAAACTCCTCTAGTGGAAGCCACTCATAACGTAAATTTCATTCTACGGTCTTTAGAAAAGGGGAAACCCTGCCTGGGGCATGGCCCCGAAAATGATTAGAAATTTACCGTTATGACCTCTTTTTCCCGTTCCTTGCCCCTTAATTCCCGTTTCTTGCCCTTTATTTCCCATCACAGTCTAACCTGAATTGACGAAATTTCTCTCTTGATAGAGTAATATTATGGCAATCTACGTACTTTTTCACTGGTAGATGGATCTTAAACCTCCTTGGATGGAGCGTAAACCTATTCCTTCTAGCATCCACCTTGGAGCCACAGCATGGAGCTACAGACCACTTTTCGTTCTGATTTGAAACGATGAGTTTTGTTTGTAAAGTCTTCGTTCCAGTTTGTTACTTTTTTCCCAAATGTACTGGGGCAATGTCCCGATGCCCCCCCTCACCGGCCGCCCCTGGGTACTTACTATGCTGTAATTTTACATTTTTGATTTAGGAATCGAATTCTGCACCCTTGAAAAAACCCCAAAAACTTCAAATGGTTTCGATTTGAACATAGGACATATAGGTAGGAAAAACAGACTTGACTTTATATGTCGAAGGTATTGGAGGCCTCCCTCCTGCAGTAAAGGACGCGAGAGTGCGCTCCTTTACTACACCATTCAGCCTTCTTTATACCCTTGTTTTGCTCTTTTAATCATCCGATACCCTCCATATTGCACCTTTTTGAAAAGTCTCCGGCAAGACCTTTTAGCTGAAAGGATAAAATAAGTAGTTGAGCTTGATCATTGAAAGTGGATCTCGACTCCAAACCGAAGAACTCGTGAGAATTTCATCGAAATTGGACAAAAAATGTTGCAATCATACAACATGATCGTATGAGCCAATTTTCTTAAATTATTTTATTAAATCATATTACATTGAACTACCAAATTTACCAACAAAAAAAAACTATTTCCAACTAAAGTACAACATTAAAAAAATATTTTTGGATTTTTTAGTATTTTTTCCCCTGCTTTAACCGCAAATATCAATGAAATTCAAGTTCCAGATCATCGTTGATAACTTTCTTTTGACTAAATTTCTGCTAAAAAACATAAATTTAACAACTTTTTAACCGTTTTTACCAATTTTTAATGATTTTTTTATTTGGAATTTGATTATTTTAATGCGCTCAAAATGTGGTTTCAAAGGAATTCATCCTTTCATTTGGAAAACTTGATTGATTTTGGCTGTGTGGTACCTATTTGTATTAAGTTATTGTTGGGATTCAGCGTGGAAGAATAAATTAATCACAATATCTTTGTTACCATTTTTATTTTCTTAACGATTTGGTCATCACACACAGTCTTCAGAGTTCAACCATCTCACTCCCATGTGCAGTCAAAAAGAATGGGAGAATGAATACACAAGGAGACGGCGAGCTGACTATTGGCTTGGCCCATATCGAATGATATCATGAATTGTATCGTACCATTGTGGCCTGGCATCTTGCTCAGAGCGTCTTTAAGAGGGTATATTGCACATTTTCAGCGGTCCAGGAAAAGGTTGGAATGTACAGGCTGCTCAGGATGGAGTCAGTAATTTAATTTAATTTTTATATAGTCCCAGAGAAGCTCTCTGTTAAATTTAAATTTCCTTGGGTGTTTTGGCTCACCCAGCTGATCTGGAATGAGCCCCTCAGTTTATTAGTTTCTTGATGTCTAAGAGAGATTTCCTACCAAATTTCAAATTCTTAGGGTGAACTGGAGAGAATTTAACTTACACAGCTGATCAGGATAGAACCCATCATTCCGTTCATCTCTTTATGTCCCAGAGAAGCTCCCTATCAAATTCACATTCGTAGGATGAATAGATATAATGTAGCTAACTGATTAGGATAGAGCCCGTCATATGATTCGTCTCTTAATATCCCTGTGAGTCTCCCTATCAAATTCCAACTTTCTAGGGTAAACGAGAGAGAATTTCATACCTTTCATCCCTTGCAACCTTCCACCACTTGCTCGTAGCCGCTCCGAAATCCCATAAGCGACTTCGTCAGATCAAATGTAGTCTACGTCTGAAATTTAACAAAAATTTGCTAAGGAGAACTACCTAGTAGAAGTGGGTGAATGTGTTCTTACGTTTTTAAAGTTCTTTTTTCTTCTTTTTTTGAAATAAGAATAATTATATAATAAGCTAATATCCATAAACTAACCCACCATAATAATAATGTAATTATGAGCGAAGGTTTGCTACAAATTTTATCGGTATCGCGTATCGTTTTTTCGTTACATAATTTCGTATCAGTTTTTAACCGGTCAGTGATCGCAAAAACACATTCTGTGAAAATTTCCGTAGATTTTCTAATTTTATTACATTGTTTTGGAATGTAGGCACTTTGAGTGCGAGGAAATCGTTAACCACCAATTTTATGGCGAACAAACTTATTTTGAATAATATTTCACAATTCAAAACAGATTTTCAATTTTTAGAATAGGTATTTAATTTTTTAACCGATTTTTTGGCGAATATTATTTCAAGTTCAGTTTTCAGCATAACTGCGTGCATACATTTATTATTGTACATTGTTTATTGTACTTTAGGCTAAAATTCTGCTAAAAAATATAAATTTAACAATGGCTGCTCATTTATTATTGTAAGTTGCTGATAAACTTCTTTAGATTAAAATTCTGCTAAAAATATAAAGTTAACAATGGCTACTCCCAATGGCTAGTGATATTGCGATCAAATAATGATTGTAACGAGGCATCGCACTTCTTCTTACACGTCTCATTTGGGAGCTACTCTGGATAATGATCATAAATATTAGATTTCAATCGGCTTCAATTTTGTTGATTTTTAAGAAGTCGTCTCTACAGTGAGGTAAAGGTTCTTGCGCAAGTCGCTTCATCGGTAATGTCCAAGGAATAAACCATAACTTGGAGATAGACAGCTCCAACGGAAATTGGACGATTATGAACTTGTTATGATAATCTCGTCTCTTCTGAGAGAACTAACCAAAAACAACAGACTGCTTTCACTCTCGCCTTGAAGATTCAGTAGGAAGTGGTGATTATAACCTGGATGGAAGCCGGGCGGCAAGTAGATTTAATATTCGATATGAGGTCAGTGTCTGAGCAAGGTATGCAGCCGTTACCGTGTTTTCTGGTACGCGGGCTTAATCAACCTGTTTTCGTATCGTATATTTAGCAAGCGTCCCAACATATATTGAGAAACATGTATCCAACTATTTCAAACCAACCGGAGAGGTATCTGTTCAAGCCACACAACTCCAAAACTTCTGTCAAGTTGGGTGCTGTATAGATTCCTCCTATCCATAACATGAATGTATTGATCATTGAAAAGTTTTAAATGAACTTATAAAATTCCAAACCTGAAAATAGTAAATCAAGATGTAGCGTGAAACACCAAGATTGCTCAATTAGGAAACGAAAAAATGACGCTGGAGGTAATTTATCTCATTACGTTGGGCAAGCGCAGAGTGAAGTATTGATTTGGGAACAATGAAACTAATAGACATTCAACTCTTGCCTTGTTAAAAGAATTGAATATTATGAGCGTCCAGAGATTATGACCTTAAATATGAAATACATACTAAAGAATAAATGTGATTTTAAAGAAAATATTTGTATTTAAGAGAAAAACCATATAGAATGGAACTCCCTAAAATAAAATGTACTTTCTTTGGACGCAGCCCTAAATATCGCATGACTGTCGTTTTCAATTGTTTATTTGACGTTATTCATTCTTTGTTTATCAACGTAAATCTTTACCCTTTGTACAAGTTGAACAACGCTCTAAAAGAATATGTTTTAACAATGGATAATTTGATATTGTATACTAATGAAGTGAGATATCCCAAGTATGCGCTCAAATAATATAAGGTGGATTATTGGGTTACATTAGAAGTCCTTAAAACAAAAATAAAACAAACAAGAACGTTTTTTCTCTCCTTTTCATGAGTAATATTAAATAGTTAACGCGCGGTTCTACATCGGATTGCTGAATTTGGCTCATGTATGCCAGCGCAAGCTTAGCATTTAGGCATACATTGTCCTTCAATAAGTGGACATAGAACTGATCATTTTTTATCACACCATGTAGGTGTATTAATTTCATTTATATGTATTATAACGTCTACGGAGTCCCGCCTTTGACGTCACCAGTGCGCAAAACTTCGAAAAATCATAGGGGGAGTGCGGTTGGTGTCAAAATTTCTTTTGATGGAATCTTCTTCCATTTAAAAATTGAATGAATTAGTAGGTTTTATTGTAATAACACTAGGATTTTACAAGATAAGAATAACATTCAACATTGCCAAACAATTAAGATATGTATGTACGTTAGATATACCAACCCACAGTAAGACTAAAAATACACTGCCAAGGAAATGGCACATGAGCTTCCTCGTGATCTTCACAGTACGTCACCATTAAATTCCAGAAAACTAGAAACGACCGGTTCTGGCATCAGGGAATTAATGAGGTGGGAAATTGGAAGCTGAATGGTACATATATTATAATAAATGAAATTAATAAGAAAAATTTTGATTTTAATATGGGACCATCCAGGATTTGGTCAGTCCAGTATTCCCGGCCGGGAATATTCCCTGCAAATAAATTCCCGGCATGATGGGCACAATAACTGGTAGTACCGTACGATTCGTATGGCACCTCAAGGGACTCTACCGGGATCATCTCTGAAAATTTGAACAAAATCCGATAAAATAAACTAAGCTGTGACCGTAACAAAAACATCACTTTCGCGCATGCGCCTAGCGTACCGCTGCTGATGATCGCGAAGAATGTGATACGGGACCTCAAGAAACCTTGCGCGCATCATCTCTGAAAATCTGACCGAAATCCGTTCACAATTGCCTGAGATATGACCGAAAGAAAATTTTGTTTGCGCCTGTGCAGAGGCTACCGTTGATTCGATCATGACGGAACTGATAGGGGACCATGTAGAGCTATACCCGCACGATCCCTAACCATTTGAAGAAAATCGCACCAAAATTCTGGAAATTACGGCTGTTACAAGGACCGTAACAAGAATATTTCGTTCACGCATGCGCAGAGCGTACCGCTAATGCAATTATGATGATTGTCTTATAGGACCTCAAGGGACCTTACCCACATCATCCCTGAAAATCTGACCGAAATCCGTTCAACATTGACCGAGTTATGACCGTCACAAGGAATTCACGTTAGCGCCTGCGCAGAAGCTACCGTTGATTTGATCATGATGAAGTTGATAGGGGACCATTTAGAGCTTAACCCGCACGATCCCTGAAAATTTGGTTAAAATCGGATCAAAATTGTGGAAGTTATGGCTGTTACAAGGAAATGTGGACGGACAGACAGACAGACAGACACGGAACCAAATTTGTTCAGGAGGCTCTGAAACGCAAAATGCGAGTGGAAATGTTTATTTTGGAGCAAAAATTTTTTTTTCATTTCGACAGTGAAAACAAAGCTTCCGCTGCATTGCAGTATCGGAAGCAATATACTAGCGAAATGCTTCATTAAAACTTCGCGCTGAACTCAAACTGAACACTTGCACATTTTGATAGCTAGGATACTTGATATTTAACTTACAGACAAATATTAATAGGTAGTTCTTTGGATATAAATATCAACAATCAAAAGTACCGACCTTCATGTTGTTTGTAAAAAGAATAGGTTACTACTAATTTGAACATTATTTAACTTCATAAGATCTTGTATCGAGCCCACCTTTTGAAACTTTTTTTTTTCGGCTTGAAATATACGACAACCTGACAGCAGATGAAAAATACTGTCCGAATCTTCGGAGATACACAAAGGGCATGGTTCAGTTCCATTAAATTTTGATAAAAGGATGGGAAGTATAACCTTCCAACTCTATTTCCAGAAACCCGAACTTGGCAAAGAAGCCGTTTCATGTACAAAGGGAGATCTGATGAAAGATACCTTTCACTGGATAGAAGGGCTTTAGAAAATGTACAAAACCATTTAAAATTAGTTAAAACACCCTTTTAGCACCCTATATCCCTCATCGTGCTCAAACAGTACACTCCAATAATCACAATTTGTTTGGGAATGCTTAATGTTTTGGGGATTAAATTTTTAGTTCGATTCTGAGGAAGAATTTGTTACGGAATGGCACGTGCCAATTATGAATGTGTTTGCTTATAAATTAATAAATATGAGAGTATTTACAGACCATTGCCCGGTATGAAAGGCGTTTGTGTTGGTGAGGTGGGCCCGGCTGATAGAATTTACGCTTTCTACGACTAATTGCAGATGGAGGAAACAGATAGGGGTTTCTCAATCAACGTGGCAGCGGCCTTGATTGCTCTTTGATCTCGTGCAAGATCAAGTGAGAGCCGATGAAGCTCATCTTGGGAGTTGAAGAATGAAAGACAGCCGTATTAGAGCAAACAATTGAAACATCTTTGGCGTACTCAGCAAACTTACAACCGAGCAAAACAATCAATAAAACTGCAAAAATAACATCAGTAAAAAGGCCTAGTCAAACAGCATGACAATAAATACGAATTTTCTTAAATTTTTCACATTATACTTTTCATAGGACTTTGGAAGAAGTAACACAGAACTCCAACTGTATCCCTTTTTTGCGATTTTTGGCTCTCGGGGAATGTTGTGTCCCCTTCCTCAGGCTCTGTCATTTTATTTAGACAAAAACAGCATGAATCCTTAATCATAAAAATAACATTAAAAAAATCATGGGCCGCTAATGACCCTTTGTGGTTGAGGTGCGGCTTAAACCACTAAAAAAACAAAACAAACAAACAAACAAACAGAAAATCAAAAATCTAAAAAAACATCAAAAATCTAAAAAAAAAAAAAAAAAAAAAAAAAAAAACCTTCCTCCCTAAAAAAAAACACACAAAAAAACGAACAGTAGGCCTACGGTTCTACAGTCAGATCATTTAATAATGATTAATTTTACACATTATTAGTTCATTATGGTTACTTAGCAATGTTAATTTATAACTGAGCGTAATAAATCAGCTTTCCGTGACACTATAGAGGCTTAGGGATTATGAGATGCTGTGATATAATGAGAGCATTCCAAAAAGTGGCTAACGATTTTCCTGCTATGAAAACTAAGGAAGTTACACTTCCCTAGTAACGCATTGCTTGTACGTGAAAATCAATAGAAAACCCCACCGTGACGTGACGTTCGTGACGAGACGAAAACAAATGGAAACGTCCTGTTTATCATTATTAAATGATAAAAGTTTTCTCATATTAAACCTTATTACTTAAAGTAAAATATTACTTTTTGATTGAGAATTCATGCTGTTTTTGTCTAAATAAATTACAGAGCCTAAGGAAGGGAACACAGCATTTCCCGAAAGTGCTTAGAAGAAAGAAAGAAAGTTGGAGTTATGCGATCCTTCTTCCAAATTCCTACTAACATGATTAATGCAGGAATTCTAATAATCATTTTACTTTTGTCGTAAGCGTATTTCTGAAATGTCAGTATTATTAGTACACATAAATATGGATCAAATTTATGGCAAACAACCATTACGCAAATTTTCGAAGAATACGATGATGCTAATGCAATGTTTCTAAAAATGATAAACGTAGAATTTTAGAAACGTTTCTTCATAGAATTACTTTTTTGGACACTATGAAATATTCTTGGATTCTATCAGTTTTCCGTATGTATCACCGAAAGATATCCATATGAACCATACATATCTTGCTGTACCAGAGAATCAAGATGCAAATATAAACAGTCATCCAGGAGAGAATTTTCGTATAATATCGTAATATATCATATTATATTGTTTGAATTCTATGCACTTTGAGTGTAAAGATATTGTTATTCACTAATTTTATGGCAAAAACAAAAAATATTCCAATAAATTTTCTGTAATTTGACAGAATTTTGGATTTTTAGCTTCTTTCAGTTTTTATCGAGTTTACAGCAAATGCTAATGAAATGAAATTTCATTAGTATTTGCTGTAAAGTCTAGTAGATTTTACATTTAAGTACATTTTTCAGCATAATTTTTCGCATACATTTTTAAATTCTCTAGTTCACCGTTGATAAACTTTGTTTTACTCACATTCTGCTGAAGAGGTATATTAACAATTTTCAAAAACTTTGATTTAAACATTTTTGGAGCCATTGCAATAGCTTCATTTTTTACTAAAATTCGTTAAAATCCGCTGATACGGAAGAAATCTAGAAATTCCGAAATGAAGGATGAGTGTGTTCGACAGCACTTTTCGAGCACAATTTCAAAACTTACCAAGTGCTTAATTTTCAAAAAATGATCTACAGAAATCATAAAATTAGTAGTTTGGCACCGAAGATCGTCACTCAAGATGATTTATGGTAAATTGTAACCAAAAGAAATAGATAGTATTTTTTTTTTTTTTTTTGAGATTTTGTTGTTGTTGACGGTTCAGTGAATTTTCGGAAATTAGGGACCGTGAATTTTTGGTTTTTAGCAAAATAATAAATTAGTGTGGTGGATTAAAAATTCGCGCATCAGGTCTTGCTGCATAACTGGGGCATTTTTACTGGGTCAAAATCAATTTAATCGTTTCAATCAACGGATGAATCATTAAAAAAATTTGTGCGTCACGGAAAGCCTATTTAGCGTGATTTAGACTAAATCTTTCCCAGGGGAACTCATCATGTTTTTGTCGCAAAGAATCGGTCGTCCACTCGTTGATAACATCTGGAAGTAGGAATCTATCGTTTGAAACAATAATATTTTCTTGGCTACCTCGGAAATATAGATAGGTACTAATAGAACTCTCGCAAGATGAATGTGAATATTAGTATGAAGGATTTTACGAAAATAGGAATTTCTGTTCATGAGATAGGTACCTTTTTATTTTTTTCCAACTTGTGTTGTTATTTTTCTCCAGGTACTGGGGCTTCTTCAGTGAGTTTATATTATGACTCAAAATTAAAAACATCTAGATCGCAATCAAATTAAGAACTTGATAGTGCTACTGCTCAATTGATATTAGAGAGTTCCTAGTAGATCCGTAAAACACAATACGTCTAGCGGTATCGACAATCGGGCGACTAAAACTCTGACGCAATGAGTTACGGTGACGCATTCTTCCGTGCAAATACGTTAACGGATCGAATCCGTAAAAAAACGTAGTGGTCTAAAATAACCTCCTTCCATGGACTCAAATAACCTCCTAGGAATTATTTCCTCCTTCCATGGATTTTGCGTTACAACTAGAACCGTTAAGGGCTTGACGTGACTTTAAGGTGCGGTAAATGTTTCTCGTTACCGCTCGCCGTATTGAGACCAACAGATCTACTAGGAACTCTCTAGTATCCACTAATTTTATGGGAATGAAACGTGACACACACACACACTCACACATACACACACACACACACACACACACACACACACACACACACACACACACACACACACACACACACACACACACACACACACACACACACACACACACACACACACACACACACACACACACACACACACACACACACACACACACACACACACACACACACACACACACACACACACACACACACACACACACACACACACACACACACACACACACACACACACACACACACACACACACACACACACACACACACACACACACACACACACACACACACACACACACACACACACACACACACACACACACACACACACACACACACACACACACACACACACACACACACACACACACACACACACACACACACACACACACACACACACACACACACACACACACACACACACACACACACACACACACACACACACACACACACACACACACACACACACACACACACACACACACACACACACACACACACACACACACACACACACACACACACACACACACACACACACACACACACACACACACACACACACACACACACACACACACACACACACACACACACACACACACACACACACACACACACACACACACACACACACACACACACACACACACACACACACACACACACACACACACACACACACACACACACACACACACACACACACACACACACACACACACACACACACACACACACACACACACACACACACACACACACACACACACACACACACACACACACACACACACACACACACACACACACACACACACACACACACACACACACACACACACACACACACACACACACACACACACACACACACACACACACACACACACACACACACACACACACACACACACACACACACACACACACACACACACACACACACACACACACACACACACACACACACACACACACACACACACACACACACACACACACACACACACACACACACACACACACACACACACACACACACACACACACACACACACACACACACACACACACACACACACACACACACACACACACACACACACACACACACACACACACACACACACACACACACACACACACACACACACACACACACACACACACACACACACACACACACACACACACACACACACACACACACACACACACACACACACACACACACACACACACACACACACACACACACACACACACACACACACACACACACACACACACACACACACACACACACACACACACACACACACACACACACACACACACACAC